>JAWWES010000001.1:26264710-26291467 GCA_035583135.1 Lophotriccus pileatus
CGCCGCCCGGCCGCCGCCACTCCCGCCCCGCCGGCCCCGCGGTGACGGGCCCCCGCCGCCCCCCGTACCTGTCGCCGGCCCCGCCGGCCCCGCGATGTCTCCTCTCGGCCCGAGGCGCGCGAGCGCCGCTCCCTCCCCGCCGCCCTCCTTCCCTCCCTGCCTGCCCGGCGCTGGCTGGCCGCCGCACTGCGCACGCGCGCGGCGCGCCGCGGCGCCCTCTGGGAGGGGAAGCTCTTCCGGCGAGGCCGGCCGGCCGGCGGCGCCCTCATCAGGGACAGCGCGGCGCCCGGGAGGAAGACTACAACTCCCGGCATGCAGCGCCCGCGCCCCGCGCTGGCCAGGGGCGTCCCTCTCTCCGCGGGCCATGCTGGGGGTTGTAGTTCAGCCGGCGGCGCCGACGCGCCCGGGAGGGTCTGGGGACGCGGAGGAGGAGCCGCCTCGCTTCCTCCACGCCTGAGGGGCGGCGGTGGCGGCTGTCGGGAGGGCGAGTCGCGGGCCCGGACACGGAGGGGATGGTGATGGCCGCAGTGGCGCAGCAGCCGCTAAAGGCAGGGAGGTGTTAGGCCGTAACCCGCCGCCCGCCAGCGCCGCCACGAGGGAGCTTCGTACCGGGAGGCGGTAAAAGTGGCAGGGGCTGTTACAGCTAGGGATAACGCAGCGGGCTGTTACAGCTAGGGATAACGCAGCGGGCTGATATTTCCACCGTAGCGAATGGGGGTTCCATAGCCGTGGCCTCGGTGTCACCGCAGAGCGCGTCGCTGCGGGTGCGGAGAACAGCGGAGCCATTTGGCGGTGCCACGGGCGGCCCCGCGGCAGCGACTGAGACAGACACGGGGGCCGTGACAGGGACAGACACAGCCGCGATCGCTGACCCTCAGAGACGGCACGGAAAGCCACGATAAGCTGCCCGTCAGCCACGGAGTACGAGGCGATAGCCACATACATTGGATTGCGTGGCACAAGCCGGCCCGCGCACCCACAGGAGCAGAGGATGGCAGGAGGGGGAGCCCAAGCAGCGCCCTGTCGGGCCCATCCCAGGAGCCATCAGCCCACCAAAGGCTCATCTCGAGGGTGGGCAAGTGGGAACTCCACTTAAGGACTCAGAGGAAGGGACACCTTGTCCAGCCCCCTCCCAGGGGAGCCTCAGCCCCAGCGCACCTTTAGGATTGGCGGTGTCACTGTGTTCAGGGGTGTGGGACGATGGGATACAGGGGAAGAGCATTTGGGCATTGCACGGGACACATTAGGGGGTGTTCAGGGCAGAAACAGGAGGGGTTTAGGTGATTTGTAAAGAATAAGAAGGGCCAATGGTATGTAAAGGGTTTGTGATGGCTGCACCCTGCACCTGATCAGTGCAGCCTGTCCTGTCTTCTCATTAAACTCCTTTCACAATTTGCCCGGGTGAGGGACTTTGTTTATGACATGGTAATGGTGTGGAGGGATCCAGGTGCCAGTACCTTGGACTCATGCCCCCGGAGCAGCACCCGGATGGGCATGCAGGTGAGTATGAACAGTCACAGCTAGCCAGCCAGGGGGCCTGGGAGGCAGGAAAAGGCTGTGGAGGAGGAGACAGCTCCCAGGGGGACCAGAGAAGACCCATCCAGCTGCCAGAAAGACTGGGAGGCCTGGGGAGTTGAGTACTCCCCACAGGGAGTTGAGTACTGCAAGACCAAAGGTACCAGAGAGGTTTGGATCAAGGGGCAACTACTGGGCAGACAACCTGAGCCCAGCTGCTGGAGGGAGAGACACTGTACATGTGTGTGTGTGTATACATATATAAATATACATGGATGCTCACTAGCACACCTTCCTGCTCAGCCAAACCAGGGGGTGGGATGAGGCCGTTGGCACTGTATTTATGTGAGTGCTCTGTATGGCTGGATGTGTGATCTGTGTCCATGTTTAAGAGGTGTTTATGTGGATTTGTGCATGTGCCTACTGGGAAGTACAAGCTCAACCAGGCTATTGCAAGGGGGCCATGGAGCTGCAGAGGCCTCACCTCTATCAGGCTTCCAGATATCACCCAATTTTCTCATATCGATAGATGTGTATATTTGTATATATCATATATATCCATATCAGGTACATAGGTATATTTCATAGGGCTTCCTGTAGAAGAACGGCATTTCTACACATAGAATTGAGATAAGATAGATTAAAGCAGACAGGCAACAGCTTTCTCCCAAAGCATTTGCACCAAAAAATAAATAAGTTACACTTCTCTTTCAGAGATTTTATGTTTCTTGCATCCTACCTAAGCACATCTGTACTGCAGCAGGAGATCTAGTTACAGTATTGGTTGGCATTCCTGAGATACGTTGAATCAAATTAGCACACCTAACGGTGGCAACAGAGATCTTCAAGTTCTCCTGGTTTTGATAAAAGTCTGCTTTCAGGTGCAGCTGAGCTAATGCAATGGTGTGCTGCAGGTACAAGGAGGAGTTCCTGTTTCCTGTCTCTCTGCTCTTCTGCTCCCTTCTCTCTACCAAGTACACATTTTCAGGCACAGTGAACTATGTTCATTCTGCATGTCTTGTGATACCCTGCCCTCAAAGGCCACCACACATGGTGCCTTTCTGATTAAAGTCATAACCTGCAGGGAAGGATTTGCAAAACTTGTGAGCTTGTGTGGCTGCAAGGCAGCTACCAAACAGAGTGAGGCAGGTCCAGGCTGTCTGTGTCTGTGTGATCATGGAGCAATGCATGGAAGAGCAAAAAGCACCAGTTCAGACTGTCTGAAAACAGAGAGATCTAAAACAAGGCTGACATCAGGTGCCAGTAAAATTAAGACAGAAGGTAGCTTCATTTCTGACAACAACTTCTGAAGCCCTGAGTACTTTAGTAATCTGGGTTAATTCAAATGGAGGGCGTTTACTCCTAACCGGTAATACAGAACTTTGAGAAGAATTTTACTTCATACAAAAGCTAGCCACGCCCCCAGCACGTTTTTAAACACAACCTCTAAAAATGACAACAACATTGAAGGCTAATGAGTGAACCCGAACTGGGGGGATGAGGGTGGGAGTGGACAGGGTAAACAGATCAGTGATCACATTGTGATTGGGTGAAATTCAGGTTTAGGCATACTACCACGGGCTCTTGTTTTCCCCACTGCAGTGGGATGCCAGAAAATGGTATCACGATAATACAGCCCTTTCTAAAAAAGGCCACGGAGCCAGACTGCTAACCATATTTAGCACTACTCAGTTGCGATTGGCACCAGCAAGCCTTGGTTGTCACCCACTGACATTTTGTTCAGCCCTAAAAATGAAAACAGTTGCCTGCACTGTTTCAAACTATGAGAGTCACTGGGGAATCAGAGATAGGGAAAGCGAAAGATAAGGCAAAGTAACAAGTTCATCGGGGCTCAGGATCTCAGAGCCACCACAGCCAAAAGGGGTTGTTCTGTGTCTCTGAAATGGTGAAAGGTGGCTACCTGTGGCAGCAGGGTCACAGGAGGTGTCTGCAACCAGATGAGGTGAGCACCCACCAGGGAGAAGCAGTGCCTGCTCCATCTGCACTCCTGAACCTCACTGACACACAGTACCTGTGTGTCTGCTCACCAGCAGTATGAAATACTCACCATGAAACTCACCACAAAATGCTTTCATGGGTCCATGCTGACAGTAAAACATGACTGCTCTCCTTTGCTCCTTTACTTCCCCAGCTTTGGCTGAGGAAGGGTGACACTGGGAGCTGTACCCTGAGGCTCGCCCTTGGTGGCTGGTGGAACCTTTTCACTGTACAGTGGAAGGATGAGCTGGGGAGTCTCCTGGGGGTCCCCAGGAGGTGGGCAGGCAGATCTGCCTGGCTGCTCAGTTCTGGGCCATTCCCGCACTCTTTTCTGTCCACCTTGTTTGGTGGACAGATTGGAAACCCACCATTGCTGTCTCCATCACCTGCTGAATCTGGTGACAGTGGGAGCTGGAGTGAAAATTCCAACAGCAAAAACCACAAGCTGGTGTGAGCACCAAGGGGAATTAAGTTGTAAAGGGCAAACCATCACCAGAGAGCAGCAAGGAGCTGATACAGGGCTCTGGAAAGGGTTTTGATCTCCTTTCATACAGGGGGCACAGAGTATTATTGTTTCTGCCTCTCATCTGTGAAATATCACTCCAGAAGTGACAGTGTTAACAAATACAGTGAAAGAGACTGCTCTGTAAGCTGAGCTACGTGGTCACATGCACAGGTTTTATTTTTAACATCCCAAAACTACTTGATGTTTCTGCCTGGGCTTGCTCCGTGTCCTTCTGTTCTCTTCCCTTTCTTTGCTTGCAGATCTCCCTCACCCACCTCACTTCAGCCCAGCTGAGCACAACCAGGAGAGGAAGTGTTTGGTACATACACAGGGACTCTATGATCAAGGTAAGGCTTTTTAAATAGAGTTGGAGTTTTTACTGGACAAACCTTATGCAGTGTAATGGTTACTCTACTGAGCTATGAAAATCAAGACATCTTCAAAACAGCCTTAGTAATTAAGATGAAGTAGACTAACCATGAGACGTCTTAAATGACTCCCTAAAACAGAGGCAGCTGGTAACTGTGAGCACTTCTGTAACATACTACTCTAAAAAAACCCTCCATAATATATTCAGTGAATTAGCTGTAGCTTGCAGTACCGTATCCAGGCTTTTTAAAAACTAAGATGCTGATTGTAAGATAGGAGCTTCAGCAGCAGGTCAGATGATAAATCAAAAATTCAGTCTCTATAATTTTCAGGAAACTGTGAGAGAAGTAAGACAAGGAGATATAGTAACGGTCAGGAAAAAGGCAAGAGCAATCTTGTGGCAAAAATGCTCAGACTTAAAATCTAATGAGATTTGTAGACTCAAACTGCAAACTTTATGTTGGCAATCCAGACTGAATGAATGGTAAAGTAAGAATTACAAGAGTTACAGGTCCTACTGTACCATTTAGTCTTGTGGCTGCTTAACAATTTTTATTCATGAATTTCTTCTCTTTTCTGTTTTTTTTTTTAATGACTTAGATCTTAACCAATAGCTCTGAAATTCCCTAAAGTGAGCACCTACCTTGGGCTGCCTTATGTTTTTCTTAAAGCCATTCACTGGATTATATCAATGAGATTGTTACTGGAGTGTAAAATAGAACCTGAGCCAAAAGCGAAAAAAACGTGGTTTGGACCATTCCTTTTTTTTTCTCTCAAACTACAACTAGACTGGAACTTACTATTTTAAAGCACTTGCTGAGCTCAAACCGAGACCAAAACAATTTCCCACTTACTGATGCAAAGTGAGAGTTTGCCTGACTATGTGTCTACCAAGGACAGCACAGGGCCCTCTCCCATGCCCAAGGAGGAGCAGAGCAGCTCCATGTCACAGCCTCCTGTCCTGTGTGTCTCCCACATGACTCCCCAACATGCCCAGCACAAGGTGCAGATTCTGGGCTACCCTGCACCACGCCACCAGCTCAGGGGATCACTTCAGCACCTGAAATTTTGGGGTAGGTTTGTCTTAGGTGAGCTATGGCTACATTGCACCAAGCAGGGAGGAGCAAGAAATATTGCTGATCCAGGTCTCATAGTGGGGAGTGCAGGGTGGGTTTTCTACCCGCAGTGTCCTGTGTTATCTGTGCCTCACTACTCCAAACTCTCCCCTGCTTTTCCTGTACCAGCGCTGGTGCATTTCACCAAACAGAAATTTCACGAGCAAGTTTTGGTGCCGCCTTACTGCCTGTGTGCAGCACAGATTTTGCAGGTGAGGAGGAGGCCTGATGGTGCAACAGATTCTCTTGAGCCCCATGGTCCTGCATGTCAGGTTTAGGAAGCTGAAGAGAAGCTGATTTGTTCCTGTGAGAACCTGAGTAGTGGGTGTGCTCTGGAAGAAAAGCAAGGAATATGGATTGAAGTCTTTGACCAACTGATGGAGTATATTGTGGACTTACTCCATCCTTGAAATTTTAAAGCTTTTTTTTTTTCAGTAAAAAGCAATTCCAACCTGTTCAGTAACTCTGAACTAATCGCTATTACCATGAAACACCACAGCCTCATCCAGATGATTCACAGCTGAAAAATAGAGGGAGCATCTCCATAACTGTCACACCTTCATCCTTCCGCCTTTGGGTTTATCTAACAGGTCAGTTGTCTCCTGGAAAACCCTTTCCCTCCTCACGTCTTACGCTGAGGATTTCAGGTTCACCAGGATTGCCCTGGAATCAAAGTGCCTCTGTAAAATCCATGTGAAGTCTTTCAAGGTCACCTGAAAACTAGGGCTTGCTCATGCTCGCTAGAAAGTTATTAACGTTATTGATCACGATTTCATCTATACCTTTTATTCTCTTTCCACCTACCCTGAGCTGTACCATATTCACTGCCTGACTCATTTAAACCTTGGCTGGCAACATGCATGTGCAAGATCAGTCCAAATGGCAACTGCAGAGCAGGTGTGCCAGAGGGACAGTGACCTGCTATGCCTAATGCCAAGGCGGTCACCCAGGCTGTCACTGCTGTCAGTGCTTAGGGGTGGGGTTTGACTTATTTAGGGGTCACTGTTATTCCAGGAGGTGGCATGCTTGGATTTGCTTTTTATTTTGTATCGAAGAACAGGACTTCAGAAGACTTAGGCTCCTGAGAATCATGTACAAATGCAGTACAGTATGGTTTCCAGTAGGCAGTGCAGTTGGTTAGAGCATGGTGCTAATAACACCAAGGTTGTGGGTTTGATCCTCATATGGGCCACAGACTTAAGAAATGAACTCAGTGATCCTTTTGAGTTACTTCCAACTCAGAATATTCTGTGAAATCATAGTGTTTTCATCCTCAGCTCTAAGAAATAAAAGTGTCTGTTTAGCAAAGGAGACCCAAGTCTGATTTCTTGCCCAGGTTGTTAAGAAGTAGTGATTGAGGAAGAATGATGCATGAAAGGAAAAGAAAATTTTTAGTTTAAGGAGATTTAGATGGTGTCCTAGAAAATGTAATTCTGCAGCAGGCTTTGCCAGGGTTTTTGTGCAGGAGGCATGCAACTGCAAGTGGAACATCAGAACCTGAACATCTCCATGATTGGCATGTATAGTTACTTATTTGTATAAAATATTATGTCTAGTCCTAGTTATTTTTGTATTTCTATACCTTAATTCTATATCTGCCAAATAGAAACAACAGTATCTTCCAACCTTAAGGGCACCTCTAGTACTGCAAAGATAAATTCTTTACTGATTGTGAGCCCCCTCAGATCTAAGTTATTAAATATACTGAAAAACCCTGTGAGAAAATGAATAACTGTTATTAATTACTCACCTTGAGATTTCAATATTATAAAAATGCAATAAACATTATATACTCAGTAAAAAGGTTAAAAGAAATAGAGAACATCACCTATCTGCCTATACATTCAACAAAAGCATTCACATTTCTCCTGTTGTAACATTATATGTAACTCTACCATTCTTGGCTCCATCATTTGGATGCAAATTTTCCTGAGATTTTTTTTAAGAGCTCATTATCATGTTGTAAAATTTAGCGAGATTGTTTCAAATTTGTTCACAATCTCACCTCAGAGACACCTCATTAGGGTCATTATCTGGGGTTTCTGAGTGGCCCTTTTTCATGTTTCTTCAAAATGGGAGGTATCCCTTGATTCTATGCAAAGAGCTCAGGTACGATGTATGACCTTAGTATGTCAAAGGATCAGGCACATATAGCACATACCAAATAAGAAAACACTTGTGTTATTTTGGCTAATTGACTGCAACTGTATTAAATGCATTATTTCCTGAAAATAAATTGTAATCGGTTTATAAACTGTAAGTTATTGTCACTGAACAGATCTGCTCCAGACACAAACATAGCTGCAGCTAAAATAGCAGCTGTATATTTTTAAGCCTTACTTGATTTGCTGTCTTGACAGTCTAAAAATAAAGATTTACTGAAGTGGACAGAGTGGGGACTGCAATGTGCATCCTTTCTTGCACAGTAGCTTGAACATGACTGAAGTTAGCATTTCTGGTTTGCTTTTTTCTTCCTAACCCAGATCTTAAAAAATTCTGCAAGTTGCAGGGAAACAAGAAGTGTACATCTTTAGAAAAACATTTCATCACCTCACATATCTGTGTGTCACCTGCCTCTGAATGTTATGTATCAAACTTACTGAGGCAAAGATTTGTAAACTTCCTGCTGAGGGTTCTGAAAGTTGTAGTTTGTGTGCTGGCAGTAATACCATCAACTAAACCACAGAGCTAACTGGATCATCAATCAAAATACAAGGGTCCTAATTACCGGCATGTCAGAACAGAAGCAGCATTCAAACCCTGATAAATATCAGGAAAAAATTCTCTGTCCCTTCTTCCTCTCCTCTAGCTTCACAGATTTAACAATGAGAAGACAGACATAGACATATTTTGTCTGAAAAGAACAGCATATTCAAGTTAGAGATGAGGTAAACTCAACTGAAAAAATACCTGAATAATGAAGAGGACTGACTCTGCATCTGAATGCTCTGATACGGTCACTTTTCATAAACAAAGCATGTATTTTCTTTCTCTACATGAGATTCAGATGGGGTTTGTTTCAGCATACGCATTGTGAAAGCAGGCTCCTCTCCAGAAACTGTGCAATCAGTCCTTTCTGTGTTTTGGAGAACAATAAGGCCTGTGCTTTTGATGTATTTTTATTTATCAATTATTTCACCCCAAGAGTTACTTTTGCAGTGGAAAGTATTGTTCACACAACACATCCACGTTTTTGTTGCGGTGTAATGTAGCCAGCCTTCCTCTGACCTTATGCAAGTCATGGCTGGGACTATTTTTAGAGATTATATTTGCAGTAAAATGCTACAAGAATGAGAGCAGCAAGGATGCTGCCAATATGAAATAAATCCATCTGTATCTCCTGCTTCTCTAAGCCACATAAATGTAGATGTAACAAACAGCCTAAACCAGGACAGATGCCACCCTGTACCACATGTATTTAAGGGCTGGATGTGGCTGAGGCCACCCTGGCCTGCACGCTGGTACCACCCCTGTGCAGAAGACAGTGCTTCCCAAGATAAGGCAGGGATGTCATAATGGGCAGTTACAAAATATTGTTTTCTACATCTCTGTCTGGAGCTCTTTCCATGCAAAGGTGAACGTACCTGAGCCTTATACTTCAGAGTGTAAGTTTGTTTCTGAGTAAAGGGACCGCAAAGGTGTGTTCCTTTATCCTGCAGGGCTGAGAGGGAATGGGATTGATTCACTAGGAGCTGTAAGCAGGCACTGATCAGCACTGGAAATTGCAAAAGATGGAACAAAGTTGTGTTGAGCAATTAATACACATCAAATTCAAACATAAGTGTGTGGTCTTTAGTGCAGTATCCCAGGAGCATTGCCTTTACCAGACATCTTTCCTTCTCCAGTGTTGTTCGTGACTTCCATTGCCAGGGTGTGGAAGTGTGAAAGACAGCAAGTTAAGACAGTACCTTCAAGAAAGAGGGGGAGCACCTTCATGTAGCATTTCTTCTCCTTGAGCCTGAGCTCATCTCCTCTGCAGGACAGCTCTCCTAAGGGCTAGGTCACTTAAGCCTGGGGTTGCAGAAGCACTGACATCTCAGTAAACACTACTGTGTTCTCTTTAATCTTAGCTAAAAAAGAACCTGAAGATTTAATTATTTCACTACCAATGTCTGTTTTTTCTCGGAGGCAAACAAGAGTCTATTGGGCCTATGGTAGTTCCTACTGCATAGAAGGTGTGGTGGGGAGACTTGTCAAAAATCTTTTTCCCATTTTCACAAAGAAAGAAAAGCACCCTGGGTCCTGTTTTAAAACAGAACTCCTCTTCCTCCTTATGATTAGCTTTTCCACTTCCACAGAGACTCACAGTGGGCTGAATCAAGCTGGAATGCAGTCCTTACAGCAAGGAGCAGGAGGTTAGAAGTTGGGAGTTTGCTGTGTGCAGCTGCTCTTCCTTGGGCCAAGTTACTGATACCCAGTTGAAGATATCCAGGGAAGTAGCTCTAAGCAGTGACTGAGCAGCCTCTAGTTCTGTAATCCAGCAACTGTGTGTGAGGGGAAAGGGCCCTCTAAACAACATCTCCTACAGACATTGTTGAATCCGGGCTGGGTGGACCTCTGCTTTGACCCAGAATTTCATTTCTTATGTTCTTGGATTTTGTACAACAGGAGGCATGCCTCATGCTGACCACCATCTCCATTCACTTGCTGTTGGACTGTGCTTCTGGTTTTTCACTTCTAGGAAGGATTAACAGCTATTAACAGCAAGAGTAGAGATATTATGAGCAAGGGGAACTAAAATATTTTGAAGGACGTCTTCTAAGTGCAATATTTTTACATTAAACTGATTTAATTGACTGGGGAAGAATGAGAAATGCAATAATGAACCTGAAGCCAGTGTTCATTGTGACACAAACATAGTAACCTGTAGTGATAACCTTTCATCGTATTCTTTTACTTCTGCTTTTTGCTATTGGGCCTCAGGAAAAGGCTTTAAGGGGAGGAGAGAAAAAAATTATATATACTTGAAGCCACATTATTATGGAAGTGTGAGAGCATAAACTCAGTCTTCCTTAAGACAACATTTAATTAATACATATAAATAATATATAACATATAAATTATATAATGAACTCGTTTAAATTTCTAAAACGTTTGGTTTGGCACATCCACTTGTTCTTTCAGTTCAATCTGTTGGTTGCAAATTTTAAATTCATGGAGCTGCCCGGTGGCAGCTGAATTTATGAAAGAGAGACTGGTATTATTTGTTACTTGTTGCCTGGGACCTCTTTTTCTGTTTTCTGGACCCTTGCGGTGTCACTAACACCCTCATAAAATGGATCTAAAATATAATCAGCTTAGGGTCACCTATTAAGTTCCAGACAGTGTTTGATGGTGAGTTGTCAGAAGTACATAGGGTGAACTGGAGAAAGCAGAGCAGTGGTGACCAGTTTTTATATGATCATGATTTAAAGCAAATCCCAAAGGGAGAAAAATGCATTCTTTCTCAAAGAGACACCGTGTGAAAGACATGCTCAGGCTGGCCTCCCCTGCACCGTCATATGAAGGGAAAAGCTCTGTTGAGATTAGACCTTTGTCGCTCCCCTTTTGCCCTAAATGCACAGGGTGGTGTGGAGAGGAGCATGGAATAAACCATACCTGCCATGTTCTCCTTCCTGCTATCAGCATTCACTGGTGGCAGCAAGGGGAATAAAGGTGAAAGGCAGTTTGTAAAAAAAAAAAAAAAAAAAAAAAAAAGAAAGAAAGTGGATTTACTGGAGTGAGTATAACCTTGCAACAAGCCTCCATTACACTCTGGAGCTTCACTCCAAAACTCACATCAAGGCATCACTTTATTCCAGGTTTTGAATAAAGTAGAAGTAGCAAATAACCTGCTTGAAGGAAAGTTCCCTGTTGTCTCCGTTCCATAACATGCAGGCATCATCAAGGGGGATAAGGGTAAATCAGGAAAGCAGAGTAAAAAAGGCCAGGCAAATGAGCCTTTTTAGCCAAGCTGTTTTCTGCACTGGGAACTGGTATCCTGAAAATAATTCTCACTCTCAACCTTGCTGGTTTAGAGCAAAGGGAAGTTCATTTGTGTAACATTCATGTTTTTATGGGAGATGAGAAGACTTCTAAGCCAAATGACCACCTAATTTCTCTAGAAAGGAAAAGGGAGTGTCATTTTTCCTACCCAGTGTTGAGGAAGTGGAATGCTCCTTCACTGTGCCTCTGGCAGTCTTGATTTCAGCAGCTTGGTTTAGAAAGACCCAGTGTAAATACTGGGATAGAAAACCACTCGCTTCCAAACCCTGACTGCTTGGGCTAACAAGTGAGGACCTATATCTACCTATATCTGTGCTGCACCAGGACATGCTGTACGGTGGGGATCAGAGCTGATCCGTGACTGTACAGAGCTGGCAGTCATTTGCCCACAGCCTTATTCCCGCTAGAAGTGCATGTGAGCACCTGACGTGTAGAAACCAAGGAGGAGCACGGAGGGTCTGTGGCCATCTTCGCTCCTTCAGGCAATAACTCTTGTCTTCTTGTCTTTGCTACATGCAGCACCGGGCCCAGAAAGCTCCCGCTGGGCAGCACAGACACTGTGAGCGATGTTTCAGCCGGCACTGCCGCGCACCAGTTGAGATCTCCGTCTCCTGCGTGGTGATCAGCTGCCGCCTTCACTGTGGGGCCACCTTCCACATGTGCAAGGAGGAGGAGCACCAATTGCTCTGTCCCTTAGAGCAGGTCTCCTGCCTCAACTCAGCCTATGGCTGCCCTTTTTCCATGGCCCGCTTTAAGCTGGGGAAGCACCTCCAGGTCTGTCCAGCCAGTGTTGTCTGCTGCTCGATGGAGTGGAATCGCTGGCCAAACGTGGATTCAGACACCACTCTCCACAAGAACATTATGAAGGAGACCTTAAATGAAGAGTGTCTGGACACAGCCTTGGCACTCAGAGACCAGAAGGTGCTTTTCAGGACTCTGAAAATAGCTGAATTGTTTCCAGAGTGGAGGAAAAAGGATGAAGTGGAAGAGCTGTTGGACGAAGCCATGGGTGGTGAAGCAGGTGCTGTGGGGGGAGTCGTCTGTGGTTCCCAAGAGGGCAAAGACCAGTTCCCAGAGCTTAGCCAACGTGAGCGTGAAGATCTGGCAAAGGACAAAGAGGGAATGGACCTGGGAAGTTACAAAACCTGGGAGAACATTTTCAGCAAAGAGCTGCTGGCTTGCCAGGTTGGGGGCTCAGCAGCCAGCACAGGACAAAAGACAGAGGAGGCTTCCAAGAAGGCAGCACCAGCCTCTCATGCTGCCAGCTCCACAGAGAAGGCAAAGGAAGGACCTGACGGTGCAGAAGAGGCAAAGGACCAAAAGCCTGAACAAGTAACACCGACTAGAGAACTGAAAGGAATGGCTCCCTGGCAAGAAGGGGTTCTGGAGAGGCTGAAGAAGGAAGTTGGTGTAGGTGATTACAACATGTATCTGGTGCATCATGGTGGAATGCTCATCCGCTTTGGCCAGATGCCTGCTTGCACTCCCAAAGAAAAAGACTTTGTCTATGGGAACTTGGAAGCCCAGGAGGTGAAGACTGTCTACACCTTCAAAGTGCCAGTTAGTTACTGTGGCAAAAGAGCACGACTAGGAGATGCACTGGGCCACAAGATGCCAACTTCAGACAAGTCAGTGGATACCTCAGAACTGGGAATTAATGTAGAAGATCTACCTAAGGCAAATATAGTTGAAGCCACTCTGCTGTGTGCCCTGGAAAAAGAGCTGAAAGGCCATGAGATCTCTGAAGCAAGGGGTATCGATGGACTCTTTGTGGATTTTGCAACACAAACATACAGCTTTCCTTTGGAGCCCTTCTCCTCCAGTGCTGTTCTAGCAGATGTTCTGGATGAAAAAGGCCCAGAAGAGCTCCACATGGAGCTCTACACTGACTGTGTAACCAGAAGACACAACAAAAGCAGTTCAGCTTTCACGTTCACTTGCAGTCATTTCTTCAGGAGGGATGAGTTCCCATCCCACTTCAAGAATGTGCACGCTGATATCCAGTCATGTCTGGATGGATGGTTCCAGCATCGCTGCCCACTGGCCTACCTGGGATGTCCTTTTGTTCAAAATCACTTCCGTCCTGCTGGACTTAAGGCCAAGGTTATATACAGCAAGCCTCTCAAGACATTTGCTATTAAGCCAGAGGTGGACACCCTTCTTGCTGAACCAGGGAAGTGCAATTTCACAGTAGATCATCGAGGAAGAAATAAGGACTTGCTGAGCAGCCTCCCAGTGGAAGTGCTCAAGTACATTGCGGGATTTCTAGACAGCTTCAGTTTATCTCAACTATCACAAGTGTCAGTGCTCATGAGGGACATCTGTGCCACTCTTCTTCAAGAGAGGGGAATGGTCCTGCTGGTCTGGGAGAAAAAAAGATATTCCCATGGTGGTACTTCGTGGAAAGCTCGCAAAAAGGCAAGTGACTGTGACACTGGGAAAAAGAGAAAAAGAGACATGAGTTCTCATCACAACATAAGAACATAAGAAGAGCAAGGAAAGCTGCAGATAAGCATGCAGATGTGGGGAAGGCTCGTGAGGTTGTGAATTTGCACAAGGATTTGTTGTCAGGGGCAGGGCTCTAAAGTGCAGCACATCTAGCAAAGGCGGGAAGTTGTAACTAGACATCTTCTGACTGGCAGAAAGTCCCCACCCAAGCTTGTCTTGGGTAACCCACTTGCATGTGCAACATTTTTAGGCACTGGGAACTAAGAATTCCTGATATTTAAGCGTTACCCATGGATTTTTTAAGAACTTGATGTTCATAATTCTTTTGTTCTTTACAAGCCAACCTGGGGTATGTCAAAATGCTTTAGAATGCCAAAAAGGTAAAGAACAGAGAGACATGGCTGTGAAAGGGGCTCAGGCATTCACATCAAACCCCAAGGGCTTTTCTGATTAGTTTTTCATAGGATTACTGTGCGTGAGGGAGCAGCACGGGGATAGGAAACCACCTTTTGGAAAGCTGATCTCCCACTGTTTGTGCTGGAAAATTGCTACCCTTATTGGCTGTTTAGGTTGTTTGGGAAGAAATACGTAAACACAACTCAGTCTGAGTCCTAGTTGAACATTAGTTATTACAGGGGTTTTTTTCTAGCTGTTAGCCTTGCAGCTGCTCTACCATCAAATCATTTAGTCGTAGAAACATTTAAGTTGGAAAAGACCTCCAAGATCATCAAGTCCAGCCACTGACCTAACACTGTCAAGTCCATCATCACATGAAACAGTTTGAAAGAGTAACACAACAGACTTCAGGCTGACCAAGCAGACAAGACAGACATCTAGGAATAAGAATTTAGAAATCCACTAGAGACTCCCAGAAATTATCTAAGGACCTGGCTTTCAAGCAGAGCCCCATAGATTGCCACTTCTTGATTCTTATCAAGTGGAAGCATAGAAATTTGTTACTTCTTATTAAGATAAAGTACTCTCTTTTAAGAGAAAACATGAAGCATGGTGAGTTAAAAAATCTGTGTAACAAAGTGTTAGGGGCTGCAAGTTGAATTAGCCCAATCCAGACCAAGAATTAGCCACTGAAATAATTCCTTCAATAAAAGGAAGACATTCCAGCCACACAATCATAAGAGCAAGTAACTTCAGGTATAGTAGTGCAATTTCAAACCAGCAGCACTGCATTTAAGGACTCTCTAAAACCCTTTTCATGTTAGCTCTCTGTACTGACCACACAGGAATCTTGTTTCCAATGCACAGACTCTGCTTGAAAACATTGTTTGTAATTCCAAATTTCTTGACTACTGTGTATCATAGCTATTATTATTTAGAACTAGGACAGGGTCAGGCAGTCTTCAGCATGGCACATCCACATATTATCCTTCCTCCTGAGGAAGAAACATTTTTATGGAGAAGAAATCTTTAAAAATTAATTTGATGTAATGGTATACAGCAAATATTAAAGTCACTTAATTAATCACAGTCCTATCACTACATGCTAGTATATCACTAAATGGTGCATGGTATCACTGCAAACAGAAAAGTTAAACTGCACATTTGTATTTTCTACAAGTTTGTATGTCCTCTAGTAATAACTTTAACCTTATATCTCCCAGAGTTTTCTGCAGTGGGGTGAATTGTAACAGTGTTGTAATGGGAATTGCTTTGTAGTTGCCAATAGGTGCTTTGGTAGGTCTTTGTATTGTCAAGTTTCTTTGAGATACATATCACATAAGCATGCTGTGGTCACTTTGCTTTATAAACATCTTGGCTCACACTGCACGTGTGATGGAGTTTTCTGCAGAGGTGCAGTGGTCAGATGTCCTGGATTTCCTCATTCTCTGCACTGGATTGACACCATGGAAATCATGGTGCCAGTGACTTCCCCATTAAAAATGGCAGGTGATGACTAAAGCAGAAAAACCAGCAAATATGAGATACATAACAATACAGACCCCATGTTTGTTTATGCCAGGCCTGCACAATCAGATGTTCGCTAGCCTGTGCAGTATGAGTAATGCACACCCACTGTGAGTATGTATAGATAATTAAAATCCGCTTCTGTTTTTACCACCATCCCCATTTTATCTCACCAATTTCTTTCCCTTTCCCCTGTTAGATCTGGCAGTTCAGCAGCCTCTTCTCCAGAGTTCACACATGGCAGCGCAGTGACGTCATGTGCATGTCGGAACACCTGAAGAATTGTCCCTTCTACCAAGTGGAGCACAGGACGGACCCCGTGCTGCTGGCAGGCATGTCTGAATCTCGAGAGCAGACTCGAAAGACTTTGGTTTCTACTTTCAAGCACAGAGTCTGAACAACCTGCTTGCCCTCTGCCGTGCTCCCTTGAGGCATCTTCAGATAAAGATTTGGGAATTCAGGTGTAAAGATTGTTGCTTCCAACTTTCCTTTGGATGTACAAAACATTCGTCTCCCTAGCTGTGTTTGAAACATCCTGCATTTTTTTCCCCCTGCATTAATTTAATTGTTGAAACGTCATCCACTGCTCACTAACATCACATGCTTTCTGTTTATGTTGTTCCTTGCTTAATACAGCATCTTGAAGAAAGCAATAAGGATCTTGTTTGAAAACAGCGTCTTTGCAACCTTGAAGGTAGGCTGCTGCCCCTGTACCATGTGCCTAGGAGAAGCAAGAGCAGTTAATGTACTTGGCTTGACTAGGTCTGGAACATCTTGGTTTCATCTGTAAAGCCAAGCTCTATGAGCACAGATAGATGCCCTTCTGCCTGGCAGACCCAGGGACTGGTAACCTGTTCTGAGACATGGGCAAAAGAAAAGGACCGCCCAAAATTAAGGGAATTTGTTAGAACTCCAGTGAGAACTGAGGAATTTGCGGTTTTGCAGTTGTAAGTTGCAAATTCTAATTGTAAACAACTGTAAATAATATGTCAAAGAAATACTATTCTTTTCCGTAAAAGAAGAGATATTCAGCAACCCATTCAGTAACAGTACAGATAATGCTTGCTTCAGTTAAAGGGGCTTGAGCATAAGAATCTTTTCTTTTTTTTACAGAGAAGAAGAGTGGTTAAGATTTGATTTATCTGTAATAAATACACTAACTTAAAACCAGAATGGGCTTGTTGAGGCAACAGATGAGAGAAAGCAAGCATGTTACCAGCAGTGTCTGTCTCATTACACTATTTAAACCCATTTCAGTGGCACTAGAGAGAAATGCCATAGGTGTGGTGGTTGGTGGGATTCCTCTGAAATGGCCATGAACTTATTCAACAGCTTACAACAGCTGACAGCCGCTGCACAGCCACAGCAGCGCTGACTCACACCCCTTTCTTCTGGTTCATAGCCAGAAGTGCGAGTTCAGGACATGAGATCTGACTTTCATCTTACCATCTCAGGCAGAAGAACCTCCCTGGGAGCTTGGGTATCTGCTGGCTTGGACCACTGCTCTCCTCACCTGGGCTGGCCAGGTGAAAACTGGCTCGGGTGGATGGGCACACACCATACTTGCCATTCCCTGGTCTCAGTGCGTCTGGGATGAGTCAGCTATGCAAGAAGGAGCCCTCTCTTACCCGTAGAGGTTGCTGATGAACCGGAGCTGAGTGCTTGGTAATCAAAGGCGTGAATTGCATGGTGACTGAAACCATGCTGACTGCAGCTCGTCCTTGTCTACACTTACAGCTTAATGGTCCCTGTGAGATTTTCAACCATATGAGGATGTTTTTCTACTCCAGACATACACTCAGGGGCATATTGTCTGAGCTTTGGGGACAGTGGACTGGTCCCAGGAGCAGGAATACCAGCAGTTCCTTTTTTTTTTTTTCTTTTTTTGATGTTACTCCCTTTTCTGTCACTAGAGATCCCTTCTGGAAGGTCTCATAAAGCTTTACACATGGGTGTCAGTATTTGTGCCACGTACTTGAAAATGAAGCCAAGATTAAGATTATGGATAATTTGGGGAAGAGAAGAAAAAATAATAGGGTCTCAGAGTAAGTTACCGTTCAAGGTTGTATAAGAGACCATGAAAAACTTCAGCCTATGAGCAATCTCTCACATGATCAGCCACTTGGATGCTGTAAACTGGTGTGGTTGCCTGTGGCTGCCCTGAAATTGTGGCTTATATTAGGTATGAATTGGGCTCTTTTTACCTTTAGTGTCAGTGTCACCAGCACCGCTGCTATCCCACTCCTGACCTCCTTCTGTCAGTTTCAGAGGATTTTGTTCTTGTATCATCCTGCTCCTGGAGATGTCATGACTTCAGTTCTTCTAACTTTATTACCACTGATCCTGCTTCTTCTCTATGCAGGAGTTGCCCAAGTCAGACTACAGGGAGGACACAACCTTTGCAAATGTGATGGTTCAGGGAGGAGTTCTGAGATAGGAATGTCACAACCTCTATCTCTTGGGATCAGCCAGGGTGTACATAGAACATCTAGGAGACTGGATCATTTTTCTTCTGGTCCTGCTGTAGGGTACACTGGAGCGGCAGAAGTTGTTAATTCACACAGAAAGAGATGCATTTGCCCCTGTGAATATATAGGTATACTTCCGTAAACTATACATTTAGCTAAGTAACCTTTAGCACATCAAGTGAAAGCTGAAAATCCACGGTCATCTTCAGGTTATTCTGGTTAACCTGACCCTGGAATAGGCAAAGCTGTACAAGGGAGTGGAGATCGCCCTTATACCGCTGTGTACCCACCTGACCAATGTCAGCTTGTCACTTCATCTCACATTTATCACTAGTGGAGAGCTGTGGGCTGGTGTCAGATGCAGTTTTATTAATCTGAGGGCACATGCAAAGGTAGCTCAGTGTTGATGGTCCTGCCCCTTGGCAGAGTCAGCAGAAGCTTTGGGAGCTGCAAGGAAATCAATTTGCCTGCCCTGTTTACCTTGGTGAGCACAATGCTGGCTTATTTAAAAGGTAAGAGACTTCAGTTTGGGTTCAGCAAGTCCTTTGCTCCTAGTTTAAATTTGTAATTTGGCCAATAAGACTTCCTGAATTTCAGCTTGAGGAATTTGATTAGGAGAAACAGAGCATTTAGTGTTTTTCAAAATAGGTCTACTGCTGTGGAGGGTCTGAACTGGATAAGGGGATCCAAGTCCAGCAGAGCATATAAGCTGCTTTTGGTCCAGACCCCACACTCCGGATCTTCATGACTTTGATCTTGCTTGTGTTGTCCACAAGTCTTGTGAAGGGCAAGAGCAATACTCTGCGCACTCCAGGCTGACATGTTTTGCAGCATTTTCTCTCGCTGGAAGAATGGGAACTGAAATGATGGCACCATGGAAATCAGAAATGTCAGGGTAGAGCAAAAACACTCATGACAACAGAAGACAGGAAAAAGAAAAGGTAATGGGTTTGGATAGAGGAGACCTGCCTGATTGTAGGTGTTATGAGGAGAGGCAACCGAAGACAGGTAGAAGGGCACAGGAATGAAGGGAAGTGGGATGTGGAAGCTGCAAATGATTTAGGAGGAAACAGGGCAATTCAACAGACCCTAGAAGGATAAGAGTGATGTTTAGGAGAACAGAGATATAAGGGGGATGGAGATTTTATATTTTATTTTATTTGGTTTAGTTTCTACTGACTAGGAGATTTGGATGAGCCTCGAGAACTCGGTGAAATGCAGATTCTGTTTTGAATTGTAATTTATGCAGTGGACCTCATTCTGTGGCACAGCCTCTGTTCTGGGTTGGAGTATTCAGTATATCATTGAAACATGAGCTGAGAGGCCTCACTAAAATCACAGAGAGTGCCCAATGCTGATATTCCTGTATGCTGCCAACACAAGAGATTTCCTGGATAAGCACTTCTCCTTGAGAAAGGATCTGAAAATTCCCAATCAGTGCTATACAGTAATATGGGGCAGATGATAATTTTTAAGGGGTGAAAGGGCAGGTCACCTACTGACATGTATCCTAAGTCTGGTTTGAAGGAAGACATTTTTTACTGGGCTTCTAACACCCAAAACTGAGTGAACACAGATAAGGCAAAGTTTAAGTAGTGCCTATTATTTTGCAAAACTCTGTAAATCCCTATTGCTTTCTTAAGAATAAAAATTATTATGGTTTAAAAAAAATCCATTAAAATTCAAGTCTTAGCTTGTTTTTTTAGTTTCATCATATTAATGTATGTTTTGCCTCTAAATCAAATGAGGTAGTTCCCGTACCCTCATATTCATTACTCCCCTTTCCTCTGCTCTACTCTTTACTATCATTTTCCTGGTTGAAGACTATTATTTATATTTATTTAATTTTGAGAAATATTTTTAGTTTTGACTCCATCTCTTTACAGCCACTTTCTCCTTCCTGGTACAGTTATTTACTTACATGAAAAGCTTTCTTTTCTTTTAAAAATCCATATTCCAGGTTGATGTTACATTATATCTACAAACATCTGAAGAAATGTTTTCTCCTTACCCATCACTTTTGTGGCTCTTCATCCACGTAGGTACAGAGGGATTTTTGCTTCTTTACTTAGGGTGCACGTTCCAGAAACACTGTGCATTCCTCTCAAAAATTCTGGGCATCTTTCACATACAGTTTCCTTACTGCTGCAGTCCATGCTAAAGGGTCTTAATTCCTTGGGGTTTAATTTCTTTTGAAACAAAACATGCATATGCAGTGCAGGCCTATTCTTATTTAGCTTCCCACTGAATTTGTATGTAAGGAAATTATGATCACACACTCCAAATTTATTTTTGATGACCACCTGCTCTATGACTTAATTGCTATTTACAACTAACAAATCTTTTGTAGATTCAGTGATGGTTTTGCGAAGGAATTTGCCATGTCATGTTGAGAATTATAGGCCTGAGGCCCTTTATGATCATGAGAGATGATCATAATGTCCATAACCCTGAAGTTAGTTTCTCCATGGCAGCGTAGTTCTTACTGGGGTTTAGCTCTTTTAATATTAGCTCTCTCCCTGCATATCCAGGTATGAACTTGAGTAGTTCATGGCTGACACTGAGCTGCACCAGAGAAAAGCCTCTTTTAACTTTCTGAGTTTTATGTAAACAAGCTCTAATATCATTCATGTTAGACTTATGCACTGTTTTTATTTTCCTTTCTACTAGTCCTGAAAATCAGGATTTTTAATACCAGGGATGACTGTTAGTCACTATATTCCTGGTGCTTACATGATAGTTAGTTTACATTGCATATTATTTCCTACTAGTATCTGGAAAGTAGTTACAAAGACAATGGAGCCGAAGTTTTCTCAGTAGTAGTAGGTGATATAGCAAGGAGCAATGGCAGCAAGTTGAAGTTTGGTGGGTTCAGGTTGAACTTCAGCAATTACATTTTCACCAGAAGAGTAGAAAAGCAGCACTGGAACAGGTCCTCAGAAAGGTGGCAATTTCTCCAACCTTGGAGGGTTTCCAGATGTGGTTGGACAAAATCATGGTGACGTGATTGGGCCAGAGGATGGATCAGAGATCTCTGAAAGTTTCCTCCCACCATCACTTCTCTGATTCCACAGCATCACCCTGTAGTATAAAGGCATCTGCCTCTCTGGCCTCACCTGCTGAACTAGATCATCCTTTGACTGCCAGTATTGTCTGCTGCTGCTTTTCTCATCACAATGAGTATATTCTTTCCCCTTGTTGTCTAGGCCTCTGCTCATTGATGCCTCCTTATCTGTCATCACATAGTTATTTAACTGGTTTTCATCTCCCTGAGTAGGAAAACAGGTGCACAGCCCTCTCCCACAGCTGTAGCACCACTGAATGGCTCTCTTGAACATGACACCTACCTGGTAAAGCTATACTAGCTAGCTTGCTAAGCTGCACAACTTTTCACCAGAGCTGTTCCTTATAGCCAGACTAATCCAGCATACATTGGATTGCAGCTCTGCAGACTGCAAGAGAGTCACAGCTTTAGTAGTCCTCTGGTGGGATTTGATTGCAGAGAACTGTCAAGAGTGGCTTCCAGCCCTGCAAAACCAAGTCCGTCACAACTGCTGTGCCTCAGCCTCTCTGCCGGCAGCAAACCACAGCTCGTTTCACAGCCACAGCACGGGCTGCAGACCTGCCCCAGCCCTCAGCACACACAGCTGATGGGCAAACCTGCTGCTGAAATGCAGTTTGGGCTCTGCTGGAGCAGGTAGATAAACAAATCAGAGAAAGAAGCCTTCCCATTGCAGACACAGCTGATGCATTTGCCTGGGGTGAAGGAGTTGCACAGACACTCATGCTCTGCTTCGTTGGCTGACATGAGTATGTGGGTGCCCTCTGAGAGCATGGATAATGCCAGATGTGGGGCCAGGGAACAGAGATGGGTGCCTCCCAGACTGAAGGGGAAGGCAAGGACTCACAGGGTGTGTGATCTTACCCTGGAGTGGCAGTGGGAGAGCTAGTCAGAGCAGCTGGCCACGTCTGACAGCTCAGGACTCCTAAGCATAACTTCTGCAAGAAGAATTAATATTCCTTGTGAGACTTTTCCAAGAAGGACTGACGTGGTGAGTGAGGATGGGACTGATGCAAGGGGTAAGTCTGTATCAAGAACCCATGTCTGGCCAGCACAAGGACGTGAGAAGGTTGTACTGGGAGAGCTGTGGCTGGGGGTTATCATGGTTTCCTGCAAGTGTGTGTACATGATTTCAACTGGCCACAGCAAGGGTGAGTTTTGTTACTGTGAGGAGAGGAAACAGACCAGCAGAGAAGCAGCCATCTTATCTCTATGTGTTTGAAAGACAGGGAAAAGGCAGTAGTTAAAATACCATCGGAGCTCATCCATTCCCTTTCTTGCAGCTAGGTTTTTTCCTGCAAAGCTAGGGCTGAACTGGCAACTGGTGGCAGCACCACATGCCTGCTGAGCTGAAGGGGAGCTGGCTCATGCCACTTCAGAGTTCTTTCCAGCTGAAGAAGGTTTTTGGGCATGGGGGCTTGAGGGGGAAGGAAAGAAACCAGCTTCAACCTCCAAGTCTTTCACGAAGATAATGTATTCTAAAAGGCAAGTAGGCAGAAAGGTGATTGCTTCCAGAGGCTGCTCAGTGGGGCCAGAGGAGATGAGCTCACATGCAGAAGCGTGGTGGGAAAGGCTGAATAAAATATTGGCTTAAAGAAGGACCCAGCAAAATCTGCCCTGCCACAGGTTGGGGAGGGGTTAGGGTTGTGCCCCACTTCCCTTATACCTCCAGGCTCCCGTGCTTGGTACAGAAAGAGTGAATGGGTTTAAGTGTTGGGGTTTTTTTTCTCTTCAGCTTCGCCAGAGTGAAAGTGACACTCCTGCCAGCCCCGGCAGCCAGGCCAGGGCTTCTCCTGCACCCCCTAGTGAAGGTCGCCCCAGGAAAACAAGGCTCTTTCTAAAGGTGAATGTTGCTGCCAGAGGCGAGTGGTGCAGGGTGAGAAGGGTCCATTGCCAGTATCCATCCCACATACAGAGTCCCTGATGCATGTGGACTGTAATGGGGGGAGGTGAACCCTGAGATCCACACACACAGCTTCCAGCGGGCTAATGAGGGGCCCTGCTGTACCTCTTGGTTCATGGTCACTCTGTGGCTCTCCAGTGGCATCAGCATCACCCTGCTCCTTAGAGGACCCCACTGTGGCAGTTGGAACAAGGAGAGGATTCCTAGGAGTAAGGAGGGAACATTGCTGGCTACCAGGTGGCCAAAAATCCATGTGGTTGTGATATCACTTAGGCTACAAGAAGTGAGCATGGGAGACAAGGGATGTACATCTGTTTGATGTCCACCCTGCTGCACCAGGCCCAGCACATCATCCAGCTGCAATTGGCCAGGGATGACTGGAAGTGCCTAGGGGCAACAGGAGTCCCATGTCCCCACACACTGAAATTTTGCCCTGCACCCTATCTCATCACTCCAAACATTCAACTGTCAGAGGCAGCTCACCTTCTCTCCCTTGTGGACAGACTTTTGTACTCTGTTATCAATAGCTCTCTGTTTATCTCTAGATCTCTCTGTTTATCAATAGATCCCTGTTTATCTCCTCCAGAGCCTCCAGGAGTTCATGTCATTCCAGCGATGGTGTCATTTGAGAGAGATGTGATAACGATTCTGACTTGCAACAATGCAAAAATTTCTTTCTCAAATGCATGTTTCTCCAGCCACTGGCAAAGCTGAGATGGCACCTATGGATTCACCTCCTACCTCAGCATCAGCTCAGCCCCAGCACAGACACCAGCTACCTGCAGCTGCCTTGTTTCACACTTGGCCCTGGCACAGCCCATCTCTGTGAGTGCCCATCCTAAGGCACCAGGTAGGTGTCAGGGGAAAAGGGGCAAGTTCTTTATCCTGCCCAGACCTCCTCACACCTCATCTACCCACCACAGGGATCAAAACCTCTGAGTCACACCACATCTGCCTGGTTCCCCATGCTTTCTTTCTGGTGTCCTCTCATACTCGTTCTCCCTGTCCTCCTCTTCCCCTTTCTCTTTCACTTCTTTGGCTTTTATTTCACTCCCTGAAGTTTTGAGGGAGCAAATATTTCCTTCAGGGGAAAAGAGATTTTATGACTCAAAGTGGAGCAACAGAATAGAAGTCTATAGCAAGTGGGCTGGACCCCACTGGAGAGGCACAAGAAAACAGCCATGCCCAAGGAGTTAGACCCTCAGCTGGACTCAATATTCAGCTCAAGCCTGATGCTACTAGAGAACTATAGCCAAAAATGCCTCCCCCACTGGAACTATTGGCATTCTTACTCTCCTTGTTGATGGGAGATTGCTCCTATGCCTCTTCCTGACACAGCAGGGAAGAGCAAGCCATACGTGCAGTTTAATGAGTTATGACACGTCAGTCCAGCGAGTATAACTGGCCCTGGGTCTGTGTGGCTTTGGCTCACTTGTGTCACATCACATCTGTGTACCTGACAAGAGCATGCACACAGTCAGTTGCTAGGGAAGGTTAACTGTGATAACCTGCTGGTTCAGCCACTCCAGTCAACCCAACATCACTGGCTCTCCTCTTCTTCTGCAGAGCAAAGGAGATTGCAAGGACAAGTGGGGGGTTTAATTGCTACTATCACCTTCATCATTGTCCTCTTCATTGTGCTCAGGAAAAGAGCAGGTGAGAGTTTGAAATCCTGAGCCATATCCCTCCTGTGTGAGATGCAGAAAGGAGCATCTTCCTCTCCTCTGCACCTCCACTTAGGAGAGACAGAGGGCAGGATATCCCAGGATCCTGCAGGGAGAGGGAGGGGAGCGTATGAGCTGGAGACTCATTTCTGGTGAAAGGCAACACAAGGTGATGTTTTGCATTGCTTTGGTCTTCCTGCATCTTACTTTGTTGGGTTTTTCTTTTCCTTTCTCCTTTTCAGCTAAACCAAAATCTTAGCAAATTCTAGGGGCTTCAGAACAGAGGAAACTTTTTTGTCAATCACCTGCATTCCCTTGTCTCCTGTCCCTTGACACATCTTGCTCAGGAAAGCCAGCCCTGTCCAAATACTAGGAGTCCTTGGTTAGTATGGGAGGGGTAGGACTGCCCCTGGTGGAGGATCTGAGTGATCTTTGAGGGGTGGACTCACAGGGAAACACAACTTCATCCAGGGAGGGCAACATGGACAGCCTCAACCCAGACATTTTTAGAAATGCCTCCTCTCTGGTTTCAGAGAAAATTAAATTGTATACAGGTGAGTGTTTGTATGACTGCATATGTGCCTGTGCATATACAGGTACATGTATCTATGTGTGCATGTTGTAAGTAGATATCCAACCTGTATGTAGGTGTGTATCTGTAGCTGTATATAAGTACACTTGGTTAATGCCTACAAGGCAGGTGTTTAAGTAAGATATTTATGTATATAAGCTTTTTATGTGTGAAGTTGGGCATATAAGTAGGCAAAATTGGTATTTCAAAATGGTGAATCCTCAAGTAGGGTAAGTTATGGGCAAATCAAGCAATCAGAGAAATATGACTCTCCAGGAGAAAGCTGCAATAAAAATTTTAATAGATATTTCACTTCTAGAAGTTTACAAAATGCAGATCTGTGGTTCTGTAGTTGTGAAAAAAGACAGGCATGATTAAATGTGCCTTTGCTGCCTAACAGGGAATTTGAAGGTTAACACTTCAAAATCCCTTGTATAAAATCAACAGGGGGGAAAAAAGGCAGAAGGAAGGGGTGGATGGAAAGGAGGTATATGGCACACAATAAAAGTGAGAATTTATGAAGCATACAAGATGATAAGGAGTGTTCAAAATAACCTGGAAAAACTGGATTGCTGCAAGTCCTAATGGCATTTGGAAGCATTTTTTTTTCAAAACACGTTGAAAATTAAGAAATACTAGTAACAGCCTAGGCTCTTACTGGCTGGATGTGGGTAAAATTGTTGATAGTGAAGATTTTTGGTGGAGGCTTTTTGATGCAGAGAAGGTAGCTGTTTGTATACAGAAAGAAGTGGATTTGTGTATTTACACTACATAAGGATAGAAAACAACTTCCTCATCTGTTTGCAAACTAAGGAAAGTTTTAACAGTATCTATTAAGCATAAGTGTTTTCAGATCAGTAGCCAGGAAAATTTGCATCTCAGAGTCATAATTTGGCTGAGGAGATATTTGGCCCAACAGATTTAGGTATTTAAAAATCCTGGCATACTAGAGAAATCCTAAGATTCCAAATTTCTTCCATACTAGAGAAATTTCCAGTCTTGAAAGAGTATGTGGTACCACTGCTCAGAGAGAAAGTGATGTGACACCTGACTGTTAGATGGTTCTGTAGTAATAACCATAGGTAAGAGAGCATGAAATTATTACAAGTCACCTAACAGATGCTTAAACAACTAAAATAATATGAATAACTTAGGATAAAAGAAAGAAAGAAAGAAAGAAAGAAAGAAAGAAAGAAAGAAAGAAAGAAAGAAAGAAAGAAAGAAAGAAAGAA
>JAWWES010000001.1:26295184-26345018 GCA_035583135.1 Lophotriccus pileatus
GTTATCTTCATCTGAAGCCCAAATAAGTCCCAGAAACCCTTCCACCACCTGACCCTGGACAAACTGGCCACCTGCAGTGGCATCACATTCTCCCCTTTCCCCTCCTCAGGCACCGCCGCCGGCTGTAAACACTGGGTTACACAGTGCTTGGAGCAGTTCAGCTATTTTACTCCTGAGATCCTTTAAGACTCTTGGACAAATGCCATTGCTCCCAGTGAGTTGTTACTGTTCACTTTGTCAGTGTGTGAACAGCCTTTTCCACAGCCGCTTCAATTTCAGACATGTCCATTGGCAAGCCCCACCCTGCCGAAGAATGGGTTCTGCCACGCTGATCTGATCATCACTCAATGCTCAACACAGCTCCAGAGGTGTCTGCAATGGCCTTATCTCTGCTGTGCACTCCTCACACAGCCTGATCACTGTTTTGCCCTTCAGAACATCTGGCAGGTGCCTGATGTGTCTCAAGAGAGATCTAATGTTAGCTTTGATTCCTTTCCCTAGTTGCTCCTTGAAGCTTTGTTTGACCTGACTTGCTGCCTTTCTATATGCAACATACCAAAGTTTACATCCTTCTCTACTTTTCCAATTGTAGACAGCTCCAGCTTTTTTTGATAGATGATGTTTTTGTAACTTCCCTTACCCCACTGAACAATTGTTTATGTGTCCCACAAGAAAGGTGTTCACCCCATTTTTCATGAGCATGCCCAGTTAGTAAGGGTGGCAAAGAGTGACAGAGAGTGAATCCAGGTGATAAAGATGAAAACTTAAAAAGGCGCAGTAAAGGAAGGAAAAATGACTGCAAAGGCAGGAAAGGCAATACATCACTGTTGTAAGAGTTTGTGGATTAACCTCAGCCTCCTATGCTGCAAACTGTCTTGCTTGTGTCATCTTCTGGGAGATAAGTTGCCAGAGGTATTTCAGTGTCACTGGGCAACGCAGGCCTTCCCACCACAGCCGCGTGCAGTTCACTGAGAAGGAGGGCACAGTTTCCTTCTCCTTTTCTTAGTTCATTTACTACTGTTCTTTCCATTCATCTCCCTCTACTTCCCCTGTTTTCAAATGTATTTTTGACCATTTTCTTTCCCCCCTTTTTCAAACACTTCTGAAGTCCCAGGTTTGCTTAGGATTGTTTTCTTTATGAATTGTTTTTTTCCCTTCTTTTTTACTTTTGTACATACCTAAATCATCCTCACAGACCTGCCTTCCCATGAAATACCATCAAGACCTTATTAAGTCCTTAGCACAAAAGATAAATTGCCTCAGCTGATAAATATGCACAGCCTCATACCAGAATGCAAATACTTTGAGATTCTTTACTGGCAGAGAATTAGGAAGGCAAAAGGCCCTGGACTTCTTGAAGTGGACTGTTTTTCAAGCTACAGGGGAAGATTGTTTCTCTAAAAAGACAACCTATGTTTTTTACTTGATGAAAACTCCTTCCTGACCAACCCCAAAAGTTTGCCCAGGAGTATAAGCTTTTTGATATGAGATTTACCTGAAGCAGCAGTCTTGATACACGATTAAAAGAAAAGGCGACAGAATGGGACAGTGAATATAATGATGAAATCTCACTCTTCTCAATATCACTAGCAGTGGTTACATGGCTTGACTAAGATTCGTGGCCAACCTTTTCTCCTTAAAAGAAAAAATTAAAAGGAAAAAAAAATTAAGATAATAATCGAGTCATTCCAGGTCCTACAGAGGATAAATCTCAGATTACTTCATTATAAAAACCAAGTCAACACCAAAGGGTATCCTGTCATCTAGTCCTTAACTTAAATTTATCAAGCTACATCTTGAAAAAAAATTACGTTCTTTGGCTCATGGATCATTCTGGAACTTTCAGACCATTTCCAGACAATTCTATCACTGCTAGCCTGAGATCTTGTGAAGGAAGACATAAATCCTCTCCAGCAGATGAATTAATTGAATGCATCAGAACAATTAAAAGGGAGATGCGAAAGGGAGGTGATCCTGCCTCCTCTTCCTTTTGAGAAGGGTGTGGTGGGAAGTGCTCCCTGAAGCTATTTGACTATGAAATCTGGCCTTACTCATAAAAGAATTGGCATTTATAGATTAACTTCTCTTCTTAAGGCCTTAATCCCATTTGGATCCGCTTTAAAGGGAATAAGTTCTGTCTTATATTGCAGACGAGGCGAAATCACCATCACCAGAGCAGAGCCAAGAGGCAGAAGCAATACGAAACCACTGGGATGGGAGTGACTGAGGGGGGAAGCATTTGGAGTGGCAGTGTGAAAAATCAAGATAAACATAAGCAAGTTTGTCCTATTGTCAGCTCTTAAAAAGCTGCAGGCAGGCAGCAGCGAGCACCTGTGTCCCTCAAGCTGTGCCATGCTGGGCGCTGTGCTGGGCTCATGGAGCAACCAGCCCCAGCCCTGTGATCTCTGTTGGCTGGGGAGCAGCAGCTGCCAGAAGAAAAACTGGTCTGAGGTGGCTGCTTCTGCCTCCCATTTCCAGGAACAGGTAGGAGAGATCATGAAAGGGGTGGGGACAGAGGCCCCAGGAGTCAGGTGGCTGTGATAATGGTTATATTGTTAGGGCTGGAATGAGGAAATTAAAGACTTCAGCTGGGGGGAGCAGGGGAGGGTGGGGGGACCTCAAGGAGGCTCCATCTTGATTGCCCACTTATTAATTGCCCCTCAAGATAAAGCAAACAGAGAAATCAGTTCTATAGCTTTGATTGCTGCTGTTCCAGCCTGGACCGCCCACCCAACTTCCAGATGGGTGTTAGCTTAGCTGTGCCAGTGGGCGGGAATTTTCATCTGCCATTTCCACACTTGGCCCCACTGAAGTAGGACCAGATTGAGATCAGTGTCTGAGGAGCTGTAGTCCTGGCTAAGTGATCCTACATGGGGAAATACACAACAAAGGTGGAGTTTGAAGGCCTGTTCTCAGCTGCCAGTGATTCCCTCATCAAGCATGACAGGTCATGAGTAGCAAGGATGGCAGCTGACCTCGACATAAAGCAGAATGGCTAAAGGGTCTGGGTTACTGGGCTTCTTCAGTACCCTGACTGATACACTATTTCCAGAAAGCAATATGGACCTTGTCCTGCAATATGGACAACAGATGCGAGTCAGCTACATTTTTCAGAAGCTAATTCAGATTTTCCAGCTGAGGCAAAGCATGAGTAGCTACTACCCAGGCTGTCCTCCAGGCTTTGTACTGCATTGCAGCATGAAAGCAGCAATGGAAGATAATCCACCTGAATCTCCTGGAGTCCAGCCATGTTCTTCATGAGAGAGAGAGACTTCATTCTCCTCGGAAGAGAGACTGGGGTCCCTCCACACAGTTTCCAGCAGGATTTTCTCAGTCCTACAATAAGATATTCATGACTCTACCCGGTAGTCTCCCATCTTTCATGCTAAATGATAGAGCTAACACATATTGCTTTGATTTTCCACCAGGGTTCCCTTTTGCTTCACCAGAATGGCTCCCTGCAGCCACTCGCCTCCTACAAGGTAAAAAGGAATAAATGTATTGAAAATCAGCCTCCTTGGGACTCGAAGGAATGGAAGGATGTACATGGACATGTTCTTGCTGCTGTGGTATCACTGGTTATTTGGGACAGACATCACTGTTTCCTGGTAAGTTACATCAGCAGCAAGGCAGAAGGCATTCAACGGCCCATTAGATTAGTTTGCAAATCCCTGATAGCTTTTTAATAATGACCCTCTTTAGAGATCACCACCTCTGCCTCAAGGGTGTCCATGAAACCTGCATAAATATCACCCCATTGAAGACAACAGTGGTGCAATGTGTAACCTCACACTTACCCAACTTTATCACCTACTGCGCTGGTGCTCCTTTGGCCAAACACTTAAACATATATCAACATCCATGATGCTGTTCCTTGACCGTTTGTGCTGCTAGTTTTAATGCAGAAAAATACAAGTAGAGGTAGATAATAATCCAGAAATAATCACTGGCTTCTGCCTTGCCGCAGAAGGAAAATACAATTGCTCATGCAGGTGCACAAAAGAAACTGATCAAAAGTCTATCAATTAGTTCAAAAACATGTATCATTTGTTACATTTGGAATCCATACCAGATAGGGAGAGACTTTTTTCCCCACCACAGTAGCAGTGTGTTGAAAAGAAGTTTGTTCTGTTTTAAAACATTGTGTGTACTACAGATCATTATCACATTCCTACCTGGGCAGATAATAGATGGAGCTGGTAAGGAAGCATTTCAAATTTGGTGCCATAAAAAATGATTCATGTTTACTCAAAGGTTGTTCAGTAGCAATAAAAAGCAATCATGCATTCAGCTTGTGAAGATGTAATATACAGAAGCACTGCCCAGAACAACAGGGCGCTTCCCATTTCTTAAGAGAAGGAACCTAGTGACACGGATCTCTTCAGCATAAAGCTCCTTGGATTTAAAGTGTTGTTAGAGGTGAAGTAAATATTATGAATCAAAACTTCCAGAAAGGATTTGTAGTGCCTGATGGAAGATCTTTCATCCTAATGCAAGACTTGGGATTTCAGAAGACAAATTATCCCATAATTGCTGAGCCTGAATGCGAGTGACGGCAATAACCACCAGTGTCAAAACCAGTTCCATCAAGTGTGACTCACCTTGATAGGTCAATACATGGAAATATCCAGAAACTTGTGGATGGGCAAAATGCTCAGAAGACTCTTGCATGATAGAAGCTTGAGACAGGAGTGTACATAATCACCCAAATTATCAACAGGAGTTGTTTTTGCAAACGGCACTAATAAATCCATGCCAATATCTTCTGTTACAGTGAAGTGTGCCTGAGGAAAAAGATACCATTTATGACTGACAATCTGAGTCAAGATGGTCACTTTAGTGATACAGTTCATGTACATATGAACATGGGGAAAAAAATAGCACAGAAGCTAAGAAGAGGTAAGTAATTAAAAAAAAACCCCAATAACAACAACAAAAAACCCTGAAGAGTTAGCAAATTCTGATCTTCTTCTAATGGAGATTGAGACTGGAGCTGAGCTGGCAACAGGAGATTTGTTGTTTGCATTGTTTCTGAAGCACTTGGGGAAACAAGTGGTAATTGTGTATGTAGCAATGTTAAAAATTAATTTTTGGTTCCTTGGTGCATTGGCAGTCAATTTGCAGCACATCTGTGTGACCATGGGAACACAGGGACTTTTACAAAGCCACAGCCAAAGCATGATATTCACGTGACTGAAGCTACTGGAAGTCACCTCAGGGCTGATCTGCGCTCTGAGGAGCCCCACAACAGCCGGTAGTGCACGACAGCCTGAGCAGCTCAATGGTGTGAGAAAGAGGGAAAGGAGAATTGCTCGGATCATGTCTGTCAAGGCCACTGGAAATCGTGAAGGAGCCAGTAAACGTCTTATTAATTTTATTTTAAAAAAATACAAAATATGGGTAAAGTGTACTGAAAAATAACTATGTATTTAAATGTGCATGTGTATGTAGAGTACATAGATATATGATGTATATCATGTCTACATGTAAAAACGAAACATACAATACATGCACTCACACGCTAATTATCTGCTATTCACATCCAAACCAACAAAGGGCAAAAGTTCTCCAAAACAATATGGCTTTGGGAATTGTCAGCCATGACAACATTCTGAAAAAATTGCTTTAGATTGTCATTCTGATACAGCAAATCAGTCCAGGTGTTTGAATCTTTATTTTTCCTCAAGTCAAAAGAAACCAAAACATGTAAGATACTTTTGTCTCACACCAGCAAAAAGGACTGTGTTTCTGAATTAATTTCCTTCAAAAAAGACAGTTTTAAGCCCTTTTAAATATGGAGGAAAACAGAGAATGCCTAACTAAGTGATACCAAATTTGGCTGTAGTTGCTTTGTGGCTGCTGTTAATTTAAATTAGTATAAAAAGCGGCATTTTCAGGGCAAAATAATTTTTGCCATTCCAATAAGACAGAGAGTCACAATTCCAGTAAGAAAGAGGCAGTTTTTGAGTCTGTTCAAGTAATTTCAGGAAATTATGATAATGTAAGTCAAACAAGTTGCTCTCTGTGAAGTGACTGGATTATAGCTCTGTAGATTACATTGGGAATTGCAAGCACTGATTCTGCATATTTGTTAGTATCCAGGTCTGTCTGAGTGCAGAAAACACACAAGTGGCACAAGTCAGAGGAGCTCAGATCCCTCCACTAAATGACATCTCCTACTGGCCCTGTCCAAGATGGAATACGGAGCTGCACGGACCATCAGTCCAACCCAGAAGGATGCTTGTAATTTTAGAATCATAGATTGGTTTGGGTTGGCAGGAAACTTAAAGGTCATCTGGTTCCAACCTTTCTGCCATGGGCAGGGACACTTTCCACTAGACCAGGTGGCTCTAAGCCCCATCCAACCTGGTCTTGAACACTCCCAGGGATGGGCTATTTACAGTTTCTCCAGACAATGTCCTCCAGTGCCTCACCACCCCAGAGTGAAGAATTTCTTCATAATATATAATCTAAACCTACTCCCTTTCCTTTTTAAGCCATTCTCTCATGTCCTATCACTACGTGCCCTTATAAAAAGTCCCTTCCCAGCTCTCTTGTAGCCCCTTTTAGGTATTATAAGGCTGCAATAAGATCTCTCTGCAACTTTTGCTTCTCCAAGCTGAACAATCCCACCTCTCTTCTCTCAGCCTGCCTTCATAGGAGCAGTACTCCAGCCCTCTGATCATTTTCGTGGCCTCCTCTGGACTCGTTTCAATAGGACCCTGTCCTTCCTATGTAGTGGGCCTCCGGGCTGGATGTAGTAATGCTCTGAGGAAGCTGCTTTGTAAGAGACATTTGATACAGTATCAGTTCACTTCCCTTATCCCTCCCGCTTTTGGCAACTTTCATCTTTGATGAAACTTTCGTCTTTGATGAAAGTTCAAAAATGAGTTACTGGAGATATAACTAAATTTAGAACTGCAGGAGAAACAATGCTTTTGCTTTGCATTGGTTTTTTTGTCAGAGAATGGAGCTAAGTGGAAAGCTCAAAGTTGTGGCTGTAGGCTTGTAACAAGCACCTGTCACAAGGCTGTTCCTGGCACACTGCTGGCCTCAAAAGCATATAACTTGCCCTTTTCAAGCATGGTATTTTGCAACACGAAGAGGTGAAAGTGGCTGCGTGTTTTGAGTCACTAACCAAACCACAGCAAACTCCAATAAGGATCAAAATTCAGTGAGAGATCACTCTGAACACGGACTTTTCTGAAGGAGGTATCCAGAAAGGAAAGAAATAAGTGAAAACTTCAGAGAGAGATAGTTTGAAAGAAAATCATTGGGAGCAAAGATCGGTAAAGAACTTTCATGGTCATAATAATAAGGGGGTGTTAGAGACTTCTGGTCACATTTGGCTACGGGTGTTCATTTCTACAGACTGAAAGGCCTTGGGCAATGCCGGGAGGCCTTGATTTCCCAGGCACAGATCAGCAAAACAAGTTCCCACTCATGGCTGGGCCAAGTAGTTCTGCATACGAAAGATTGCTTTGGTTAAGGAACCAGCAAAGGCGATGCGGTAACTCGTGTATCACCGAGTCGCCCCCAGCCTTCTCTGTCCCGGCCCCATCCCCATCTTCTTTGCAGATCTCACCCAAAACTCTCGGCTTTGCCCTTGGAGAGCACAATTTGGCAATGAAAGCCACGCAGGAGCTCTCACCGCGGGTCGAGTGCCGCCGCCCCCGCGGGGGGGGCGTTCGCGGCCGGCCGGCGCTGCCTGCGGCTGCCCCGGGGACCAGCGCTGCCAATTTTCTTTCTGCATCGCCTCGGCTCGCTGGGACGCCGCGTCCCCGCCGGAGGGGGTGGGAGGAGAAGGAGGTTCGGGCTGCTCGGCAGCCGTACCTGGCCGGGGCTGGGCTCCCCTCGGGGGACACCGGGGGGGCCCCGCTGCCCGCCCGCAGCGCGGCGGCCGCGCCTTGACCCCCGCCGGCACCGCCAAGGTCACTGCCCCGACGTGTCCCCGGTCCCCCGGCCGCCGACACTTGAGAGTTTCAAGAGGCTTTTCTTCCCCGGGAGCGGCGCCCGGGGAAAGGGGAAGGGGCAGGAGGGGGCAGGCAGGAGGGACAAGGCAGGAGGGACAGGCAGGAGGGCGGGGAGAGGCTGGCAGGGCAGGAGCCGGGCGGGGTGCTGGCTCCAACTGGAAAGGAACCGGTCCCAGCCCAGCCGGGGAGGCTGCGGGAGAGCCGGCGGCGCTCGGGGAGAGCACACCGGCCCCGGCCCCAGCCCCAGCTCCAGCCCCCGGCCCGGCCCGAGCAGCCGCCGCCCGCCATGGGCACCGCGCCCCGCGTCAGTGCCGCGGCCCCGGCGGGGCGGGCGGGGGGCTCAACCGCGGGAGGGACGCGGGGGCTGTTCGGTGGGGGAGGATCACGGGGTATCGTGTCACATATGGGAGGGGGACCTACAGCCTATGATGGGGGTCAGGGGGGAGGCGGTGAAAGCACCGAAGTTTTGGGGAAGATGGTGATGCAGAATCACCATCGTCTTACAGGGTGACCCCCTAATTCTGAGTTTGTGCTGTAGGGTGGGTCTGTGAAGGCAGGGAAGATGCCAGAAGGGGAGAAAACGAGACAGTGTAAGCAAGAAGAGGAGCAGCTGCAGAAAGAAGAGGAGCAGGAGGGTCTCATCGAATTCTACAGTTCCTACCAGGAGCTATTCCAGTTCTTCTGCAGCAACACAACCATCCATGGGGCCATTCGCCTGGTGTGCTCCAAAAAGAATAAGATGAAGACAGCTTTCTGGTCTGTTCTCTTCTTTCTCACCTTCGGCTTAATGTACTGGCAGTTTGGGATTCTCTACAGGGAGTATTTCAGCTACCCTGTCAACCTCAACCTCAACCTGAACTCTGACAGGCTGACTTTCCCAGCCGTGACGCTGTGCACCCTCAATCCATACAGGTAAGAAATAGACTTCCAGAGCTGTTGACTGCCTTGACTTTAACGGGTGTAGGATAAAAGCATGTGCTCTTATTCTCCTCACAGTCCTTGAGGGGCCGTTTCTGTAGAGGTGCTGGTGGAAAGAACACCTTTCACAGGCCTTTGCTGCTGCAGGGCATTCACAGTAAGGCATGTTAATTTAGGCAGCTCTTCTTGGTGGTGTATGTTAGCAGCCTGCAATATAAATTGCCATGGGGCTAAAGCAGATTTACTTCACTCCTACAAGGATGATAGCCTGCAGCAAGGGGTGAGCTTTACAGCTGGTGGCAGGAATGTCCGGAATCACCTCAGCAAACTTTGCTGCATGTCTTATTTAGAGCTGTTCACGTGCACCCAGCCCTAAATCTGCAAGTCCTCTCTCCCCCCTGTATAGATACAGCGCCATACGAAAGAAGCTGGATGAGCTGGACCAAATCACCCATCAGACACTGCTAGACCTTTATGACTACAACATGTCTCTGCCACGAAGCGACTGGTCCACCCTGTCTGCACAAAAGCGTAGCTCAAGAAGCCTGCTCCATCATGTCCAGCGCCATCCTTTGCGGAGGCAGAAGAGGGATAACTTAGTCAACTTGCCAGAGAACAGTCCCTCAGTGGATAAGAACGACTGGAAAATTGGCTTTGTTCTGGTGAGATCCCTGGATATCCTGTGCCCTACCCACTCCAGTCTCTGCCTAGCTACTTCTGTCTTGGTAGGCCCTTGCCCATGCATTTCCCTATGTACAAGTCTGATTAATCTGCACTGGCTTTTACTAATGACAGATAAAAGTAGAGCTGTTCCTTTGCCCAATGCAATCCTGCTCCTCAAGACCTGTCCCTGTCCATGCAGGCCCTGAGGGGACTTGTCCACTTTACTGTCCATCTTTTCCTAGGTACAGCAGGGAAACTTTATCCTTCCTGAAGGCTACATCAGCCTTGCAGTTGCCTTTGGAGAGCAGCTTATCAGCATCAGCTGCTGCATTGCCCAATAATTCAAAGGGGTAAAGTATTTGATGGTCCTGGGTCACCTGAAATGTGGTCATGGTCGCATTTGCTCCTAGGTAGCAGCTTCCTCGCCCTAGGGTATCTGTGTTTGCATTTAAAAAGGCACTGAAGGACTGTAGCTAATCACTTGTCAGTTAACTGGAGTTCCCACAGGATCACAAAAGTTTTTCTGGACACACCCTGAGGGAAGGGCTCCCCACTCAAGAATTTAAAGCTCCTGGTTTTATACCAGGCAGAATTTATGTGCAGATCATCTAGCACACCTCACTGCGACTTTCTGCTTCCTGGGTTTTACTCAGCCTTGCTTATTCACCAGGTGTTTCCCTTCCACCAAGGAACTGCCCTGGGTTTGCTCTTTCACATCCTGCTGGTGACCTTTCGGTGAAGCTTAGGAGCCCTGTGGAGCTCTTCCACTCCCTCTGTCATCTCCTGCCTGTGCTGAGGGAGAACAGCTCTTCCACAGCCACAGCCTCGCCTCCTGGACAAGACTTCTCTGACATGGCTGGTTTTCTCCTTCTCAACAGTGCAGTGAAAACAACAAGGACTGTTTCCATCAGGCGTACTCCTCAGGAGTGGATGCCGTGCGGGAATGGTACAGCTTTCACTATATCAATATCCTGGCACAGGTGCCTGATGCAAAAGCCCTGGATGAGTCTGACTTTGAGAATTTCATCTATGCTTGCCGCTTCAATGAAGCAACATGTGACAAGGCGTAAGTAGGGGAAACATCCCACCGAGTCTTCCTTAAAACTCTTGTTTTGTGCCTGGGTTTGCGGGGAATCAAGGAACCCACATTAAAGAACTTCTTTTCCAAGGTGGTATCGTTCCTTGTTCACTTCCCATCATCTCAAATGATCTTTCTTTAGTCTTTCCCATGGGTTGTGTGTATCAGGGCCACAGTTTCTGTGACCTGAAACTATGAACCTCAAAGGACGGTTTTGCCTTTTCCTGGGTTTCACACAAATGAACCAGTTACCCACTGGTACAAATGCCAGAGTGGGTACCGATGTACGGTGTAAAAGTATTTTTATTTTACTCTCTGCAGTAGCAAAGTGGTACATATCAGCACACAGACAGGAAGAGGAGAGAGTTCATACAAAAAGACAGTAAAAAAATATTCTACTTTTCTCCTGCTATTATTGCTCAAAAAAGAGGTAGCAGAGGTAGTGAAATGACATCCACCAGCAAGGGAGGAAAAGGGGTTAAAAGGGTATTAGGTAGATATTAGTATTAGGAAGATAATACAGTATTTACTAGTACTGCTAAAACCCATTTGGGCCCTCAAGAGCAGTATGAAAAATGTGGCATAAAAACCCGCCCAGCTCTAGGACATTTTTTACAGTACATTTTAATTGCTTTTCCCTGTTCAGGTGAGTTTACACAACAAATACTGCCCATCTGCTGTAAGCCCCTCTCCCTGCTGATAGAAAACAGAGTTGTTCCTTTCATAAAGCCCTTCCTCTTGGTCTTGCAGTCCTTCTCACACCGTGTGAATGTTTCTGTTCCCCTCTCAGGAATTATACCCACTTCCACCATCCCTTGTATGGGAACTGCTATACCTTTAATGACAACAGCAGCAGCCTGTGGACATCCTCGCTGCCTGGGATCAATAATGGTGGGTGAGAGGCACTCTTTGGTGAGTAAGGAGTATCGCTTAACTCTGTTTTCCTTAGGAGTTATGGGCGTCCTGCTGTGCTTAATAGTGGTGGTGGCAGATTGCAGCCCTGCTCTGTCTCGCCCAAGCTGTTTTCTCCCATGTGGGGACAGCTGTCTCAAGGACGTGGCTGTTCCTCACTGCTGCCCACTGAACTCTCTCTCTCCCCATCAGTGACTGATCCTTATGTTGCTCTCTCTGGACTTGTGCTGGCCCTTCCTGAAATGTGCTGTGCTCCTGAGAGCCTGGTCTTCACCTCCTCCTTCTCCGTTTCCCTCTTTCCAGCAACTGACCTGCTTGTGTTCCTAAACCCCATGAAACCTCTTGAGGCCAAATCTTCAGGCTTTTCTTCCACCCGACTCCAAGTCTATCCATGAAATCTCTCTCAATTCCCAGTTCTGCTTTTCCTAAGCCACAGTGATGAAATTCAGCTTTCTGGAGCCTCCAGCTCTGGCCTCTTCTGGAGTCTCCAGCTTTGTCTCTGGACTCCTTCCAGCCACCCTCTATCGCTGCCAAGCTTTGGTGCAGCCCTGTTTGCTGTCTATCTCTTCCTGTATCTCTTACAGACTTGCTTCTAACCATTGTGACTCCCCCTACTGTCTCACACCACAGCCAGCCATGACCTCCCTTTCCCTCTGACATTCCCTCAGGTCTCTCTCTGGTGGTGCGCACCGAGCAGAACGATTTCATCCCTCTGTTGTCCACGGTGACAGGAGCCAGGGTCATGGTCCATGATCAGAATGAGCCAGCCTTCATGGATGACGGGGGTTTCAACGTGCGTCCTGGTATCGAGACCTCCATCAGCATGAGAAAGGTAAGGAAGCAGCAGGGGCAAGAGCTGTGAATGTGAGGTTATGGAGAGGTTTATCTTGGTGCATATGTACAAATGGGTTGTCATAGACCCAGTGTGTGTTTAAGGGAGGGGATTAATCACGTGGAGTGGAGGGAGAGAAGGAAGAGCAGCTTACTGGACTAGACAAGAAGCATTTGGCTGCACTTTATCAGTGAACAATGAAACGGAGGCATCCTGAGGAAAGCATACAGACTAGATACTGATGGTCGGGCAGTGTGTGGCATGGAAGCTTAGGAACAGGACAGCAAGGTGCCAGTTGTTCTGTGCAATGACAGTTTGCTGTTCCAGGAGATGACTGTGCGTCTTGGGGGCAGTTACAGTGATTGCACAGAGGATGGCAGTGACGTGCCAGTGCAAAATCTGTACTCATCCCGCTACACCGAACAGGTAACTCACTGTCGCCGGTCCTGTGCTGGCTTGTTTCCCTACTTTCCTGAAATATTTTAGTTCCCTAAGGGCCATGCTTGTCTGTGGGCTCTGTTAATAGCCTGATGTGATGTAGGCTGCAGTAGGTTTGGTTTCCTTGCTCAGCCTTTTCCATCCCATGTGCCTCCCAGGTCTGCATTCGCTCCTGCTTTCAGCTGAACATGGTCGAGCGCTGTGGCTGTGCCTATTACTTCTACCCCTTACCCGAAGGAGCCGAGTACTGTGACTACACAAAGCACGTATCTTGGGGTAAGTGGACAGAAGGAACAATAAAGCTCGTGCCCATCTGAACCTGTTAGGTGCAACCCATGTCCCAGTACATGTTACTGTCTTCATTGAGCTTCCTCGGGGGAACATCCAAAAGACACTCTTGTCTTGGATGGTCAGTCCCTTGGAGCTTGTGGAGGGAAACTTCTCTGGATTCCCCTTACTGTCACACATTGCCTTTTATATAAAAAGATACTGTGAAGCTTACCTGGATTTACTTTCTCTGCTGTTCAGGCTACTGCTATTACAAACTCCTGGCTGAATTCAAAGCTGATGTGCTGGGCTGTTTCCGCAAATGTCGAAAACCTTGCAAGTAAGTTTGATCATCAGTCAGTCAGGAAGACTGAAAACTCTTTATTCCAAGAAGTGTTGGAAAGCATTCACTGGCCAGGGCAAAAGCTTGAGTCAATAGCTAAGCTGCCACCCAAAATGGTGTATCTCCCATCAGGATGCCAAAATGACCAAGGAACATCTGGAGCTTACGGGTGAGCTCCCAGGGACTGTGCATTCTGCACAGTGGGAAGTGGGCAGAACTTCAGCATGGGAGGGAATCCCCGCGTGTGCCTGGAAATGGCAAGACCTGGCCCTGTGACTCCAACATCTTCAACAGCTAACACAACCTCTTGTCTTCCAGAATGACAGAATACCAGCTGTCAGCTGGATACTCCCGCTGGCCTTCTGCTGTCTCAGAGGTAAGGAGAGGGTGTCCTGGCTCCTCAGCACTGCTCCAGCCTCCTATTTAGTCCTTCCTCACCTGGTACTAAACCCACATGATGTGACTGTGATCATGTAACACAATTTATTGCACTTTCATTTCAGGACTGGGTTTTTTACATGCTTTCACAACAGAACAAATACAACATCACATCCAAGAGGTGAGAGCCCCTAAGCAGAGATTATGTCCAAACCTGAAACCATCTCAGTAGAGTGTGTGTGTTTTGGGAATGTCAGAGTTAAGAATAAATCAGTGATGGGAAAAGATCAGGCACAGAACCTGTGGACAAGGCCAGTGGATTTGAGTCAGAGTAGATATATTCTGAGACTTCAACAAGGACTGGGGATCCAAGTGAAAAATTTGAAAGGGGTCAGATGCTGGTATGAAAACAGTAAGCCCATGGCACCTGCCATGTGGTCTGGAATCACAATATGTCCTCATGGAACAGTGCAAAGGAGAGCCAGGCAGAAGCTTTTGCCCCAAACACTGGGTTTCAAAGTGCAGTCTCAAACGTGCACTGTAAGTACCAAGGATTACATTCAGTGCAGAATGAAGGAACTGCAGAGATGGGAAAAGGACTCGGGGGGGTATGTGTGGGAGAAGGATGGGGGCAGAAGGAGACAGAGAAGAAAATTACACTTGGTGAAGAAATGCAGGGATTGAGGAGTTGGGGTTACTGAGCCTCATCTTTCATTTACAGGAACGGAGTTGCCAAAGTGAATATCTTTTTTGAGGAGTGGAACTACAAGACCAATGGGGAGTCTCCAGCCTTCACGGTACACACTTTATTACCACAGCTTCTATAGCCACCCATTCCCCTATGATAGCCCTCCACAGTGGCATGTGTTTGTTCCAGCAGCATTGCTGACTATCCAGTCTCTTTTCCTGTGGCTGGGTGAGACGAACCCCCCAGCACCGCAGGGGCACTGCTAGCAGGAAAAGGCAGGAAGACAAAAGTCTTGAATGAGGGCTGTCCTCACTGCTCTTTCTCCATCTCTTGCAGGTAGTGACTCTGCTGTCCCAGCTTGGGAACCAGTGGAGTCTCTGGTTTGGATCCTCTGTCCTGTCTGTGATGGAGCTTGCAGAGCTGATTCTAGATTTCATTGCCATCACCTTTATCTTGGCCTTCCGCTGGTTCCGTTCCCGGCAGAAGCTCTCTCCACCGGGACCCTCTCCAAACAGTCATGATAACACTGCTTTCCAGGATGAGACACCAGGTCTTGGTGCTCCACATCGCTTCACTGTTGAAGCTGTAGTGACCACGCTGCCATCCTATAACAGCCTGGAACCACGTGGGCCAAGCAGGGATGGTGAGGTGGGACACGACTGAGGCAGCAGCTTATTCCACCATTCAGCTGGGTGGCAATTGGAGCAAAGGCTCTACACTTTGTGGGACCTGTGTTTCCTTCTTTCTTGGGTGCTGCACCTGGACCATAGCAGAAGACTGTTCTGTGGTTGGCCTGGGCTCATTGCTTTCACTAATCTAGGTGAATTCTTCAGTCTCATAAAATCCTATTGCTCTGGGAATCACCAGGCATGAGAGTTGATCTAGTCTATGTATGGGGGAGATGTCCTCTTGATTTCCTTTACACTCTGTGCATGTGCACACCCACACATGCATGCATGCTTGCTTTTCCCTGCAAAAAGGATGCTGCCACCGTTCTGGTCTGTTGTTAATTAAAGAGGTTTGGCAGGTGTGACTGGCCTCCTCTGTGGTATGACAAGGGACAGGAGTGGAGCCTCAGCTGGGGTACTAATCTCTCAACATGCTGAGCTTTGTTAAGCTCTCCCTAAGGTTGAAAACTGGTTGATCTTTCCTTGTTGCTAATATCTGGCTCTGATCCCAACACTGTGCCACCCACTCCCTTCTCCCTCAGAGAAGAGGCTACTTGAGACAACAGCCACTGGCATAATCTCGACCATTACTATGCACAGTTCTCTGGAGAGGTGGTTGACACTTGCTGCCACTCCCAGGTCCGGGACAAAACACCTCTGGCAGAGCCAGGTTTCCCTTTTCAAGCTGCCCGTATTGCACTGGTAGATCTTGGGTGTATAGCCTCCCTTCCTTGTGATACAACATACACGTGACCATCCAGTGATTTAAATGTTTGCCAACGGGTCTAGGACAAATTGATCTCTACATCTGCTTGGCTCTCCCTGCTTTCATGAGGGAAACAAAGACAGTTTGGCAGGATTATGCACACCCTCCAAAAATCCCAAACAGTACCTCTGCTACCATGGGATCCCACAAAAGATCAGAAGAGCATAGGTCCTGCAGTGCCTGTTCTGCTCGACCCAACCCTTATCTGGTCCACCCACAGAGACTCTTCTTCCTAAGTGAAGCACAGGAGAAGTATTGCAGGCTTTAGTCAAAAATCCTTCCAGTTAAAGCCTTATCCTATTCAATTGGACCACATAGGCCAAGATGGTCCTCTTTTTGGGAACTAATTTGGGGACCTTTGCATAAGAGAACACATCTTATTTCTTGCAGGAAGCTTGCCATACTCTTTTCTTACAAATATTCAGACTTCTGATGCAATGGTGTTTACACAGCACTTCATGGGGTATCAAGAGAGCAAGGGTGATGTTCTTAACAAACAGGATTATCCACTTCACAGGGCACAAACACAGATACCAGAATTTAAGCATATAGTTTAGGCAAAGACCTGTGGTATCATGTACCCAATCACATTGCGAACAGCAGCTTTTGAATTTAAAAACTAGTTAATCATAACAAAAGAAAAACTGAAGTTATTTTAAAAATTAAGGTAGACACACTGCCCTTGAGAAGGTAGAGGAGTTTACTGCAGTCTATAAACTGTTGCCTAATTTTTCCCTTTGAGGTGCTAAACACATGCTGATTGTATTGCTCTCGCCTCAATTACATAAATGCACCTTTCAATTCCCAGCAGAGAGTGATTTTATTCTTCTTCACATACACAAACTCTATATTCTTTATTGCACAAATATTCATGGTTTTTCAAATTTTATCCCAGTGCTCAGCTGATGACCCTTGTTTGAAAGTGAAGATGATATCTTTCTGCTGGGAATAGAAGCAAGCAATTCAGGGGGTGTCCTTCAGCAAGGGTGGCAGCCCAGCATGAGGAAGAGTCCTGCAACAGGCACTTAGAGGTGTGGGAACATGTATTCCTCCTGCGAGGCTGCCACTGGAAAAAAATCAGGGCATCTGAAAACATGAAGAAAGTCCACTTTCTGTGTCTGTGGGTGATTTTAAATGAAGAAAAAAAAGAGTAATTAAAGAATGAAATCTCTAAGTTGCCTTAATGAAGGGACTTTCATATTCTGTACAAACACAGCCCAAGAGGCAGAGCTAAAAGCTAGGTTTAGTTGTTAAAAGTAACTTTGGTCACAATTAAAGCAAGAAAGGCAGATAGAGAAGTAAAGGAGAAAGAGCAGGTGCAACATCTAGAACAGTCACTGTATATCATAAATGTATGATGATTCATATGGTGAGCATGATCTTTCCTGAATATCCAAAGAGTAAGACACGATTCTTCACATCACACGGTACTTTCTAATAACCATGAAATTGATGAGACCCGCTGCATCACACACAGTTAAGTGGGTGATTAAAGAAAGATTAATCAGAGGCATAAACTACTTGAAACACTAAGTTCTCTTCATCATAAAGAAATACAGCTGTAGAAGGCGGTGATGTATTCCCTGGGGATATATTGCATCATATTCTCTCTCTTCCATAGAAGTGTTAAAATGAGGGGAAAAACAAATAAAAAAAAAAAAAAAACCCACTGATGAACTCAAAGTAATGGCCCCATTCTGGATAGCTGTAAATCCAGATTTAAAAGCCTGTACAAAGAAGCAGCAGCTGTTATACAAGTTGGTAAATAGAGTAGTCCTCCCTGTACCTGAGAATCAGTGCAAACATTGGCATCTTGACAGAAATCAGGTGATCCTCCCAGAAATATCCCTATGCTTCTTGTAGGCTGACAAGACCGCAAATTATCAGCTCAATAGATTGTATAGTGAGCTTGGTCTGGCTGAAAACAAGAGGCAAGTCCAGCAGTGATGGAGTGAGAGTGCAGAAAATGTGGGTGTTTCACAGAGAATGTGAAAAAAAAAGAGAAAAGGGGAGAAAGTGCACGTTTAGAGGGACCTGTAGGTCAGCAAAAGACAAATTAAAGATCTGAGCTGGGGTGGATTTGTACCAGGGGAGAAAGTTGAGGTGATGTAAATGCATGGTAGTCTTAGATACATTAGAGGCATAGCACAGTTATTAGGAAGACATGGAAAACATGCAAAGAGCATCTGAAGGTCACGGGACACTGAAGAAGAGTGAGTTGTGTCTTTTTTGGACTGGGAGCATCTGTTGTGCAGGAGGAAGGCAGAGAAGTAGAAATACAAGTGCCTGATGGGGAAAGGAAAGTACAGGAGAAAACATTTTGTGAGTAAGCTGGAGTATTAGAGTGGTTTGTTTTGTAGGAGTAAACAGCACAGAAGTGGGTATTTCCATGTATTTAAGGGTGAGAAAAAGGAATGTTTATACAATGGAGAAATTACAGAGGTGGAAGAGGGATGAGAGTTTAGGGCTTTAAAATGATAGAAGATTTGTTTAAGTGTTTGATACTGCTGAAATACAAGGAAAGAGAGGTGGGCTCTTTTGGATACGGAACAACCTGCGGAGATGAGGTAAAGGGCCCCAGCATCTGTGGGACTGTGGGGTGGGCAGACATTTGCAAGTTGATTGAGTGTTAAGAGCATTTGGAAATCATGTGCTAGCAGGGAAAAAAGACATACAGTGTCTGGAAAATGCAGGGATACTGAAGTTTCTGAGGACTCCAATTGTGACATCAGATGACTTCAGAGAATCTGAGAACCTCTAAGGAAATTTGGAGTGTAGTGAGACTGGGGGGAAAGGACACAATGGGTCAGACCCTCCATGAAGGGAGAAAACTAAGCCCAGAATGGTTGAGAAGGCAGGAAACACAAGGACAGAGAGGCATAGCCAGGCATACCCACCTATCAGCTGAAAACTTGTCCCTCCAGAGTGCAATACTGTTTTTCTCTAAGAATTAAGGTAATAGAGGAAATGCAAGGAAGTACAACATAAGTGTCTAAGAAAGCTAGAAAAAAAATGAAAAAACCATCACTTGGAAAAATAACAAGTACATTTAGAAGAACTAAATTCTACTTGCTGGAGGGTTTGAGGAAGCTGGACAAATAGGTGCAAGGTTTGTCTTCAGAGACTGAGGCCAAAACAAGAATGAATTTGAAGAAAGGGTTACCAGGCTTTTTGGACAGGTTCATTAAAAGCTAAGGGGTGGAGATGGGCTACATCAAGGAATGAAAAGGACGGCACTGCTGTTGGTGAAAGGACAGAGTGGAGCCATGGAGATCAAGAACATACTAGAGGGATGGCTGTGTTCAGTCTTGCAGTTCTTTGTACTTACTAGTGTGCAATATTTAAAGGAGGCTTGTGAGCACAAGAGAGGAAAGCACCTTCAGCTTTCAAGTTCATTGCTTAAAAGCAATGAACTAAAAAAAAAAAAAAAAAGCTTTTTTGGCAATTACAAGAAATTTATTTAAAAAAAAAAAAAAAAAAAAAAAGTAAAAAGTCTTTTGGAAAAGAAGCCTGGCAGGAAAGAACATGAAAAGGAAGGGCCATTTTGGCCTCTGCAGAAATCATTTAGTGGGTCTGTGCACTGAAGGAAAGGATGTTAAGGGGCTGATCATATCTGAGCAAAAAAGGGTGTTCTGAATAGGTGTTGCACTCTATCTCTGGCAAAAAATAGGTTAAAGATTATCAGAAGTATGGAAGCTGAAGTATCCAACAGCCACAGCTGTGTTGCCTATTTGTAAAACCTATATCTTCATCTGTTACATCTCAGAGAGTAATTATTTGCTAAGAGGTCAGAACAAAGATAAAACCCCTATACCTCCCCATTATTGCTTCTCTTCACCAAGTAAAGTCTTCCAACCCCACTGGATACATCAGGGCAGGGACCTCTGTCCCTTCACAGGAAAGCTAGGTCCATTAAACCAATGTTGATGCTACATTTCTACTCTGAGGAAAAATCTGTCTTCCCCACCATCATTTGGTTACTCTCCAGCTGAGACCACAAACCCCACCTTGCAGCCTGATTTGATCAGTGCCCAGAGATCTCAGGAAAGGCCAGAGCAATGCTTCAGGCACCTAGAAACATGAAGGTTTAAGGCACATCCATTTAAGAGCAGTATAGTTGAGACTTTTCTTCCACCAAATCTAAAGACATCAGGGTGAAAGAGTTGATATGTTGCAGAGAATAGTTTGGGTTGGAAGGGACCTTAGTGACCACCTTAGTTCCAACCCTCTGCCATGGACAGGGACACCTTCCACTGGACCAGGTTGCTCAAAGCTTCAGCCAACTGGCTTGAATACTTCCAGGGATGGAGCATCCACAGCTTCTCTGGGCAATCTGTTCCCATTCCCATCCCAAAGGCACGTTAAACATGTTCCACATTTAAAGACAGAGCTTGAATTTTTAATTAGACCTATGAAAAACCATTCTCCCAAAGCCTTGGCCTTGCTTTTAGAGCACACTTAAAACCATGTTTTTTCCACGTTAACAGACTCTGCAGGAGCAGCAGAAATGCTGATATGTTAAAAGATGGCACCTCAGAGGGTGAGCTCCCAGAAGAGCATGGTATTTCCAACGCCTACCAGAGGATTTATGGTTAGACATGCAACTCTTTGCAAGCATCCACAGCTCATGACTCATGAACTGGGTTCAACCCTGCGGCAACTTTCAGCAGTATGTTCAGCTCCAGCTCTGTGCTCCAGAGCAGCTGGCCAGCTTTGGAAAATGAGCATTCAAGTCCCCACATTTGGCTAGAGACTTTGAGACTGCATAATGAACAGTCTAAAAATGCATCTGTCCTAAGAAATATTTCTCCTTTCCTACTACATGAATGAGGCTGAGAACTGACAGGAAGACAACACACAAATTGGCAGGAATTGTAGCATGACTAGTTTGTTCAGGTTGTGCAGGCCTGAACTGTGTGAAATTTTAGACTGTAAATGCTGCTTTAATCCACCAGCCAGTCCAGACACCCTCCTTTCCCAGCAAAACTTTTATCTTTGAAGAATTAGTCTAGCTGCCTTATTCCAAAGTCACCATTTTGAATTGTTCCAGTGTGTTCATTGTTCTGGTACGATTTTGGTGATGTTTAAGACTGGACCAAGACTGATCACAAGGGAACCCCAAGCTACAGAGAATACTGGTTTAAAACCTAATCTTTGTAGGACTAGGGGCAGATAAGGGCATAAGTACTCATTTTAAAATAAGTCCGCACGGGACAAAGATCTGTCATTTCCTTTTAATGAGTTTCAAGTGTACAGTGAAGCAAAACGGTGGGGCACTTACCTTTACTGCAGTCATGCTCTAAGATATGCTGTGAACAGGATCCTGAACTTATATTCCAACACCAGTGGAGAACTGTTTTCTGGGCTTAAGGATCTGAGGTTATTGAAACCCAAAGATAACACAGCCTGGGAGCTAGAGCTGTCACTAACACACTCGAATGCACAGGAAGGTAGTCCCCTGAATAGGACACAGCAGCTGGATGTTCGATGGCTGGAAATAGAGTTGGCTTGGGCAGCCTATTCCCCCAGAGCTGCTGGTTCATACATTTTGTTACAGACTTACCAGAGTCATTCCAGCACAACTGGAACAACCATCATTTTTCAATGGAAAACCAGCCACTGCTTTGAGGGCCAGAACTTCAGGTATGTGTGTGCTATGGAAGTGACCAAAAAAAAAAAAAGTCCCAAAACAGTTTGGCATCCCACCCCCTCCCCACTCACTGACAGACCAGACAGACTCAGTAAGGTGGTGAATTGTGTTTCTTAGAGTTCTTAGAGACCATTAAAAGTACATGAGCTGATTTCTAGAACATGCCGGAGGAGATTACAGTTGTGTTTATAAATGGAGTAAATAAGCTGCACGTGCGTAGGTGGCTGTAATGCAGCGGGCAGCAGAGTCCCTCGCTTTTTACTCAGAGGGCCTTGGTGATTTGTTTTGCCCATGCACAGAGACAAAGGAGGGGAAAGGGAGAACAGGAGGAGGCAACATACAACATCCAAGAGAAAGAAATGAAAGAGACAGCCTAGGGGGAACCTCAGCCCCCAGAGAGACAGGAGGAATGGGGCACCAAAGGCTTGTTTAGAAGAGTTTGAGAGAATTGCTGGTCTGGGGGCCTCAAGCTTGTATGCCTACCCCCTAAAATGACAGCAGTAAGTAGCACAAGCAGGCCCTGGCTCCTCTTCAGTAGATGCACTTCCGACCATCCATCACATCTCAGTTCCACAGGGAATTAGGGAAGTGCTCAGGGGACGTGGGCTGTTTCACTCCAGATCTTCATCTCTGCCCTCCCCCGAAGTGGAGAGGAATGGAATTGCAGGGAGATGAACTTGAGCAAATGAAATGCTGGGGCATGGAAGTGAGCATGCAAAACCTAACCCCTTGCCCTGTGAGGAAGAAAGGGGCTTCCCCAGCACACCCAATGAAACAAAAAGCATCTGCTCCTCCCATCTTTTGTACTTTGCTCCCATCTGGGAACACTTGTGATGTTCTTCCCACCTCCTCTTAAGTCTAAAAAGATCCCAGAGTATTCTAGAACAGAGGCAGAGATTTCTAAGTTAAAGGAGCACCCTCTTCCCAGTCTAGATTACAGGCTATAGCTCAGCTTGTAAAAAAGAAAAAAAAAAAAAAAGACAAGATACGCATTGCTTGGAAGACTCTACGGAAACAGGGCAGCTCATTTAATGCCATGTCTGACAACACATTGAAGCAATTCACAGCTCTTGTTACTTTTGATGGAGAAGAACAAGGTGATTCCTTATAGAATGACAGAGCATTCTAGGCTGCAAGTTCACTCACAGCAGAGATCACCCTGGATCTAAATTCAGGAGAACCCATAGCAAGTAGGAGGATTTCAGTTTGATAGATCTCTAGAGACCTAAGCTGCCAAACTGGGACATCTGATGTCACTTTGCAATATCCTTGCCTAAAGCAGCATTTCCCTTTGACTCCCTAGGTAACCATTTCAAGTATTTTCCTATTCCTGCTGCAAGTTAGTGTTCTGTGGCAGCAGAAATGGAACACATACTCTTAATCAGAAAGCTGTGCAGCTCATTCAGTTTTATCTGGAATACCTCCAGTCCCCTTCACCTCCATTTGCTACTGCAGTGAGCTTCCTCTGACATTCAACCCAGTAACACAAAAGCAAAACACCCATTCCCATTCTGCCATTACCCCAAAGTCTTCCTTCTAGAAAGCTACAAGATAGTAGAAAGCTACAGGATCCTGGCTTGTGTGTGCATAGATGAAAGGAATATTTGACAACTCCCACCAGACTAATTATTGTTCTTTTGTTCTTTCTGGAGAGAGACTTTACTCTCATACATGCCTTTTAGATAATAACAATGCTCCTTTCACTTAACCATGTTTAGCCTGTTGCACTTAACTGAGGTAATCATGTAGGCTCTCCTTTATAAAACCTGAAATGGCCATGTTCAGACACCAAGTCACCTGAAAATAAGGACAGGCAGAATAAATCATTTAAATCCTCATTTCTCCACGGTTGAAGAAATCTACATCACTACATCTAGCTTAGTCAGATGGCTCACAGTCACTGGCCATCACTAACTAGCCTTTATTTCAGAAGCTTAAGTCATGCTGCCACTCTTTTTAGCCAGAACACTAAAGAATCTCACATGCTGAAGTCCTTCATCCCCAAAGGCACTGCGTTAAGGCATTCTTATTTTGCAGGAGTTCACACAGGCACTATTCGACAAGCTCACAGCCGAAAATAAACCCCCAAAATTCCCTGCAGAAGAGCAGAAGCAAATAGCTACCCACTCCTCCTTATTTCCCTTTCCTCTAAACATAGAGGATGCTCCCTAAAGCTGCAGCAACTGTTGAAAAGTCTAGCAATGTTTGGTAAGCGGCTCAGAGTCCTATACAGAAGACAGATTAAAACCAATAAAGAAACCAATGAAGAAGCTGGGTGGAAGGGAAGGAAAGGGAAAGAAAGGAAAGATTTGGAGGCAAGAATAGACAGGCAAGGTGATAGGGGACAGTAGGTTGCAGACTGAAGGAGCTACATTTAAGTAAAAAAGTAGACTGGAGACAAAGCAATAGGAAAAAAAAAAGGAAAGAACAAAAGGGCAAGTTACACCAAAGGTCCCTCAGAGGCCTCCAAATTACCCACCAGGGAAGGGACTTGACAATCCACCCACCCCAGGGAAAAGGCCCCTCATACTTACAGGTTTACCTGATCTTGCAGGCAGAATTTCCCATTTCTACAGTGATGGCATCCCCAATTCCTTCTATTACTATGTAAAGCATGCTATTTCTGCAGTAAGTGAGGCAATTCTAGTACTTCCACCTCCCTTCCCCAAGGACTGAAGTTAACACTTATGCAACTAATCCCCTTGAGATCTCAAACCAAAAAGGAAAAATTAAAGTAGTCTAGACTTTATGTTCCTTCACCCTTGAGCCTGAGCCTTTTGGTACTTACTTCCAATCACCACCACAATAATGGCACCAATCACTCCCATCATGATCATCATCTGGAGAAAAAGATTGTCAAAGAGTAATACTCAAAACAGATGGACGAGTTCACATCCTCCCTGATGGCCAGGGAACATAAGTGAGGCCCTAAAGGCATGACAGCCAAGGCCTCAAAGTCTTTCCACAGTGAAAGAATCTTAAGCATTTGAAATTAAGCCCCAACTATACTTGCAAAGCCCTGTAGGAGAAGAGTAGCCCATTTTCCTTCTGTTTAAGGAGATCATGGCACTAGAAAACTCACCTTACAGTTCTTCCACCAGTACTTTCTTTTGAGTTTTGCTGCGCTACTTTCAAATATTGAGGCACCGGCCTGAAGTGCATCTGCCCGGTCATCTAGCTCTGACAGTTTCTGGTCTCGTTCCAGCACCTTGTCTACATTTACACACATTATATCAACCACCTGCAGAAGGAAGAATAGTAGCAGCAGTTGTACTGGTAAAGACAGCTGAAAAACTAAGAAGAATAACTCGGCCAATAACTAAGTTTTAAACCTGTTTTTCGCCCCCCCCCCCCCCCCTTCTCACTTGCTTTTAAAAGCCCTCAAATCCAGCAGCAAGCTAAAGCCGCCACCCTCATGCGAGGAATGACGTGCTCACTCCCTGGTAACTGCAAAATTAACTTAAGAGTTTCGTGTTGCTGCCTCAGTGAGGCACAAAGGCGCTACTGCACGGCAGCAGCCAAGCTGCAGGAACTGATCGCGGGAAGCCAGGCAAGGGTCCCCCCACATCCCACCGCACACACACTGTTGCCTTGAAGCAGCAGGCAGGGATTAAGAGCTGCCCTGGATGCCGTATAGCTTTATTTCCATAAGAGATGCACGATATGAAGTACTAAAAGTAAAAAAAAAAAAAAAATCTAACTGGCCTGGTCTTTGGAAGCCATATCTAGAATTAGGCAGCTTTTAAACAAAAACCAGTCTCTCCTGCAGCCTCTTTATAGGTTTGCCATCCTATTTTTGAGTATTGAAGTATTAATGCATTTCTGGCATTGGCATGACATGAAGAGCCACCCCTGCAGCGACAGACACCTGTCACGAATGTCACTGCTGCAGAGCAGTGGGAGAAGAGTCCAGGCATCCAGTGGGAAGCCAGCGGGGCTGGCAGAGTTACTGACCTCCTGCACCTGGGCCTGGGTCTGCTGCAGGCGGCGATTACTGCTCAGATTGGGGGGAGCCCCGGGGGGGCCCGCACCGGGGGCTCCCCCTTCAGGAGCTCCTCCTTCGGGGGCTCCCGCTTCGGGGGCACCGGGAGCAGGCTGCGGAGCTGGGTCAGACCTAGGGAGAGACACACATGGGCAAAGAGGCCGCTCGAGATGCAACTCCCTAAAATCTACACGAAGCCCCGTGTGCCCAGGCTGAGGCAGCGCTTGGCAGCAGCCCCGCGGGCCCGCATCTTCCCTGGATCCCCCCGGACCAGGAGCAGGCGGGCTCGTGGGAGAGCCTGGAGCAGCGACAAGCCCAGGGGGGCTGCAAGGATCGGTCGCGGGGGCGTGCGGATGCGGCAGTGCAGGGGGGCCGCACGGAGGTGACCGCGACACAGGGAAGGAAGGGGGAGGAACGGGGACAGGGAGACAGCGCGGGGGCACCCCACGGGGACGCAGCAGCCTCCGGGCTGGGCGCAGCGGTGACCGCCGGCCAGGTTGGCACCGGCCGGGAGGGGGACGCGACAGCCCCGCGCATCTCCAGAGGGGCACGGCCCACGCACCCACCCACCCACGAGCAGCTGGCGGGAGCGCAGGACCGCCCGGGGGCGGTGCGGGCAGCCCTGCCTGCGGCTGCTGCAATGCGCCACTCGGCCCCACCGTCGCCGGCTGGGACGCGGGCTCTGCGCTGACCCCGCTCCCTCGCGCTTCAGCCACCGCCGCCGCACCGCACCCGCCGCAGCCCGCGGCCGGTCTGTCGGTCGCACACTCACATGCCGGACCGACACCCTGCTGGACGGGAACACCGCTGGAGCTCCGCACCGACAGCCGGGGAACCCCCGCCACCCGCACTTATAGGCGGCCGGGCCCCGCCCACAGAGCCAGCAGCCAACCAAAAGTTGTCCCGCCGGGAGCGGCGGATCGGCCCCGCCCCAGGGCTCCTCCTCAGCCAATCAGCGCTCCGTGATTGCGATTCCACGCGGCCCCGCCCCCGAGTGCCGCGGGACAAGCCCCGCCCCCCGGTGACTCCCCTGTGGGCAGCCAATGGGAGCGGGGCCCGGCGCCCCGCCCCCCGCGCTGGCCCCGCCCCGCCCCTGCGGAACCGGGGGTGACGCGGCCCCCATCCCGGTCCCCATCCCCATCCCGATCCGGGGCTCTCTCGTGGGCAGGAGCTGCACCTTCCGGTCCCGCCAGCCCTGAGCGGGTCCGCCGTGCTCTGTGTCGGTCACGCAGAGCCTGAGCGTGGTTACCCGCCCCGTCAAGTTTTCCCCTTGGAGCTCGTCCCGGCGAGTGCGGAGTGCTTCCGTAACCCCACCTCCGCAGTGTGTCTGTTGGCTCTGGTGAAGCCGCTGCCCTTGCAATTAAGAGATGGTGTCGCTGGCCCACTTCCACCATACAGCACGGCATGAAAGGGAACCTGAACAAGTCCCGTTTGAGCTTCTGCAGCCTGCGGGAGGAAATGAGGTTCCTGCAGCAGCCCCGAGAACAGCAATGTGTGTGGGGGTTTTCCCTCTAAAGGTCTGGAGAAGCCTGATGGATCAGAAGGGAAGATTCTTCAATTCAGGACAAAAAAGGAGGCAGGAACAAGAAGTCTCTTCATAAAGCACTTGGTGTGGTGAGTAGGGTGACAAGCGTGGGTTCACACACCTTTTCCTTTCATAAGGTAATACAGGACATTCATAGAAGTTTTTAGTATCAGATCTGATAGATTAGTAGATGCACAAGACAGATACATTACAGATGACAGAATGGGAACTAAAACACCACAGCTACCAGGTGAACACATAATAAAGGGTTGTGACTTGAGCCAGGTGATTTGCAGACAGGACCAGACTAGCACTGGGCTCAGCAGAACTGAAGGTTTTTAAGCTGAGTCTTCAGTCAAGCTGCAAAGGGACAAGTTATGGAAGAAGCTTCTGTAGCCTGGCGACCTTCCCACTGCAGTCCAAGGACTGTTCCAATAACCACTGCAAATAGCCGAAGACAGAGCTTATGGAAGTAATGGCCACAGAGCCCTGGCCAGCTTGGTGCTTAGGGATTAAGAGATGACAAAGGGTACAAGGTACTTGCTCTGACACTCTTCCTGTTTCTGACATATGTTCAGCCAAGGATTTGCTACAGCTATGGTTTACATATGTAATAACCCCCAGCTGCTCTCTTTCAGGTGTTTACTCAGTCCCCAGTTGGATCTGTGCATGTTTCCTGAATCCACACCACCTTTCGGCAATTCCTACAGGTCTGCCACCTTGCTCCTGAGAATGTGAACTTCAGCTGTCTGAACAGAGTTTGCCTTCACTTTTCTCAGGCTTAGACATAAAGAAAGCTCTTTCCAGTCATTCCCTGCCACTTCCAACCAAGTGCTGTTGGAGCCAGAGCAGTGTTGCTTAGCAGCAAGATACATCAAGTCAGCAGATGTAACTCCCAAATCACTTAGCAGACAAATTAACAACTAAGGGAGAGGAGGTAGGCAAGTGCCTGTTCATGCTACATTTTTTTTTCCCAAGTGTATTTGGGAAAGTGGCATTTGTGATGCTGGACTAGAGGGATGCCAGCTGTCACTCACTGTAACTTTTCCTCTAAAGGAATCAGTAACAGTTATGGAAAACTAGAAGCCAGAGTTTTTTAAAACAGTTAAACACCTGAATTACTTTTGCAAATCCTGACTAAATTATAAATGAAAGGTCATTTTGCCCTTAAATGCCATTAGTAGGGGTTTAAGTCGTAAGTGTGAAACAGGAGACAAATCCCATTCTGAAGACAAGTTTTGATGCATTTCAACTAACATTCGGGTCATTCACAATTAATCACAAATAAGCAGAGGGCAAGGGAGAAAGCAGTGAGCAGGAAGACATATTAGCAGGCACTCTTGGCACTAATTTGAAAATTTGGTTATGAGGAAAATCTAAGCTGGAGCATACTGGAATTGTCGAGTAGAATGTGAGAACCTGGGGCTAACAAACACTAAAAAGATGGTAGAAACCTGGCCAAAAAGTAGAGACCCGAGGGTCAAGTTCAGGGATTCAGGAACAGATGTCTGTAAGAAGTATGTCAGAAATGCTTGAGGGGGCACAGAACTTCCACAGAGGAGCTCAGGGCTGGAGCAGCAGCAGGACCTTGGGTGCAGGCTAGAAATACACAGCAAAGATAGTACGAAGCACTGGAAACCCAATTGAGTGAAAGGTGTCTTTATTCTGCCCGGGATGTCACAACCCCATGCTCCACATGCCGAACCCTAGCGGTGCTTCCCGGTGCGATTGAAGCGCCTGTACAAGTACCGGATCCTCTTGTTCAGTTTGTGAAGGTCCTCTGCAAACATCCGATTGCCCACCATCTTCCTCTTGCGGAGGCACCTCTGCAGCTCGTTCCCTCGCCAGCCCCGCAGCCACGTGGGCCCTTTGATGAGATTCTTCGGGTGGATCTGGAAGCCGCCTGAGAACAGAAGGGAAAACAGAGGTGAAGCCAGGCTCTGGAGGAGACTGTTCTTAGGGTGGCCGGCCCAAATCCTCCCCTCCCTTTGGCTGCTGGAGGAGGCGCCAGCCCGCAGGTGGGTCCAGCCTCCCTCCCCTCCTGCAGGTGGGCTGTGTGTCTTACCCAGGATGCCCACGTAGTCGTAGACCCCGAACAAGGCCCGTTTCTCCGTCCAGCGGTCCACCTCCTTGCGCTTCGGCGGCTCCTTGATGCGGATGGGCCGGGTGAGCCCCGCCAGGGGCGAGGACAGGGGCACGGGGAGGCCGGGCCGCACGGGCGCCCAGCGCGCCCCGCCGCCCTCGCTAATGTGCCGCTCGGCGCGGAGCAGCGGCGCGGCACGGCCCAGCAGAGCCCGGCCCGCCGTCCGCAGCAGCAGCGCCGCCATCGGGGTGACTCCCGGTGTCCCGGGGGACGGGACGGGACTGGACGGGACGGGGCGGGAGGCCCGGTCGGCGGTGCAGCCCCTTCCGCCGGGGAGCGCAGGGACGCGCCCGTGACGTCCGGCCAACGGCCGCGAGCGCAGGGGCGTCGGCGATTGGGCGCGACGCCGACGCGCGGCGGAGCCGCCGGGCGCTGATAGGCCCGTGGAGGGGGCGGGGCGATCGCGGCCCGCGCGCGCTGTTTTAAGCTGTGGCGGCCATGGCGGACGCGGCGGCGGTTCCGCAGTTCCAGCTGCCCCTCGCACTCACCGACCTGCTGCGGGACGATGGCAGCGGGCACTACGTGGTGCAAGAGGTGCTGCCCGTCCGCGAGCTGCCGCCCTCCCTCGCAGGTAAGTTGTCCCCGCACTCCCCGGCCCGGCCTGGTCCGGTCCTGCCGCCGCCTCACGGCCGTGTCCCCCCCGCCCCTCCCCGTGTTTTCCCGCAGCCTTCCGGGCCGCCCTCCGTGCGCGGGGCGCGCTGGCCGTGCTGCAGCACTTCGACTCCGTGTACAGCGTGCTCCAGTGAGTACAGGGGGGAGCGGTCGGAGGGGGGGAGGCGGAGAGGCCCTCGCCCCTCCGCCAGGCGCTGTTTGCCCGCTGACTTCACGCACTGTGCTTACTCCGTAGCCACTTCCGAAACGCGGGCACCGCTGTCAAGGAGAACGCCCTGGAGCTGATGGTGAACGGTGGGTATCGGCTGTTTCTGGCCGAAGCAGGATTAAGGGAGAGGTTGCTCTCCTCTGGCAGTTCAGTGATGATATAAAGGCTAATGTGACTCGGCCAGCTGGGCTGCACCCTCAGCCCACTCCTGTCATACGGGTCTGTAATCTTGGTGGACGATGCTGAGCTGTGCATGTTCGCTGTAAGGGCAGACCGACAGAAAATCCTCCAGCCCGCGTCCCTGGAAAATACATCTTTGGGATGCATCAGCTCAGAGTGAGTGTTTCTCTGAGCTGACAAAGGGCTGTGGGGATAGGATAAGACAGCGTGTCCAAGGTTTGGGTTGCAGGGGGCAGCCCGTGTTACAGCTGGTGAGATGTGAGCACACATCTTTGGTAATCTGATGACTGCTCTAAGTTTCTAAAAGAGAGGATGGCTGAGGGGCCCAGCAAGGAGTGCTCATGACTTTCTGCCTCTCTTCAGTGGTGTCCCATCATTCCAATGAACTTCCTGGCATCCTGAATGACTCTGGGCTGAGCCACGCAGACCGTGCTGCTCACCTCAATGCTCTTAAGATGAACTGCTACTTGCTGACTTCCCTGGTGGATGCCTTTGAAATGGAAACCCGCAAGAACAGTTTGTTAGAGGCAGATCCTGGTGGGAAGGTAGGTGAGGGGACTGGGAGAAAAACAAGATGCCCATGGGTGCTGGCCATGAGCTGCACTGGACAGTGGGGCAGCTTGAGCTGTGAGAGACTAGTTTGGGAAAGTCCGGTGTGATTCTGTGATCTTATGCGTCTGTGTGATTCTGTGATCATCTCTGTGTGTCTCTTAATGCTGTAGAATTAACAGACATTTTCGAGGGAAGAAGGTTGTTGATTTATTTTTTCTATTGTCAAGCTGCTGGTGTATCACATTGTGTAATCTCCTTTCTAGAACAAGAAGAACCATGCCAAGACTTCTGGATCCTTGTGGGAAGAGGAGAGGGTGCCAATCTTACAGCTGCTTACGCAGGTGCTGCAGCTGGATCTCCGTCAGCTTTGGGGTGGTTTATCGGTGGAAGAAGAGTTTGTCAGGTATGGGATGAAGCAGATGTAGAGGTGGGATGAGTGACTGGTTCTCTGGAAGGGAGGGTTAAATGTTAAATCTACCAATGAGGTGGTATTACAGTCATCTGGAGGGAGCAGATCGTTGGTAAACTGAGGAAACCAGCTTGAGGCAAAATCAATGTGTATAGGGACCACTTCCTTTCCTCAAAAATTCAGATGTTGTTTGCTAATTTTTAGAGGACATTGGAAAATCTCTTTGGTTTGATAGAAATGTTTGCCTGGTGTGGTGTGGTAGAATGATGTTGGTTCTAGTTGTGATAGGTTTGCTGTCTGTCTTCTATGGCTTTAGCTTAATGATGGGAAACTGCTACCGTATTCTGGAGAATCCAAGTATCGGTCTTCAGAAGTATCGTGCCACACGTGAGGCTGTGACACATCTGCTTGCTGGAGCTCTGATTCACTATGGTCAAATGTTCAGTGAGTTCCTACTCTTCTGCCTTCTTCTTGAAGCCATTTCCAGCCACTTTCCCTGACCTCTTTCTTCCTTGTCTCATGTGAAAGGTGCCACTCTGAAGATCACCCAGATGCTGCAGCACTTTGAACATGTAGCCCCAGTGTTTGCACAGGCCGTGAGCCTCTGGGCTGACGAGTATGGTCTGAAAAGCCTGGTGGGTGAATTGCTAAGGTGAGAGAAATACCTTGACGCTTGTCCTTCTACCCCTAGCAACTTTAGGCACTCCACTCCTTGTTTCATCTTTCTTTGCAGGGAAATTGGACAGAAATGTCCACAGGATTTGGCTCGTGAGGCTTCCGGAGTCAAGGGTTATTCTACCTTTATAACTGAACTGGCCGGACAGATTCCAGCTCTGGTGCTATCCAACATGAGTGTTCTCCTGCACCACTTGGATGGGGAGGTACGTTTCTGCATTGTTCCCTGTCCAGAGAAGTCAAGTGGTGGAGGTACTGCTATCCAGTTTTTCTGTCTGAAAGCAGAACCTCTTTCACAGAGCTCAAGTAGTCAAAAATGTCCCCTTGGAGTAGGTTCTTCCCTTACCTAAATGATGCAAAGGAAACAGAAACCGTGACATCTACTGCCTGGTTGTCACAGTTGGATGTCAGAGCATGGGAGACTGCTTACTGGTCTGAGCTCCCAGCTGTTGTCTCTTGATCTTCAGTACTTAACAAGTTTGTCGTTGTGTTACCTTCTTAACTGCCCTTAAAAGCCTTAAGTGTTTCTTATGTCAGTTCTTGGCCTCTGTGGACCTAGGTGGATAGCAGAGTTGGATTAGAATCATAGACTGGTTTGTGTTGAAAAAGGACTATAAAAGTCATCTAGTTCCAACCCCCCTGCCATGGGCAGGGACACCTTGATGGGCAGGGACACCTTCCACTAGGCTAGGTTGCTCAAAGCTCCATCCAACCTGACCTCAAACACTTCTGGGGACTGGGCATCCACAGCTTCTCTGGGCAACCCGTTCTAATATTTCACCACTCTCACAGTAAAGAACTTCTTCCCAATATCCAATCTAAACCTACTGTCTTTCAGTTTGAAGCCATTCACTCTTGTCTTACCACTACCTGCCCTTGTAAAAAGTCCCTCTCCAGCTTTCTTGTAGTCCCTTTAGGAGCTTGAAGGTGCTATAAGGTCTCCCTGGAGCCTTCTCTTCTCCAGTCTGAGCAACACCAACTCCCTTGGCCTGTCTGCATAGAGAGATTACTCTGTCTTGCAGGCACAACTATGTTCATCCAAGTTTAATATAATGTCCATAATGAAAAAAATCACTTAATGCTGGAGCCTGGGACTTGGAAGGCCCAAACTCCAGGCCATCCCTTGTCATATCAAGTCATGTCTTTTTGTCTGTTCCTGGTTCAACACCTCTACTCTTTGCAGAGTTACATGATGCGAAATGCCATTCTGGCAGCTATGGCAGAAGCGCTGATGCGGGTGCTGAATGGTAACCAGCTGGAGGAAGCTGCCCGTGGTACTCGGGACGAGTTCCTGAGCATGCTGCAGGCCCACGTGTGTGATGTCCATAGCTTTGTGCGCAGCCGCGTGCTGCAGCTTTTCACTCGAATCGTTCAGTGCAAGGTAAGTCCGTGCTGGGGAAAAGGTGTTGCCTCAGTCATCCCTCCCTGCCCCTGTTGTGTTTTCTGAGGGGATTTCTGCCGCCCTACCTTTTCTTTTGTTTGCAGAGACTAAAGTTTTAACAGAGAAAGGTATTGTCCCTGTGTACTCTGGTGTCTGCAGTTCCTTTTTTTCAAGAGACCAAACATCTAGGGATGAGGGAACTGGGGGCAGAAATTAAATGGTGCCCTTCATTACTGGGACAAACTGGAAGAAAGAGCAGAGTTTGCAGACTCTTTTTGGACACTGGTATGGGAGAACATCACCCTTGCTAGACATGCTAAGACTAGACTCAACGGGACCCTGTATAACCTAAGTCCTTGCTTTCAGTGGAGGCTGGACCAGAAGATACCAGAGATCCCTTCAGACCTAGGCTTTTCTGTAAATCTATAATCTGTGCCTTTTAGTATATGAATACATCTTCAGTAAAATAACTTTTCCAAAGTCTTTAAGCCTCCTTGATAACTTTGTCTGTCTCATTGTGTGCTAGGCCCTGCCTTTGACTCAGTTCCAGTCTGTGGTATCACTGGCTGTTGGGCGTCTCAATGACAAATCTGTCATAGTAGTTAAAAATGCAATCCAGCTCCTGGCTGCGTTTTTGTCCAACAACCCCTTCTCCTGCAAGGTAATTCTGATGAGTGTGATGGATATGCCATATGTCTGTTTGCAGGCCAAATATCTGCAGTGTGCTATAGCCTGGGGAGCAGCCTTTCTGTGTCTTCTGGGAGGGACAGCATAGCTTTTGACTATGTAGGTGGGAGCTTTCTGGTTTTCCTACGTTCAGATCTTATAGTCTCAGGCTTGTAGTCCCAGTTACTCTTTCCTAGTTTAACTGGTAGCTTTACTGAAGGCCAGGAGGGATGTATTTGATCAAGGTAAAATCCTTCAGCAGTTTTATTTGAATCCACTTTGGGGTTTCTTTCCTCAGGATCAGAATTATTTTTTTAGAATATTTTGCATGGAGCTGCAGCTTTCTGTTTAGCTGCACCTCCTTCTGAGTTTCTGAGCCTTAGACTGGCAATTTGCAGCAGTTCCTGTTCTAGGGTTGGGGCCAGTGTCTACTATTCCAGTTTCCCAAAACAGGGTTATCTATGGGGATCAACCACTAAAACAGGGGGTGGAAGAGAAAGGAGAATTCTGGCATTTCAGAAAAAAAAAAAAAAAGGATAAGTAACATTTTTCTTCTTCTCTTCCTGGCATCTTCAGCTAAACTGTGCTGACTTGGAAAAGCCACTGAAGAAAGAAGTGCAGAAACTGCAAGAAATGAGGGACTGTTTCAGATCCGCAGCAGGTAATTTCCTCTCTTCATTTTTCCCCTTTCCAGGGCAGTCCGGAATTTACTTTTCCTCATTTTAAATTTGCTCCCAGGTTGTGATGGCTTTTGTCTCAAGTCTTAGCTGTGTGAGATGGTGAGACCAGATGCCTGGGATTAAACTCAGAACAGGTTTTTGTATAGTGATGTTATAAAAGGATTGTAGTAATATCCATGTCTAGATCAACAGTCCATGAAGCTAAATATCCTGTTTTCAGGGTAAGAACTGAAAATACCTATGAACACCTTCCCAGGTTCCCATTTTCAACCACTCAGGGACTGCTTGAGCCATAATTTTGGTTAGATATTAATTTAAACCTGATTTGTAGGCAGCAGTAAGTCCAAGGCTAAACAAATGATGATTCGCTCTTACCTGCCTTTTTTTTTTCTTTGCCTTCAGTGATTTCTTTTTTATGCCAGAGTTCTTGTCTTATTCTTACTGTAGTCTGGGTGGGATCAGCTATGAAAATAGTGCCCGCAGAGGGAGGGAGTGGGGAAAGTAGAATTCCTAAGTTTCAGGTGAGTTTTTCTCCCCTTTTAAGGTGTCACTCAAGTCTTTGAGTTCTTTATTCCTTCTGTTTTTTAAGTAGCTCCAGTGATCACCCCAGAGGAAGAGTGGAAAGCAATGCTGCCAGAAGTTAGGGCTGCCACACAGCAGCTCTTTCAACCACAGCAGGAAATGGAAGAGGAGGTTCTGGAAGTTGAGGAAACAGTGGAGAGTGCAGTGGAGCAAATCACTGGGCTGTTGAAGAAGCTGAATTACAAGTAAGAAGGCTCTGCAGTTTGAGAGTGTTTACCCCAAGGGATGTTCTCTGTTCAAGAAAAGTTTGAGCTCCAGGGTGGAGGGGTGATTTCCAACAACATTGATCTGTAGGAAGAGACTGACATGGCTACCCAGCCAAAGATGCTGGTAGGAGCTGCTTTCCCCAGCATTCAGGGCAAAGTTGGAAGGTTTCCCTTGTGTTCTGCCCTGAGGGGTTGCTGATATTCTCCTCTTGGGCAATGTCATTGTCCAGGAGTGCAGCCCGCCTTACACAGAAGGCCCTGTGTCGCTTCCAGGGGAAGGAACCCTTCAGTGGCCCCACGGAGGAAAATGAGGAGGCAACAATCCTGGATGTTCTGAGGAGACTTTACACAGGTAACTGTTTCAGATCATTCTGTCTGTTCCTTTAGTCCAAGATGATGCCAGAACTAGACCAAAACCCTCTGGAATGCCTTGTGGCTCCTGACCTCTGGTGCTCATCCTATGTGTATATGACAGCTCATAGAGCTGCACCATCTCTAGATCATTTACTCATTCAGTTTTGGCTGGATCACATTGGTCTTACTTCATTTCTGGTCAGAACAGTTCCATGTTCCCAGCAGAAGTGCATTTCTGATGCTTTACCTCATATCTGCTGAGGGGAGCGAAGCCAGTGTTACCCCCTCACACGCTTCTGTCCTATGTGAATTAGTCAGGAGTTCTGCTTCCTGAACAGGTGGTGGCACATAATCCTTACCCTTAGCCTTGACCAAGTTCAAACAAACTCTTGCTTATCTGGGGCTTGAGCCTCTGGGTGTATTTTGAAGACTTCATGTGCTTTGTTTGGTATTTGTTTCAGCATAAGGTTACTTAGCCAATCCCCTTTACTACATTTCTCTCAGAAGTCTACTGTCTAAAAATCTTAACTTTTTCTACTGTCCACACTTGCACAAACTTGGCTAGTGACTAGTAGTGTTTACCTTCTCCCTACTCTGCCCTGTTTCCCTTTCAGTGCCTCATCTATCTTTGGGGAGCTGTCAAGTTCAGATTAACCACTTCAGTATTTTAATGGAGTTTACCCCAGCTGGACCGGGCCTTTCTACATCCCTGTACTAAGCTGGCATGTCTCTGGATCATCTCACTGTAGTACTGGAACTTGCCCTAGAGCATGCTGAGATTTTGTAGTCAGAGCTGATGGCAGAATTTGGACTTTTATATCCTGGCTTGTGGAAGGTGTCGCTATGTGGTGGGGAGAGAAGGATTAAAATGTCCTGAACCGTGCCTATTTCTCTTGTGTCTTCAATATTGTTCACAAACAAGTGTGCTGTGCAGGTTCATGCCCAGGAGAGAACAGTGAGGATCCTCCAAATGACAGCAGTAGTCATAAGACCAAAGAAGTTGTAAAGGAAAAGCAGTCTCAAACAGAGCTGGTCAAACAGGAGATGTTGGTGCAATACCTGCAAGATGCTTACAACTTCTCAGTGAAAATCACAGAAGCTCTGTACCTGATCAGCAAGCTGATGTATGAAAGCTCAGTCTCAGGTATGTGAAATAACCATGGGGCGCTTCTTTCCCATTCAGCATTTCCAGATCTCTCCCCTTGCTGGAGAGGAGATGTAGTGGTGGAGCTCCAGGAGAAGGGGGGAAAGATTGGAGGAGCTGTTCTTTGCTGAGCAGGTGTCACAGGCACTTCCAGGATATTGGAAATGCAGTCACTATCCAAATGAGTGTCTGGAAAGGGCTGAATAGGGCATGAATGGGCTTTTTAGGAATCTGGTTTTTAAATATCAAAGTTGGAAATGTTTTTAAAATGTTTAAAAAAATGTTTTTGAAAACATTTGAAATAAAATGGTTTTGAGCCATTTTATTGGTCACCAGCCAGGTGACCAAAATGCCTTCACTAGTGGAAGCTACCCTGCCTCCTCTGGGGAGGGATGTATGTTCATCATCCCAGCTGAGGTTCTCCCAGAGGAAGCATGACCAGTGAAGCTGGACTTTGTTACATGCTCAGTGCCCTAATACAGCTTCAGGTATTATGCTGGCCACAAGAGGGGAACTAAGCAGCTGGTCCATCCATCTCACCTTTCCTCAAACTTTATTCTATAGCTAAACTGTAGCCTGGTCCTCTTCAGTGCTGTAGTGAAAGGTGGTGATGAGTCAGCCTTTGAGTTAATTCAGCTATTCATATTAAAATTAGAACTACTGTAACCATTTAGACTTTTTTTGAAGTGTTTATCATGAATTAGCATTTACAAGGGAGCTGGGGTACAGAGGGACACAACTCCCTCTCCCATCCTCTCCAGCACATCCACTTGCACAGATCTGGAATGAGATGGGTCTGGTGCAACAGTGCCCTGGCTTCATGGAAACACTTCTAAGGCTTCATCTGTGTTAAGGACTCATATGTTACTTGTGATAAGCGTGTGGGCTTCCCCAGCAAGGTTTGATGTCATTAGCTATTTGCACACACGGAAATGAACTGAGTTCAGTGTCTTTACAGGTCATTTGAAGTTCAAGGCCAAGAAAGTGCCCCTACCTGATACTTAAACACCTGGATTTTGGTTGTGTTTTCTTTTTTTTTTTTTTTTTTTCTGGCTGTGCAGACCTTACTAACTTTCCATCTCCCTGTTGTCCTATGATGCAGTATAAGGAAGGCAAATTCAATGTCTGAACAGTGGAGATGTCCTGAGATGTTGTCTCCATGTGGAGAGAGTATACTGCTGGATGAGAGGCTGATACTAAGGGATGTGTGTGCTCAGATTCAGCTTTTTGTAATTAAAGATTTAATATTTGAAGATCTAATTTTTTTTCTGTTGCAAATTTATACCTTCTGGTGTGACTGGAGGCAGGGAAAGCATACCAGATTTTCTGATAGATGTTCTTAATTCAGATTTGGAAATTGGGGTTTATACTGGTAAAAGCTCCTACTTAAACAGAGGTCAGCCTATGAATTGTTTGTTGTACAGCTTCTTTGATCACTACCTTGGCTCTCTTGGGAATGCTGGCTTACTTAACATTTTTTCTTGTCTTATGAGCAGGAGACTGGGCAGTATATTTGAGGAGTAGTCAAGCTGGAACTAAGTGCATCATTCCAGAGCCCCTTTGTACATCAGATAGCTTAGTTATTCTGGTTATAGTATTGCACTGGGACTTACATTCAGCTGTTGTCTGCTGCAACCATGAGACTTCTTTTTTTCTGCCCAAAACTACTGTTTTCCAGAAGAGAATTTTTTTCTTTTTCAGATGTTTTCCTAAACATATCACATTAGATTTAGCTGTAATTTTGTTAACTTGTGCCTGTTTTCTCTGGGACATCTACAGCTGGGTTCTAATGATCCCATTCTGACTTGAGCCCTCTGCAGACATTAGCAGTGTTCTTTAGATGCTCATAGAGTTTGCTGTGAGAGCAGTAGCCCTGCGAATTTGTTTGAATGGCCTCTCTAATGAGAACTGGGAAAGAACTGCACTAATGCAACTGTTCCCTCTGCAGTGGTGCAGGAAGCCATTGAGTTCTTTGTGACGGTCTCGCAGTTTGGTGTGTCCGAGGCACTGCTTGGAGTCCGCAGGATGCTCCCCCTCATATGGTCAAAGGAGCCTGGCATTAAGGAGGCTGTGCTGAACGCCTACAGGCAACTCTATCTGAGCCCCAGTGAGGATTCTGAGAGGTATGGGCCTTCCTAAGCAGAAGATGTTTCGGGTTTGTTTCGGGCTTTTATTTCTTCTTCTTCCCCACCTCCCCTCCTTTCTGCTGTTAGGAATGGGGTATGGAGAGGAAGAGAACTAAAAGGTTATATATTTGGGTATCCCAGCCTTCCTGCAGGACATACTGCTGAGCTTCTGCTCTTGGATTGTCTTAGTGTTCCTGTGTAGGAAATTCATGCAGAAAAACTCCGTGTGAGAGAAGGAGATGCTGAAAATTAGTTTAAACTGTTATCAGGCAGTCACACTTGTTCTCATAAATTTCACTCTCATACAAAGCACTACCCCAAGATACGTATGCCCAAATTATCTGGGTAGGGTCCCTATATGATAGGGAACAAGGGATGTCAGTTGTGAATGTTTCTTTTGCCAGATGGGTTCTTGATTGGCAACAGTTTAATAATTGTTTTGAATGGCTGTTTCAACCCTTTGGGAGTCAACTGCTGTTACGGAGTCATCCAGTGTCCAAGAGTCTTGTATACTTCACCTTCTGTGGGCAAAGTTGTTGGCCAGTGTCTGTTTCCCTGTTTAGAGCTTCTTATAACTTTAGTTTGCTCATCCTATTGGGATGGTATAAGAGAAATGGCATACAGTGTGGTCTGAAGTTGGAGCTATGTTTCTGTTACCAGAGCTCAAGTTTTTTTTGCTGGCAAGTCATGCATCCTGTGGCGTTATCTGAGCATAGGCATTCTGCTTCTGATGTACACAACACATTCGTCAGGGTTTGCTGGCTGTCTTGCTGTCCTTGTTGTGTCCTTGGTTTTTCAATAATACACCATTTTTTTTTATTCCTTATACTATTGAGGGTTAGCTGTTATTATCATTTGGGTGCTTTCACACAGACTTCTATTTGTATTTCAGTCAAAATGATCTTAAATCTTTTTTTATAACAAATTTCTGTGTGTAGATGAAAGCATGTTCAGGGGTCTTTGTTGTTTATCATTTTTGAGGATTTGGGGGTGGGAGGCGGGTACCACTTTTCTCTACTCTGGCACTTGCCCGTTTTTTTAGCACTTGCCCACTTGTAAATCCCATTGAATACACATCCAAGTTAAGTGTGATCCCTGGTGGGATGCACCATACCTCACCCTCATTTGTACCTCAGGGCAATATAAAGCACTCAGTGCTTCTTATTTCTTCTTGACAGTATTGCCTGGAGACAACTCTCCTGCAGTTTTAACTCTGGCCTTAATTCTTCTTAGACAGATTGATTTCAGTTTCTTATGGTCTAGGGAATCATACTTTGACTTGTGATTGAGAATAAACTGGGAGGTGGCTGCTGAGTGCCTCTGGCTGGATCTTTGAGCACCAGGAGGAGCATCGGTGCACAAAGGAATGGACTTTTGAGCCCATGTTATGCTCATTGGCTCTTGAGCTGGGTGGCTAGGAATACTCAAGCTTGTGGTGGGGAAAATTGTCCTTTTCCCAGGAATTAGCTCTGTTATTTAATGGATGTTCTCAGCTCTCTAATAGGATAGTAATTGTGACAGTAGCTTTTTCTTTACCTTTTAATTTCTTTTATTATTATTTTTCCCCTTTCAAAGGGCCAAGGCCCAGAGCCTGGTGCGTTCTCTCTCTCTCATCATGGTGGATGCATCGCTAGAAATGATACAGTGCTTAGAAGAAATAGTGAGTATCTGCCTTGCCTGGGTTTGGACTGTATTTGTGATTCTAGATGTCTTTTATCTTAAAATGGTAGTCACTGCAGTTAATGTCTTTGGTTTGAAATCCATCCTCCTCTGCCTCTCCCTAGTTTTTTAATTGCATTTCTTTTACAGATCTCAGAGTTTGTGCAGAAAGATGAAATAAAGCCTGCTGTGATCCAGCTTCTTTGGGAGCAATTCACGGAAAAATCTCAGTGCTCATCACTAGAACGACGTGCTGCTGTGATACTGCTGGGGATGATGGCACGGTGAGCCTGGGGCCAGGTCGAGTCCTGTGAGTGGGAGGATGTACAGGCAGTCGATTTTTATTGAAGAGCTGTGGATGCCACATCAGCTGACCCTTTTGTTTTGTAACTTCAAAAATAGCAACCCTATCATGGGGTAATGAAGCTGGAACTAAACATAGTTGTGCTGGGTCTCACCAGCACAGCCTCTGAATGAGTATGACATTATTTTCCTTGTGTTCTGAATGTCCATCCCTTCTCAGAGTTTACTGTGTCATAGCTCTGCAGCTTTGTCTGTGTTTGAATAAGAACAGTGAGAAGCTGCTGAGTAGAGATGTCTGGAGCTTTGAGCATGAAGGGAAATGAATCTGTTTCACTTTCTGGGAGGAAAAAGAATGTGTCTGCACTACAAGTTTTCATTTCCTCAGTTTCCCAGCCCAGTAACCCTTTGGCATTCAAATTACCTGCTGATTGCTTCTCGCTGTCCCTACCTCAGTTCTTCATCCATCAAAAATAGGCCTGCATAATGATGATCCTAAAGTTCTCTCACAAGCACAAAGGCGACTGGGTGGGTGTGGGGTTTTGGGGGTTTTTTTGGATGATGTTATTGTTTTACTTTGTTTCCTACAGTAGGGGAGAAAATGGCACATGTCACCAGTCCTGAGCTCTTGGGCTCTTTTCTACTTCGCAACATTTTTCCTTGTCTTACCCTTATAAGTTTTGCTTTTTTTTGATAAGAAAGAAGAGTCAAGAATCTTCTTCCTTTACAAAGGCTCTGCCCAGTGTTGATCACTTTGGAGAACCACGTCTCTTAAAGTATGGATTACACTGGCTTTTGTGGAATATTGTTTGCCCTTCCTACTGCTATATCTTGAGCCACTGGATGGGGTTTATTTTCTTTTCCCTGTTCTCAAACCACTGCCTTCCAGAAGGCACAAGAACTGTTTATCTTGATTATCCATAGTTCTGTAAACTTTCAGCAGCGCCTCGTGTAATGTCCGCATCCCTTCCATTCCACAGAGGGAATCCAGAGATCATAGGTAGCAACCTGGACATCTTGATAACAGTGGGGTTTTCTGAGAAGGCGTGTGAAGACTATCGCCTGGCTCAAGAAGTATGCAAAGTTATCTCCAAACTTGCCAGTCACCCTAAGGTGAGACTCTTGGTTTCTTCTTGAGGTCATCCAGAAACAAGGAAGCGGGGGAGATGGTTTGTATTGAGAGGAGAGAGAAGTAATTAAATTTTTACAGATTTTGAAATTAAGTAGGTTGAGGCCATTCAGCAGCACTGTCTGGAAAGCTTAGCACACATCAGTGAACATGTAATAAAAGAATTTTCATTAGGCAACAGGCTGAATTCAATTAGTAAAGAGTTCAGTGCACAAGAAAATATGTTTTCCTTTCAATTCTCTTCTTCAGACTCCCAATTCTAAACTGATTTGTGTTTTCTCAACCATGAAGCCCTTTCCTCTGCTGATGTTTTCTGGTGGTGTGATTCTTTTGCCCTCCCTATTAATTGATATTCAGGAGTTGTCAGCTGTACAGCAGAATATAACATGAAAGGTTTTCAAACCTCTCCATGTTGTACTTAGAACAACATGATGGTTGATGGCTTCTTTGCCTGGGAAATGTTTTGTGGGGTTTTTTTTAATGCTCTTGGGGAAAAAACCTCTCTGTTTTTTTGACTCAAGCATTTGGGGCATTTTGGTTCAGGAATTCTGTCATAAAAGCAGCTTTCCTTCACACAGCACCATCATTCTGCTGGGGATGTTGCTGCGGGAACTTCATGAATTAATGTGTATCACAACACTCTTAAATGTTCTGTAATTGGATGTAATTCAATTTTAGGTTAACTGAAGTCTGCAGATAAGTTTGTATGGGAGAAGGGACACAAATAAAAATACTTGACTGACTGTAGTAGCTGTTCCTCTCTCCCCCTACCCACCCTCCCGACTAGAAATTCAGTACAGAGGACAGATTGTGGTGAATCGAGAATTCTTGTTTCCAGCTACTGAAAGCTGGTAAACCCTTCGTTTTGGTCAAGGATATCTTCATCAAGTGGATGCAGATGCGCTGGGACATCTTGGGTACTGTCATAGTCAGTTTGGTAGTTCCCTAGGTTATCTTATGCCCAACCTAAAATGTGGTGGGATTGATACAGAGTATATGCAACAGCTTAAGTGTAAGATGGTCTTGGATCCAGACTTATCCTCTGTTATTTCTTCTGATGGTATTTTGCTGTTAAACAAAACCTTATGATTCTGGAGCACCCCTAGGCAAGGGTTTTCTAGTTGTCTTGCTGTTGATGACTCTGAAGATGTTCTAAAGGTTTCCCTCTTCATTCATTGTGGAGTCAATCATATCAGATTTTAAAAGAATCCTTTTGAGATTTCAAAAGAGTTATTTTGATTTAAGGTGAAATAGTGGAACTGTCTGGGTTGGCCTGGGATCATCATTTGGCCAAGCTTTAAATCCATGCATTGCTGTCACCGTGCCTTCAAAAGTAACAGTAATGTCCCTGCTGTATGTTTAGTTGCAGAGCAGTACTGGGTGTCCCTGCCACAGGCCTAGCATGGGTTTGATTAGCATTATGCACACAGCAAGATTAAGTACTGGACAGGGCATGGGGGGAATCTCACGTGCTGTTCTTATGTGAGTAGCTGATCTGTTCTCTCTGCAGCCAGCGACGGAGAAGAACAGTGCACCTTTTCGACTCTCACAGAATCACATGCTCTTTGGTTGTCTGAGTGAGACCGTGAGTAAAGGTGAGCTCAAGTCAGCAGTAGGTTTGGAGGAGATAAGGTTGGGCTACCTGTGTATATATGTGGTACATTGCTCCCTCTTCTCCTCAGGCTTTGCCCAACCAAGTACTCACTGGATCCCCTTCATGGATACAGCAGTAACACTCATCTACCAGCTGGCAGAAGGGGCAGACGAGATATGTGCCCGCATCCTGCAAGTGTGCAGTCAGCAAGCTCTGGAGAAGCTGCAGGAGGCTGATGGGCAGAACTCTGGTGAGAAAAAAGCTGATAAAGGAAATCTGTAACTGGTTTCCAGTGCTGAAATTGGGTGGCATAGAGTGCTGGAGAACAGAGCTGAGGGGCCAGTGGAGGTGCTGGTGTGGAAGGGTGCAAGTGCTGTGAAGGAGTCTGTGGAACGTGGAGATGGACTATACAGTGAGGCTTGGCAGTAACTCATGGGGAAGAGGTCTAGATAAACACTGAACTGTAGTAATTTTTCTCCTTTAGATCCAGGGGATTCTCCCAGCAGAGACTCTGGTGATACTGCCAGTCTCCCCACGTTCATGTTGTTGCACCTGGTGTCCCTTGTGGGGCAAGTGGCAATGCAGCAGGTGGCACATTTGGAAGTGTCAGTGAGTGCAGAGCTAGGCAGACGCCGCGTCCTTAAAGAGGAGAAGACCAAGAAGCCTTCTGACAGCAGCAAAAATAAGGGGAGATGCCAGGTGAGAACCAAGGGGTTTTTTCCTATGAGCAGCTCTTGTAGTGTCCCAGCTACAGCTGACTTCTGGAGAATCCACTACTAAGGTTGCACAAGGTCCAAGGTAGTGTGTGCTTTGGGAGTAGAAACAGACACGTGTTGGTCAGGATTGACAGGGAGAGCTGAGGTCCTTGAATGACCCTATTCAGTAAAACTCTCACTTTGGTCTTGGGTTTTGGAGAGGCAGGGGGGGAGGGAATGAAGGTTGAAGTCCTGGCCATGTTTATCTTCCTGCTTTAGGTAAACATTTCCTTTTCACTCATCGCCTCTTTTCTTACCAGTGCAATCTTTTGCAATTGCTGCTAGAAGAACACCCATGTGTGCCCCGAGTTCTGGAACCCCGATCCAGAAACTTGAGAGTTGAGCCTAGTCCTCTCTTAGGTGTAATGAAGAAGGCTCCTATTAAGCCCTCGTAACAGGATCTGTGTGATAGAAATGCTCTGTTTGGTTAGGTCTACCTTGGAAGATTTTCCAGAGTGTAATGAGGCTGACTTTCTTGGGTAAGAATAGAGAAAAATGTTGTGTGTCCCTAGGTATCCAGTCTCTATTATATGCTTACTGCTATGCCCAGAGAACTCTGTAGTTCATTTCCTTATCCTGCTTATCCATATCACTACCATTTTTCACACAGGAGGAGGTTACTATGAGATTTTCCAAGAAGCAGCAGTTGGATACAGATTTGGTCCCCACTGCAACACCCATGTCTCTTTTCTTCCCTTGTGTTACTTTTGCCTTGCTATTAAAAGGTTTTCCATAATCTTGCTCATGACACCAGCAATTTAAAGGCTGCTTTGAACTACTTGCCTTTAGGATTTGAATATCCCTCAAGTTGTACAGGACTCCCACATTGATGCCAGATGTGTCCTAAGTCTGTCTCAGTAGCATTGCTAGCTTAAGCTTTCTTTACATTCTAGACTCCTCAGTAAAAGAAAGACATGGAGCTCCTGGAGCAGGTCTAGCAGTGAGCAACAAAGATGATTAAGGACTTGGAGCATCTGTCTTATGAGGAAAGGCTGAGAGAGCTGGGCCTCTTCAGCCTCAAGACTGAGAGGGGACCTTATCCATGTCTATAAGTGTCTGAGGGGAGGGTGTCAAGAGAATGCAGCCAGGCTCTTCTTGGTGGTGCCAGCCACTAGGAAGAGAGGCAACGAGCAGAAACTGATACACAGGAAGTACCATCTAAACATGCAGAAGAACTTTACTGTGCAGGTGGCTGAGCATTGGTACAGATTGCCCAGAGAGGTTGTGGAGTTGCCCTCACTGGAGATATTCCAGAACTGTCTGGATGCAATCCTGTTCCATATGCTCTAGGATGATCCTGCTTGACCAGGGAGGTTGGACCAGATGACCTGCTGTGGTCCCTTCCAACCTTACTGTGTGATTCTGTGGTTATTGTTCTGTGGCATGTGGACTGGCAAATCCTGGACTACCCTTCACAACTTCATTGAGTTTGAGTTCTTGGGGGAAAAGTGGGTTATAAAATTTCCATCAGTCCGTTATTCTCCATTCTAGTTGTGTGGGTGGTAATATGCATAGACCTCACACTTGAGAGAAGAGAACTTTGTGAAGAAAAGGGTTATTGTTGCCTGACATCTTTTTTACAGTCTTCTTTTCTGCACAGACCACAGGAAACGAGACCACTATGGAGGAGGAGCTGGGCCTCATGACAACCACGGCTGATGACACTGAGGCCGAGCTTATCTGGAATATTTGTGAGACAGAACTTCTAGATGGTAAGTGTGGCTGCCACCAAGGAGCACTGGCTCTGTCTGCCTGTGTGGAAGGACAGGTATGGTGGGTATCCTGAAGGAGGAAGGCTGTTTTTTTCTGAAGGAAACAGTCAGTTTTGGCCTGGTGTCAGTTTCCATGCAGGCTTGTTTCTTTTCTTTGCCTCCCTGGAGGTGGTTGTTTGTGGTGAAAGTGAGTCAACCAGTTACTGTAGTTTGCAGCAGTTCTGGAATAAATTGAGCAATTGTTTTTAAAGTGGGATACACAAATGGTGCTCTCATGCTCACTGTCTTTAACCCCACTCTCTAGGGAAGCACCTCTTCTCTGCCTTTGTTCCACTGGTGCTCAAGATCTGCAGCAACCCTGGACTCTACAGCGATTCAGCACTGTCAGCTGCTGCAGCCCTAACTCTTGGCAAACTCTGCATGATCAGGTACCACCGAGCAATGCCAGAGTTCCTTTCCTAGCTTTCCTAGTATTAAGCACAAGCAAATGTTGCAACTCCTTTTCCAAAGAAGGAACAAACACAGAATAGTGTTCATAAATTACTTTTTCATTTAACTTATTTTTTCTTCTCTGCTCTTTGAGAGATGGAATTTTGGTATCTATCTCTTCTTTCCTGTACCCTATCTTGTCAGCTCTGAGTTCTGTGACACCCACTTGCGTCTGCTGTTCACAATCATGGAGAAGTCCACTCTGCCTGCTGTGAGATCCAACCTCATTATTGCAGCAGGAGATCTGGCCATCCGCTTCCCCAACCTGGTGGAGCCATGGACATCACATCTCTATGCCAGGTAATGCTACACTCATTGTTGGGAGAGGACAGGTGATGAAAACTCTATGGAAGGGTGACACTGAACCTCCAGAAGGCAAGAATGACCCTGGAAACCGAATTTGAAGATGGTGCAGGAAGACAACAGGCCTGGCTATGGAATAGGCTGTCAGGAGTACCAGTAACTTAGAGATGCTCACTCTGCTGCTTCCTGCAGTAACTCTTTGTTTCTGTCAGGTTGCAGGACCCCTGCCCAAGTGTGAGGCAGACAGCTGGACTCGTGATGACTCAGCTCATCCTCAGAGACATGGTGAAGGTAAAGGGCCAAGTGAGCGAAATGGCAGCTCTGCTGGTAGACCCAGACGAGGAAATCGCGGGAGTGGCTCAGAACTTTTTCAGCGAACTCTCCAACAAGGCAAGTGGATGATCAGGGACCTTATTTCATGAGAGCAGGGAAGGGCTGTTGGAGGCTGGACCAATGAGTCCTGGAGAGGTGTGCTAGTGGTGTAGGGCAGCTGTCTGTCCCTCTGTGTTGCCCAAATAAGAGTAGCTAAAAGAAACTTTGCAATACAAGTTTTTCCTGATGTTGCTGAATTTGATCTCATCCATTCACACTGGAAGGCAGGCTCTAAAACAGTGCCATGTCCCTTTGCTTTCTTGTGTACGCCTAGAACAGAGTTTGGAATAGTTTTCTGCAGCTTACCTTTAGGCCTTACAGCTGAGTCCCCTGACCTTATGACTCAGGCACCTTCTCTGAAACCTTTCCAAGTTGTTCTTGGCTGTGTGACATTGAGATACTTAAACTGAAGCAGTTTTAACCCAAGTAAAACTTTTCTTACTGCAGGTAAGAACAGTACAGGTTACCCCCTGTTCATTCAAAGTGTAGCCTCACACGAGCCCTCAGAGTTTGACATTTACTGCCTGAGAGGCTGCAGTGACACGGGCTTTTCTGTCTTCGTTTGCTCTGTTAAAGCAGAGCCAGCCACCTGACTGTGCTGACTTGCTATCTCTGCAGTGTGTATGACAAAACTATGTAAAAGCAGTGGGAAAGTGAATGTGGGCTGGACCAAGATGGGAAGCAGTTCCTTGAGGTGAAATGCTGTTTCTTTTATCAGGAGGCTTTTTTCACTGGGTTCTGACAAGGCTGGAATGCAAAGAAACTGCATCCAAGTCTGACAAAGAGCTTGTTGGTTGGCTGTTTTTTTATCCCCTTAGCTTCAGCCAAGTAGTCCTGGATAGGTTTGGCTGGCTGTGTACAGCTCATTTCAAAAAGCTGCTGTTTTCTGTCAGTAGATTGGGATGGGGAAAAAGGAAGTAATTTTAAGTGGGCAGCTTAGTTGGCTTGACTCAAATTATCCTTTATAATTCTGTATCTCATATAGAAACTTGTGTTCTGCACAGGATAATGCCATCTATAACCTGCTTCCAGACATAATCAGTCGTCTCTCCAATCCTAACGGCGGCATAGAGGAGGAATCCTTCCACGCTATTATGAGGTATTCTGAGGCTAAATAAATCTCTTAGGACCAGGACTATGTTTATGCAAAGGGAGTGCCAGATCCAGGAAAGAAAAAGTACAGTGACTTACACAAAGTGCTTTTTCATTTGTTCTCCTTGATCTGGCTTTTTCATTCTGTATTTGAAATGGATTCATGCTGAGGGGAATTGATTCTAAAGCCACATAGTTGGGGGTGAGGGGAGACTCTACAAATCGTTGCCACTAACTCAAAATCACTTTCCCTCTAGAAAAGGAAAATAGTTGGGTTTTTTCGTGAGAATATGGGTATGCAATATTGGGAGAACACAACAGGTTTTAAAGACTCTACTGCATTTGTCATGTCGGTGGTCTAAAGGATTTTTGTAAGCAGTTTTAGTAAAGCTGTAGTTAGTAGTAACTATAACTACATGTTTGGGTCTGGGGTGGGTTTTTTTGGTAGTTTGTGTTTTGTTGTTTCTTTGTTTTTTTTCAAGAAAGCCTTACTCTATAGTAGAGAGACATTGGAATGTTTCAATCTGAGGTTATTGGTTGCTCATAGACAACACAAATAATGTCTTTATTAGTAAAGTACAGAAATTTTCCTCTCAAGTCTGAACCTTAACCATGTGGCAGGTTTTCTGAGTTGCTTGAATCCCTATGGATTATAGAGGGGAGTACTGGACAAAAGTATTGCTATTGCTGAAGAGAAGAACAATAAAATCTCCCATGATTTTTCAACTAGCCTTTCTGTCTGTGAGAATCCAGTGCATTTAGGAAGAGGGATGGGATTTTGGACAGGTAGGAACTGCAAAACACAGAAAAGCCTATTACTGAGGCTGAAATTGAGACTGAAAATAGTTTATGGCGGCAAAAGTAGATGGATATTTTGCTTCAGCTTTCATTAAGGCGGGTAATGTGAAATACTGGGAAATACAGAATGTGGCTCCTGACATCATGTGTAGAAGTGGAAGTTAATGTCTGAAGTCAGAGCAAACCATAGAGAGACAAGAGACAGCATGCAGAAAAATCCCAAATAATTTTTGGATTTTCATTACCATTTTTCATAAATGTCAAACTGGAGGTGTTACTGCAGACTATGAGAATAATAAGTGTAGCACTCACTTTAAAGTGTGATTAGTGGGGTTAAGAAAGCTATAGATGGACTTCTCTGACTTCCAACAACATACAAAGAGAGAACTGGATGTATCTGACAAATGAGAGAAAAGACAATATTGATTTAACAAAGTAGGCAGGTATCAAATTAGTCTAAATAATTTTCAAGAAGACCTGATCATCAGTTATCACACCACATGATATTCTTTAAATGGAGAAAAAAGAGAATAGTAATTGAAACTGAACTATTTCCCCATGTAGCACTATATGAAATCCTTCCAAAGTGAAGAGGATCTGGTTTAACTTGGAAACCATGGTGGACAAAAGCA
>JAWWES010000001.1:26345118-26357389 GCA_035583135.1 Lophotriccus pileatus
CCCATGTAGCACTATATGAAATCCTTCCAAAGTGAAGAGGATCTGGTTTAACTTGGAAACCATGGTGGACAAAAGCATAGGCTAGGAATGAAGCTGTGCCTTATGCTCCAGGGATACTTGCCAATCTGGAGAATAGGGAAGTGCAAAAAAGATAGGGGGAGTGGGGCGACCATCAGTGTTAAAGGACTAACTTGAAGACTGAGAGAGTTACAGTGGTAATAACTGATGTGAAAACTAGCATAACAAGCATAAGGTTGAATGTTTAAAAGTTGTTTAACCTCTTCTGTAAAGCTATGGCTCAAGTTAGAGGTACATTCCACTTCCTGCTTTAGCAGTCAAGTTTTTTTCTGGTATAGGGAAGCACTGGTAGTGCTGGTGAGAGCTTGCCTGGAGTGCTGCCACGGTTCTGGTCACTTAAGTTAACGATGAACTGATGCTGGAACAACTGCAAAGGGAGGACTCTTGAGAATGCTGTCTCTGTTCTGTATCTTGGAAAAACAGCTCGGTGTGAATGCTGTAGACATAACAAACTGAACAAGGAGGTGCTTTAGAGCAATTATATCAAGGCCAGTGGCAACCTGACTGAGCTTAAGTTAACCGAAATGTTGATACAAGAAAAATGGAGGACAGCAGGACCTTCTTAATAAATAGAAGTTATTCAGTGATTTCTATGAGGACATAGTGCAAAATGCACAAGTACTTAGCTGTGTGAAAGTCCAGGTCTCTCTATTCCTCAAGAAGCTAATTAAAAATGGGATTACCTTAGCACATAACTTCTGTTAGGCTTTGTTCCCATTTTAGTGCCAAGTAATGCTCTTGCATTGATCCAAAATACAACACGCTTTCAGCAAATTAATAATGAAAAAGTCACAAGAATGGCTTTGAAAAATTCTGCATGCGACACTGCTCCCCTCAAGGTCTGCTTTGCAGCCATTCTAGTCTGTCAGTGAAACTTGTGAAGTGAGGAGATCATCTGAAAGTGTTGCCTGCTCTTAAAACTGGATGGAAGGAAGTCAGTACTGCTGCCTTTTTAGCACCCCTCCTACCTGAAATGGGGTTTCCTCTCTGGGCTCTCAACTTTGCCTTTTTTCTTTTTTTTTTTTTTCCCTTGCAGACATCTCTTCTCATATATTACAAAAGACAAACAGACGGAGAGCTTGGTGGAGAAACTTTGTCAGCGATTCCGGACTGCCAGGTTGGGTTGTAATCTTAATTTTCCTGACAAGCACTTTTGCTTCATAGGAATTGTTAGAGGAAACAAGCTTGTATGTGATGCTTGTAACAGGTTCCTGTTACAATCTTCAGGTGGCAAAGTGACAAATGCTGACATAACCTGGATTAGGTCCTGGATTTTTTTTAATTACCTTCCGCTTAAAAATACATGAATAAATATGTATAAATTAAGGCAGTGATTGGCCCCTCTTCCCTCCTTTCTTAACCACAAAGTTTTGTGACAGTTTAGATCTGCATTACAGCTGAGCAAGGGGACATCCCACGCATGGGTTTTATGTATCTTTTTGGTCCTTCTCCACAGGCTATTCCCTTGTAGCTCAGATAGGAAATCAGTGTGTTCAACTGAAAAGTTGGGATCTCCCCAGCATGGGGGATCACCCTGTGTGGGGTGATCTCAACTATGACGTTGATAAAGGCCTGTCCTTCTTCTGCATGCATGGGCTGCTCAGTACTAACTCTATACCTGGGACTCTGGTTTGGGTTCTTTTTTTTTAATTATGTTATTCAAGGCCTTCACTTAGGCTTTTGCTCTGCTCTGTCTGGAAGACATGTATGCATTGCTCCTTGTGCTGATTACAGAGTATATAGTGCAACATCCACCCCATGAATCTGGGATATCCTTTTGCTTTTTCGGTTTTAGAGTTTTTTGCTTCTTTTTGCCTGTTCCACAAACTGTAACCCAGGTGTACACTTTTTTTTTTTTCCCAAGAAGAAAGGTAACAGAAATTTATTTGCCTCCCTGTCAAGCACTTGCAATGATATCTTCATTTTAACTTCCACTGGCTTTGGTGCACCCTGCCTTCCTCCATTCCTATGGTTTTCTTTCCCCATTGTTGTGGCTTTGCCCTTGAGATTTAAACTGTGTCTGCTTATCTTGGCCATTTGTACACAGTGCCTGGGCACACGACCCACTCAGCTGCCTCAGGGAGTTGCATATTTCCCAAAATATTTGGAATTTGTTTCCTGAGCTGGAGTGGAAAGTGGTTCCTCTCTCCCAGCTTGCCTCCCAGGAACACTGGTGAGCTCTTCGCACAACATTTGTAAATAACTATCTTTGTGTAAGCTGTGTGTAGCCTTTAGTAAAATGTCCTGATATTTCTATACCACAAAGATGATCAGCTTGATGAACACTAGTGTTCAAATGCCAAAGCAAGACTTTTGCTCCAGGTTTAAACAGGAGCTTATCAGAGAAGATTTTGCAGCTACTGTCACCCTGCTCAGCATTTCTGGAGTAGCAACCTGCCAAGTATTATTCAGACTTTAAAGATGGAAATACCTGGATGCTGCAGCTTTGTTCTCCATTTGCCTGGGTTTGAGCAGAGCATTCTCAGAGAGCAGATGCAGGACAGACTTCAGGCCCTCTGCTTTGTATATATTAATAATAGGGGCTTTGGCCTTGTTTTTTCCCCTCCCATTCCATCGCAGTGAGCTACATTAATAGTTTGTGCTTTTGGGGTTTTTTTCCCCTTTGTTTCTTTTCCTATAACTTTTGCTGGAATTTGAATGTAGTCATTCTTTAATACAGCAATTGTTATTTGTTGACTTAATGAATATGACCTTCTTTATGTCCCTCTCTGGCCAGGAAAGAGAGAGCGAGAGAGAGAGAAAACATCAAATACAGCTTCTGCTTGAGATCATTTCAAACATGCAAAAATGAGCAGCCAGGGTTTTTTTATTATTCAGTTGAAATAAGGCCCTTCAAGAGGAGCCCTGACTTCACTGAGTCATCTTTTCTTCCTAGTCATCAATAACTTCTGATACTTTTTAAACAAGTGACTGTGTTCTTCAGCCATGGAGCCTTCATGTTTTTCTGACAGACACTAATGCAGTGCCTTTGGAATACAGTGGTGGTTGTATGTGGTATGGCACGCCATCCTGTCACTGACCTGTAACACAACAACCTGAATTTCATGTTCTGCAAGGCAGAAGCACCTGCACGAAAACACTGTAGCTCTAGATGAGATGTGTTCAGCCTCACACACCCCTTTTTGTGAGAGCTAATGGTGATCTTTGTCTTTCTCAGAACGGATCGTCAATACCGGGATCTGTCCCACTGCCTTACTCTGCTTCCAGTCTCAGAACGGGGCCTTCACAAGCTGCAGGACAACTTTGACTGCTTTGCAGATAAGCTCCAAGATCCAGCTGTCTACAGTTGTTTCCAAACTGTGCTGGCTCGATTCCACAGAGCAGGTGTCAAACCTGAGGCTAAAGTAAGGATGGGGGACAAGTGTCCAGGCCAGAAAAGCGATTGCTTTTTACATTTATTGATTGGAAAACCTTGCAGCTTTCCATTTTAAGAGACTACTGCTCACTCCTAACAATTTATCAATTTATTTATTTAACTTGATGGCAATTCTGGTATGGATGTAATATTTCTCTTCCCCCACCTTCTCTTCCCCCCCCACGCTATTTTACATCTCCATCAGGCTCTAGCTGACGAGCTGGAGCAGAAGCTGTCTGCCTCCCATAACCGAGGGCTGGATTCAACAGAGACATGCCAGGAAGGCAGTCAGATTCCAGTGTCAGTGCCAGCCAAGCAGAAACCAATAAGAAGTACGTTCCTTTTGTGAGTCTGCAGCCTTCCCTGTGATCCTGCAATCCAGCAGAGACACCCAGGAATTTTTCCTTACCCTTCCAGAGAGAATGGCTGCTACCTTTCTCGCTTTTTATTTTTTGGGGTTTTTTTCCCCTTTTCCTTGACAGGTTCGTGCCACCAGCCCCTGCGCCCAGCCAACAGAGATGATGATGATGATTTTGTCACACCCCAGTCTCACACCCTCCGAAACCAGAAGCATGCCCAAAAGCGCCGTCCGCGCAAAAAAGCTGTGATCACCTTCTCAAGTGACGAGGAGAACAGCTCTGGGGACGGTAAGGCATCCTGTGTGTGCCCTTGGAAGGTGAAAGGGGAGGACTAGAGATTTGGCCCAACAGGGATGTTCCTTTGGTAATGGGCTTCAGAGCACTGTGGAGGTTTCTCTGTTCAAGGCAGTGGAGTCCTGGTTATTGACACATGGTTATTTTACTCTCTTTAGAGCTATTGGCTGAATTAAGAGAGGAAGAAACCCCCACCAAAATGACTCCCATCACCAGATCTTCAGCCCGCCGGCTGCGCTGAGGGAACCATCTGCCACTGTCTTCAACTAAAAATAAAACTCGTCCTTTGCAGCAGTCACCTTCTCTTGCCTGAACTACCCCACAATATGACAGTGCTTTAAATGAGGACAAAATGGAAGTTAACACCAGGCTTGAGCAATTCCAATCCTGTCTTTTGGTATCTCCACAAAGAAAGGCAGTGCTGAACATAGCTGCCACTTTGACCAATTTTGCCCTGGCTTTGCAGATGAGAGTAAGCTGCTTTTATTTTAAAAAATAAAATAAAAAAAATAAATAAATAAAAAGTCTTTGAAAGAAACTCTTTCTAAGAAGAGCCAAACTACTGCTCATCCCTTTCTCGTTTTGTACGTGCTTATAATATGCTATTCAGCTTCTTTCAACACAGGACCAATACAGTTTTGCTGAGTTTAGGCCTTTTTATGTTTGATCCTTTTAGAAGCTCTTGCCCTGTAAAGCTCAGCAGGGCTCTGAGGGGAAGTTACCTGCATCTTTTTCTTGTACAGATCCCATCAAAGAACAGCGGAGGGATTGGGGGGGTGTGGAGAAAGGGAGAGAGAGAGAAAAGTTAGCTTAGACTAGAGTGCTTCAATAAACTTCAGTAAGTCTTTTAAAAGTTTTAAAAAGCTAAAACAACCCAGCACTAAAAACTTTAATTTTTAATAAGTCTGATTTGATCAAGTCACTAAGTATACTGATAGCATTGGTTGTTTCACTGTGCTTTTTGGAATGTATTTGCTGCAAATCCAATTATGTTTCAAATAAGACTGGCACTTACACTCTTTCCTTCCAGGAATGCCACATCAGTGTTCAAGTCAGTCCTGGCACTCCTTGAACTGCCCTGTGAACATGAAATGCCCTAAATTAATCTTTGTGTTAATCACATAAATAACCTTTAACCTCCTGTCTCAGAGGCAAGTTGGCATTTGTCCCAGAGCTATTACTACAGAATTATTTCCTCTTACCTGTCAGCTGTCTAGAAAGCAGACTAGTCCCTAGCTGGGCAGGGACAGAAAGGGTCCTCCTCCTCTCTGCAGGTTCCTGCAGATCTGCAGTCTCTGAGGATCTACAAAATTCCCACAGTCGTTGGGGTTACCCTTGGTTCACCCAGGAAGCAAAGCATGCTGCTCAGTTCCCCTCTGGCCTGGCTGCATAACTAGCAATAAAAGATTGCTGTAGCTTAATTTGATCTCTATTAAAAAAAAAAAAAAAAAAAAAAGTCATTAGTAATTGCATAGCTTTGCACTGACCTGGGCCTATGGTTTTTCATGCCAATACCTGAATGGAATATTAAATGTTAAACATGTTAATATGTTAAATGCATGTAGAAACAAGTAGAATGGGGGGAATGACAGGGTGACAGGTGTACTTACTGGAGTGGGCCATGTGGACCACAGTTGAGTCCCATGGCACAGTGAGAATACCTGCCCGCTTGCCACCATTGGCATAAGAGCCAGATACCAATACAGATGTACTCCAACTCCAGAGCACACCAGTAGCAACAGGACAATCACGTGAAATACAAAGATCAGAAAGCTACAGCAATATTGCCCCTCTCTCCCTTCCTCCCTGATAAAATATTCAGTGAAGGCTACAGGAGACCAGAGGCGGCAGCAGTAAATATGACACAGTCATGCACACGGTACGTGATTCCCCCACCACCCACGGAGTTTGTCACTCACATATGGCAATGCAAAAAGAAAAGGGCAGCATATATAGGTGTCTGCTCAGGCTCCAGGTTTTACAAGCCTGTGCAATCAATCTTGCATATATGTGAGATAATATGTTGGCAATACTGCAGTAGGGAAAATATGAATGGGTGGATAGAGGAAGCAAGGTGGCCATAAAACTCTTACGCACTGGCTCACCTTCAGGCCATGCTGTTCCAGTGCAAGGGGTTAAACTTCTTCCTTCAGGAGAGCCGTGCAGCCACCTTTCTCAGATGGAAGGAGGGTTTGGCAGTCACTGAATGAGTGACACGGTGTCTCCTTTGCTGCTTTGCAGTCTGTTTTTCGCTCTGTCCTGGACACTGGGCTGCCTGGACAAGTGAGAGTGGAAAGTCAGTGAGTGGGAGCTCCAGTTGGTCCCTTTCTGCTACTTCTTCAGGTGGAGCATCCCCCTCTCCTCACTGTCATCTTCTGATATTGGAAAAATTAGCAGTCCTGTGCCATGGATAAAGAAGTCCTGCAGCAAGATGAGGCAAAACCCAAGAGGGATTTGGCCAGCTATACAGTGGCTACTGCATAAAGTAGATGGTTGCTGCCCTTCTGTTCCTCACAAGCAGATATTTTGGTGGCTGCCACAATGACCAGGAATTGCTACTGAAGTACTAATGTCACTCCCTTGCTTCTGAGGCAATGGGATTACTCAGTGCCAAGATCAGTGGTGTTTCTATTCTCTGAGGGACTCCTGACCATGGCTGCTCTGAACTTCTTCCTACAAATTATATCAGTGGAATAATGTGAATATTGCTCTTGCTTCTAGAGCCTGCAGAAACCTTTATCCCTCTCCATCACCATAGGCCAGGGGGCGTTCCCTCAGGATACTTCACTCAGTTCCCAGTCCTCCCACTCTCCAGTTGCCCTGCTCCTTTCCTATATAAACAACTGTTTGTGAAACACTGATTGTGATTCAGCAGGAGACCACTTTTCTGGTGGACTTGCAAGTTCTCAAACCAGTGCCCTAGCATCAGAGGGGGAAGGGTTTTTATAGAGGAAACTTGTTAGCATCAGAGAGGAAAGAAGGACAATAACCTATTTGAGTCTGAGAAAACTGGGGCAACTGGGACTCGTCTGCCAAAGCCTTTTCACTTCACAGTCACTGCCAGGACATGTCAGAGCAACTATTCAGTGCTACTGCAGTCCCAGCAAGGATCTGGGACGCAAAGCAGCTGCAACATCACGGCACCTGAGTAACTGAGCACCCCTTTATCCAGGCTTTGCTGGATTTGCAAGAAAATTTGCAAATTTTCTGCAGTCTCTGAAGTTTCTTGTTTGGTAGGGGACAGTGATGGCTCCTTCCCCCTTGCCAGCCCCAGCTTTTGCTGGACCTGAGGAGAGGAACTTGTCACTTGAGATCTCAGCCTGTCCACCCCTGCAGGGCTCAGTCTTTGTGTGAGTGGACTGGAATTCTGGAGCAGTTGCAAACACATTTCTGGCATTCTTGCAGTACGGGGGCCACCACATTCAGAGGATGTCAGGTCATGCTGCTGCTACATTTTGTATCAAAAACAAAGTGGTGTTGCTTTGGTACTTACCTTTTACTCAGGAAAGCCCTGACTCCCATAACCAGTGCATTCAACCGGAGATGCACCTGCCTGCAGCTCTCTTGCCAGCAGCATGAGTGCTCTGGCAGGCTGACTCAGCTCTTTCTGGATGGTCAGATGTGATTGGGAAGTACAGAACAGCATCCCCTGGGACATCTTGCATGTGGAATGAACACGTGCTCGCTTCCTGTCCTCCTCCCTTTCTTTTCCACCCCTCTGAATCTTTCACACCACGGTACTCCATACCCTCCTGCACCCAGCACATGGCACATGGCTGTGCACACATCCCACACTCCGTTTGTGCCCAGGCACCCCGACTGAATGCCCACATGGACAGCACATCCCATGACTCTCCAGCAGTCACCTGTGCTTTGTAGATTAAAAGGCTGGTATGAAAGTAATCCTGTTCCCCATGAAAGGTCTCGGTGAAGGACATTAGCAGGGACCTAGGGAGCCCCTTTGTGTGCTGGGTCAGGTGAGGGGGTGACAGGGGACAGAATCACCAGAGCATTGCATTGCTCTGGAACCAACACCAGACATGGGTCACTGATATCAGGTGGAGCTAACAAAACTGGATGTCCCCACCTGTGCAAAGTGTCTCCTGCTTCCAGCATCACTGCTTCAGAGTGATGTCCCCTACTCACTTCTCATGGACTGGTTGCAAAACAGTTTGTAAAACTTTCTGGCTCCTTGGGCAGTGAAGAAAGGGACCCACAAATCAGCATCTGGAAGGGTGGAAAGAAGGAACAGAGGGAGGGAGAAAGAGCAAATATCTGAACTGTGACTTTTGTTATCTCTGCAAACGACTTTTTTTTCTAGTTTCCTTTCCTTGAAAAAAAAAACACACCTTTTTTTTTTTTCTAATTTTCTTCTTTCCTTGTAAAAAATAAACAAAAGCAGGCAGCAGAACATTTCCTGTCAAGTTTTGACCCAACTGCTTTGTGCAACAGTACTGAAGAAAGGGAAGTTTAAGGTGGTGTTAAACTCACCCAGTACACCCATTACTAATCCTGCACTGGGGTACAGTCCCCCCATTCCTCTCCCCTGACAAACTTTCCTGATTAGTTTCTGTCTTCATACCCAGGCTGACTTCTGCACCCTGATCTCCAAACAGTGACCTCATTGCCTTGTTCGACTGGTGAGAAACTACAGTAAAATGGGAGAGGTAAACAAAGGGGGGGAACTAATGGCCAGAAGATTTAGGAGGTAGGAATCTGCTCCTTGCCATCCTGCTTCCATTGTGTGCCTGAGCTTGAGAAAGTGCAAGCTGAGCCCCAGCAAGGTCTTTTCTGTGATGGTTCCTCTGGAAACTCACCCCAGTCCTCCAGATGGTGATTTGGGACAACCAGCCTGCAAATTACATGCCCACTAGTACTAGACTCAGGGTCCTGTCACTGCTACAAATTCCATACAGTACCAGAATTCACTCACCTTCTGCAGCAGGAGCTCTTCATTCCCAGGCCAACTGTCTCACCAAAATATAAATACTAAAACCAAATGCCTGTATTGTCACAGAGCTGAATCTGTGTCTGCTCTGTGCAGCCAGCAGTGTACCCACTGCTAGCTGAGCTGTAGTTCATGCTTATGCTGATTAGAGAAAGGGCAGTAACAGCACTCTGCCTACAAGGAGCATGTTCAATACCATTACACAATGCAGCCTTCAATATCCCCCTTTGGTACATGTTTCAAAGTGTCACCCCATTCCTGACCCTGACAGATACCTCCAGGTCCTGGGCAGCAGCAGCTCAGCTCACACTGAGTGAGTTGAGTTGAAGACATTAGTCTTCCCAGACACTCAGTAAACACCTTTGTGTCTTTTTCTTTAGAGGAAGGGGTCTTGCTGAGCTCACCCTGAAATATATCACCCTGGACAAAAGGGCTGAAAGGTTAAGGAGCTCCAGGGGGTGGATCAGCAGGGAGCTGGGGGCCAGGCATCGGCCAGAACCAAAGCTATAAAGGCAGAGAGGGGCGAGGGACCACATTTGACACGGATGCTGCATGTCCTGCCTCACCTCCCACAAGCCCTGGGATAAGAAGATGATGCTGGGGCTCCAGTCATGGCCTTGCTCATTTTTCCTCATCTTGGTTCTACTCTCTGCCAGCGTTCAGACTGTGTCCTTACCAAGACAAAGGCTACAGGTAGGAGGGAGTGGGAGAAAGCTGAGGGAGGCTTCAGAAGTGGAGAGACAATTTGGGGAAGTTGTGTTTGACCCTCGAAATGAGTGGTGGTCCCAAATTTCAAGTACTGGAGGCTGCTGTCTATTCTCACTGCTCCCTCCCCTTCAGTCCAGCAGCCTCAGCTCTAGGGTGACTTTATAACCCAGCTCCTAAAGAGCACCAGCATTTTAAGATGGGAAACACACAAAAGCTTTTTAGTGCTCTGCAGAGGCTTTTAACGGTAAAGAGCCTGCCGCCGTCTAACCCTGCTCTCTGTCAGCAACGACCAGAAATCACAGTTGTATCTCTCATCATGTTCAGTGCCTGGTTCTGACGTTTCAGAGGGAAGATATATCCTGTTTGGTCAGAATTTTTGCTCCTAAGCTCAGTACTGCCCCTCGGTAGACACTCTTTAAGGTCAGGATGCCAGCTAAAGGCTTCTTCACTTGAGTAAATCTTTTATCCTCAGCAGTTGCAGCAATAATATTTTCGTCTTTCAAATCTACCCAGCCCCCTCTTACCCAAACCCTAACCTGAGCCCCAACACCTTGCCTTCACATGACCCTGGGAAAGCTCCAGGGAAGTAGTCAGGACATGAACTAAAATCACAAGACTGATCCTGGTATGACTCACCACTTTCACTCCTCACCGAAGATGCCCGTGTCCGCTTCAGTTAACTCGCTACTGCAAAGAGCTGCACAAAGGCATCTTCAGCCTTAGCTCAGCATCCATGTGAGAGACAGATGTGGAATGGTTACCACAGGCTGCTTCCCAAGGCAGCCATGCCTTGCTGCTACTGCACCCAATGCAACTGTCAACCCTTGCCTGCAGGCTTCCAGCAGTGCTGGGGGTGTACAATCAGCAGAGATTATCTAGAGGATTCCTGGCAGATGGGGAGTCCCCCTTCCTCACACCTGCTTTGCTCCTGCCTCTCCCTCTTACCAGCAGGTATTTGAGGCAGGTCCATCCTTCCCACCAGCCTTTTGGAAAAAATGAAATGCCACACAGCAGCCCAAACACACAGAGGAGCTCAGCATCCACAAGAGGAGCAAGGACTGAAGCCTGTTACCTTCCAAATCAAGAAATGGGAGGGGGGTGTATGGCTTGACAAGAGCAGGGCAATCTGCACGCAGGCAGAGGCTCACACCAGGTGCCTGCCTGCTGTTTTGGACAGCAAAGTCATTTCAGACAGCAGGAGCTGGTGATCTAGCCCTTCCCTCTGTCTGAATGCAATGTCACAGGCACAATGCTGTGTGCAACCATCACTCGATCCTGTCTAAGCCCTAAGGAGGGTGTGGGTAGTGGAGTACAAGGGGGTACAAAGGTTATAGCCAGGAGTAAAGGCATCTCTGCTCTCACACTCCTCTTCCTTCTGTTTATCCCAGATGCTCTTTTCGCGGTTGCTGCCCCTGGAGCCCAAGTCCACACTGGCCGAAGAGGACACAAAGGAGGGGTCCAGCTTTGGTCCTCAGCTGCTCTCCTCCACGCTCCCCTTCCTCCCATCTGGGGCTAGAGCTGCCCGTCCTTCCCTCTGGCGCAAGACCCTCGCCAGTCGCAAGTGGGCATTGCCTGGAGATTGGGCCTGGAAGGCCATGCCCAGGGGCTGCTTTGGGCTGAAACTGGACCGCATCGGGACCTTCAGTGGTTTGGGGTGTTAGATTTGGAGGGGCTCTGAGGTGAGAGGGTCAGCAGTGAGGGGGCTCGAACAAACGGGCAGGGACGAAGTTAAGCGGAGAGTTGAACGCACAGAGAGCGAGCGGATGGGGGCAGCGGGGGCAGGCTGTGAGGCCACCACCTGCCGGCAGCCGGGGCCAGGGACCCCCCGCGCTGCCGGGGCTGCGCTGGGGCCCGGCCGCGGCGGGAGCAGGCGGGCGGGACGCCGCTGGGCGGCTCACCAGTCCCGCTTCTCCACAGCCCCGCTTCTCCACAGCTGGGAACACCCAGGCTCGGGGACGAGCACGGCGTGGGGAACCAGCGCGGCTCCCGAACTGTCACGGCGCACCGCTGGACGAAGCCCCGAAGCTCCCGCCCCGAAGGAGCGCGGTGGCGGCTGCGGGGAAGCGGCGCGGCGGTACCGAGAGGAGCTGCCCAGCTCCGCAGCTGGCCCCCTCGGCCGCTGGCCCCTCGGCTACGCCGGCAGCCCTCTCCCCTCCTCGCCGCGCCTGAGGACTCGCTGATTAAACACGCTGTACTAATTGCCGCGTCCGAGCTCGGCGGTGGCCGCCCCCCGGCCGTGGGGCAGGCGGGAAGCGGCGGCAGAGCGAGCCCCGCGCGTCCGGCCCCACGCGCGGGGCCACACCGGGCTGTGCCACACCGGGCTGTGCCACACCGGGCTGTGCCACACCGGGCTGTGCCACACCGGGCTGTGCCGCCGCCATTCCGCGTGGGGCGGGCGGCACGCGCGGCTGCGGCGCGGTGCTGCCGGGGGGGGGGGGGGCGAGACACGGATTAGGGATCGACCGGGCACCGGGGTACAAGGGCCGCGTTGGCTGATCACGGCCGCAC
>JAWWES010000001.1:26359693-26392554 GCA_035583135.1 Lophotriccus pileatus
CTCAAGGGCGCGGGGGAGGATTTTTGGGGTGGGGGGGCCATCTTGAGCCCCGCCGGTCTCCCCTCCGCCCTCCCCTCCGCCCCACCGGTCCCCGCTCTGCCGTCGACCCCCGGGGCAAAGCGGTGCCTGCTGAGTCACTTCCCTGCGGATTCGGGGTGACTCACCCCGGAAGGCGCTGCCGCTGCTTGGCTGCCCCAATTTCCCCCCACACATCCCCGGGGATCCCCGCAGTCCCCCACCGAAAGGTCGCCCGGTGGATCGTGTGTCGGTGACGGCCCCGGGGATGTGACCTTCTCGTGCCGGGCCGAGGAGTAACCGGATCCCCGGGGCCTCAGTAAATTTAGCGCTTGACCTTTCTGGGGTGGGGGTCGCTCTTAATCTTTAACCGGGGTGCCTTGGCCTTTGGACGGGCTGCAGGGCTCCCTCCTGCCCTGCCGGGCAGGGAGCAGCAGATGATCCCGAGGGAAGGCTGCCAAGGACTGCCTGCCGTGCCCAGCCCGGCAGGTTCCCTGTTGTGCCTTCACACCCGTGTCTTCCTCTCTCTCCAGATTTGGCCGCATCGGCCGCCTGGTCACCCGGGCTGCCATCCTTTCTGGCAAAGTCCAAGTGGTGGCCATCAACGATCCTTTCATTGATCTGAACTACATGGTGAGTTGCCTTGCAGTGCCCCCTCTGGGCCTTTCCGAGTAGGGTTTCTCTGGATCTGTTCTAGTAGCTTCCCAGGAAAAACAAGTGTTATAGGAGGATTGAAGCCCAGGTACCTGACCTTCTTCTCTCTCTTTCTTTCTCTTTGGTAGGTTTACATGTTCAAATATGACTCGACTCATGGTCACTTCAAGGGCACTGTCAAGGCTGAGAATGGGAAACTTGTAATTAATGGGAATGCTATCACCATCTTCCAGGAGTAAGTAATCTCTTTCCCTCTCACCCCTCTGGAGCATGAAAGCATGTGTCTCGTGGAGCAGCTCTTACAGTTCTATCCCTCCTCAGGCGTGACCCCAGCAACATCAAGTGGGGAGATGCTGGTGCTGAATATGTTGTGGAGTCCACCGGTGTCTTCACCACCATGGATAAGGCTGGGGTAAGTATGCCACAGTGGCACACAAGAGAAGGGATGCAACCACTCTTGCCTGTGGGGTGCATTACTGTGCGCAGAGTTGCTCAAGATGGGGTTGTAAGGGAGAAAAGGTGGTGAAGAAGTAAGCTTAGAGGGATGCTGAGTTATCTAATCTCCTACCTCTCCCTCTCCAGGCTCACCTGAAGGGTGGCGCCAAGCGTGTTATCATCTCTGCCCCCTCAGCTGATGCTCCCATGTTTGTGATGGGTGTCAACCATGAGAAGTACGACAAGTCTCTGAAAATTGTGAGGTAAGGAGAGAGGAAGATGCTTTCTGGCCTGAAGCTCTCACCAGCTGTGTGGGGTCTTCTCTCACCTCTGGCTGATGTGTCTTTTTCTCTCTACCTCAGCAATGCTTCATGCACTACTAACTGCCTGGCACCCTTGGCCAAGGTCATCCATGACAACTTTGGCATCGTGGAGGGTCTTATGGTAGGTCTGCAGCTTGGTGCTGAGGAGGGTGCCCTATCCACAGGTCCCCTCATATGAGAGGGAAAGCATCAGTAACTCCTTGTGTCCCCTGGGATGCTGTTTCTGGAGAGTACTGTCTGTGTTCTTACTCCTGTGTTCTTTTCTCAGACCACTGTCCATGCCATCACAGCCACACAGAAGACAGTGGATGGACCCTCTGGGAAGCTGTGGAGGGATGGCAGAGGTGCTGCTCAGAACATTATCCCAGCATCTACTGGAGCTGCTAAGGCTGTGGGAAAAGTCATTCCTGAGCTTAATGGGTGAGTGCCCCTTCTTGGTTGTGAGGAAGAGGCAGAATATTCTTGGGGGAATGGAGGGCTGGCAGAGGGGTCCCAGATGCTATTTCTTGCTGACTCACTTCTCTCACAGGAAACTTACTGGAATGGCTTTCCGTGTGCCAACCCCTAATGTCTCTGTTGTGGACCTGACCTGCCGTCTGGAAAAACCAGTAAGTGGTGTGGACCAGGTCCTAACAACCTTCAGATGGTGCCTCTGCTTCCTCTAAACTCCGTCTTGCTCCTGGAATTGCCCTCTGTGCACCTGACGTTGTCCCCAAAGAGTTGATCTTTGTGAAAATAGCACCTGCTGTGGTGCCTCCATGTGTTTCTCTTCCCTCCTCTGCCCCCGGTGGACATTTTGTGTGAGTTGGGATCTGACCATCTCCCATCTGTCTCTTCTCAGGCCAAGTACGATGACATTAAGAGGGTAGTGAAGGCTGCTGCTGATGGGCCCCTGAAGGGCATCCTGGCATACACAGAGGACCAGGTAAGGAACTCCAGGTCTCCTGGCCTGTGGTTACCGTCACTTGCCTCATTTCTGTGACTGGCAGCAGCTTTGCTGGGATCTTGGGTAGCTGTGTGTTACAGTTTCCCCTCTGTTTCAGGTTGTCTCCTGTGACTTCAATGGTGACAGCCATTCCTCCACCTTTGATGCGGGTGCTGGCATTGCACTGAACGACCATTTTGTCAAGCTGGTTTCCTGGTAGGTGCAGCCTTGGGGGGGGCTGGCACAGGCAGGTTACACAGCTGGGTTCTGTTGGTCACTGCTGGCAGTCCAGGCGGATACGCAGACCTGTGCAGAGTAGGGTTGGCTCCAGCTTATAACAAGTCTCGATGGAGTGAGATTGTTTCTTAGCTGAAACAAGTATAGCTTTCTCCTTCCTCTCTTGGAGGGGTGGGTGGGATGGTTATCGTTTTCTTTACTGGAGGTAGATGAGAAGCTGCCTGGATCAGTTGTGCAGGATGGGGCAAGGAAGTTAGAAGAGTGGAATAAGGGGTGCAAGGAATGAGTTGGCCCTGACAGCACTTATTTTCTGTCCCCAGGTATGATAACGAGTATGGATACAGCAACCGTGTTGTGGACTTGATGGTCCACATGGCATCCAAGGAGTGAGCCGAGCACACAAGCCCCCCTGCTGCCTAGGGAAGCAGGATTCTCCCTTGTTGGAGCCCCTGCCCTTCTTCACCACCGCTTAGCTCTGCATTCTGCAGTGAGAGGCCAGTTCTGTTCCCTTGTCTCCCCCACTCCTCCAACTTCTCCCCGAGCCTGGGGGAGGTGGAGAGGCTGATAGAAACTGATCTGTTTGTGTACCACCTTACATCAATAAAAGTTATCACCATCTGAAATGCCTTGTCTGTCTCTCAGTGGAAATAGAGGGGGGGTGTAATGAGCAGATGCAGGCGCCTGCATGGCACAGTCTCTGCTGCATGTGGCTGATGTGTGCAGCCTGGTGAGCTGCTTGTTCCACATGGGAGAGACAAGGCTCCTGCCTGTGAGCCAAAAGAAGGTGTGGTGCAGGGCTGCGCTCACAAGACCTGCTGTGTGGTAGAAAGGAAAGCAGCTCTGACTCCATCTACCTTCTACCTCTGGATTTGCATGTCTGATGGGCATATGCAGGCTAAAGTAGTGAGCAAGGTGACTTTGCACTTGCTTTCGTAAAGGGGGACAAGAAACAGAAATCAATTCTTCCCTTGCCTTAATAGGGGACAAGGAAGATACTTCCTGGTGTTACAAGGAAGATGTTTCATCTGCTATTACCTTTTAAAATTAACTGGCTTTGCCCGAGAGGAAATGGCTGCCTAGGGACGTGTCAGAGGCCAGTGTCAGCATGGTGGTGGCTAGTCTTAATTCTGGCTTAATTCTGTGCGTAAGGAGGGGCAGTTGCAGTTAAGCTGCTGAGCAGCAAATCTCTGCAAGGTGAGTGTCAGCCCTCTGACTCCCTGTGTTACCTCTGGAAGCAGGAACACTGCTGGGCAGGGATGGAGCCTTCCATGACCTGTGAGTGCTAGGACAGATAAGCGATGCATGGCACAAAATCACGTGGCACTCCATTTTTAGCAGCTTAATTTAACATCTCATGGCTGATGTGTTGTTCTCTCTTTGGCAGGCAGGGTTGGAGCTGTTGTGCGGACCTCGCTTTAGATCCTGATCTGGATGCGGCAAGGACTTAGCTGGAGGACTTAAAACTCCCAGGATCAAGGTATGCTGGACATAGCTCCCTGGAGCTGCTTATCTCCAGTGGTTGAGCTGCGTAAAAATTAAATGTTTGCTGGACTAGAGGGCGATGACTCAAAGCTGTGTTGCAAAGAGAAAAAGGTTAAATAACCTGCCTCTGGGTAGGAGCTGTGACTCTGAGCAGCTCATTAGCCATGGGATAGCAGGAATACCTGGCTTACCCCATAAATGGCCCCATGGGAGCTTTAGGTAACTCTGTAGTTAGATGGGAGCTGTCTGATGCTGGGGCTCACTGGAGGCAGCCCTCCCATGGAGCTGGGTTTCTGCTGAGGAGAGGTGTAGCCTGCAGACCTGTCAGGCTTACAAATGAGTCTTGGGTTGGTCCCATCCTGTCCTTGATTGCTGTGCTGTGTGCATATTTGTGTGGGTGCCAGTCAGCGCCTTGCTTGATAATCTGGATGTGCAGAGAGGCTACTGTAACACCGCGGGGGGGGGGAGGGAGAGGCTTGTTTTCCCATGTAAAACAAATATATTTTGAACAGGGTTAAAAGCTGGAACCTTTTTTTCTCTAAAAAGCCTTATGTTTCCTAAGCAAGATAAGGGTGCCTGAAAATTCACGTAGAGCAAAGAATTCTTGTTATTTAACAAAAGCGAGCCCTATCCAACCTGAGATCAAATTGCTGTGGGAATGAGCAAGATCATACGACCTGGGGGGTGGGGTGCAGGGAAGAGTATGTGCTCTTAGACCAACAATTGCTGCGAATGTCTTGAATAAATGTTCACTGTGTTTTAAAATACTGTTTCAACTAGTTTACAATCTTGCTTGAAATTCCTAGAAAAACGATAAAAGTATTCAGGCAAGGCGCAAGCCAGGAATCACAGTCTTTAAAACAGGGTTGGTCTTGTATGGAAACAGGGAGAACGAGTGTGGCAAACAAGTTGTGCAGCTTTTGGACTGCCTAGAGGGCTTGGTTTCCTCTCTCATATAACCTCCCTGAAAAGCACAGCACTTCTCCAGAATCCTCATTTTGCATCCAGACACTGTGCCTACAGCTGGCACCACAGCAAGGCCCCTCCGGGCAGATGGAAAAGCTGGCTCAGTGGCCAGGCTGTCTGAGAACTGCAACCCTGACCTAAAAAAAACAGGGTTTTTTTTAATCAATTTTAAAAACTGACATATTACTGTGAATGGCATTGGGATAAAGATGGGAGATCTACTATGGCAGCTGCTTCTGTCTCTGGAAAAGAGTCTTCTCCAAAGGAGGGGAGCTCTAGGTTTGTTCATATAGCATTTCTAAGGAAAACTGATAGAAATGCTTGGTCTGGCAAGGCAGGTGCTCAGGCAAACATAAGGAGGCTCTTGTTCAGCAAAGGAGTAAAAAGCGATCACACCACTTTGCTGGGACAAACCAACTCCAAGAGCAGCTGTGATAAGCCAGAATCTATCCTAGTTTGTGAACACTTTGCAAGGGGAAGGCATAGAAGGACACTGATCCTGGCTGTGAAGGCTTGACTGCCTTCCTCAGCTGGCCAGGCACCAGGGCTCACTGCTCTGGGCCATCATGGGAAAGGGATGGACCTGGGATCTGGGTTCACTCCTTTGCAAAGCTGTGCTGACAGAAAGCTCTCCGATGGGCAGCCAACCATTTCTAGGGGTGGTAAGCTGTACTTTTTTATTTTCAATGTTAGGACAGCTAATGGTAATTAGCAGTGGTGTTATGGGAAAATTTAGTTTTCTGGCAACTTTGGACATTTAGAGGAATTATTTTATACTTCACTGGCATTTGCACATGCATTACTTCCCCAAGAAAGGGCTAGTTGTCCTCAGACCACCTTCTTCTTGAAATGTCAGCATGAAACCTCAGCATTAAGGAAGATGCCATATAGTGAAAATCAGCTTGAGCAGATGTGTAAACTAATTAAGCTCACTTGAAAAATCACAACAAAATGTAACAAAATGGTGAGTGCATAAGCATAGTAAAAAAAGATCCTGGACATTTTAAATATACTCTGTCCACTACTGATGTAAATCAGTCTTAGAGCAAAGCAATTGACAAGATCAATGCAAGGAAGAGGAGATACAGATCTCTGATGGAAAGACTATGACAGAAGGCATGTACTGAAGAGTGATAAAAGATATCTTAATAATGTTCCAAACTCCTTCATAACAAATGCCATTCACAAAATGCAGGTTCATGACATAAATGCAGGGTAAGCAAATACCCCTGTGGGCTCCAGCAGTACTCATAGAATGCAGGCATTTCATAAAAAACAGGCTGCCTACCTTTGAGCAATCATACTGTGTGCACACTGCAAAAACAAATAATTTGTTACGTACTCTTCTGAGCTGAATGCAATCTCTTACTCTAGGACAGCTGACTTACCTCCATGTATTACCTTACTATAGAAGTGTCATCTTCTTGAGGGAGTTATTCTCAATTAAATGTTCCTACAAGGAACAGTAGTGCTGGGTTATACTTTACTGCATAAAATTTGAAAAGGCAGCCATCAAAAAGTGAAGCTGTAATTGAGTGAAAATAAAAGAAAAAACTCATAAATACTAGAGAATGAATCTTAAGAGACTAAAGAAAAAAAAAAGGCAGATTTTCAGGAGACTCTGTGACAAACAGAAAATATGAAAACCTCGTTCAACACATCTTGGAGGCAAGAAAGCTGCCAAAAAGCCATAAGATGGTGTGGGAGCGATTAGGGAAGCTTAGGGCCATGACAGAAAAGTAAAGTTGATGTTTTGCCATCAGAGGAGCTTTGGGATATTGCCAGATGAGAGATTTTCCTCAGCAGCAATGAGATGAAGCCACAATTGCAAACCGAAGCATCAGGACTTGAGAACGTATCTGTGACATTAAAGGGCAGCACAGTATATCAAGTGCCAGGCTTGGATGATCTCCAGCATGAAATGGGTGAACAGGTAACTGTGCTGTAAGTAATTCACCACTCACCTCAACCCCCCACATGATGAAAAGCCAGGGGATTTAGATAAAAACAGGCTGACAAAGCCTTTCAAACAACAGCCCTAGCACAGGGTAAATCAACTTCTGCAGGTTTTAAACTAGCAGCAAGGCTAGTTTAAAGGACAGAGAGAAGGTATGAGTGTCCAGCATCTGAGGACATCTGCCCCACCATTCAACACCCTCAGGACAATTTGGAGCACAGGGTGCCAAGGTCTGTTGATTATGCAAAATGATCCAAAACACTGAACACTGAATCAGCCTGTGGAAAGGTGCAGAAGAGGATCTTGGGAGCGAGTGACTGGGTTATTAAAATGGTAGGTGAAATTCAAGGTTGCTAAATGAGAAATAATACATGTAGTGGGGGGAGGGGACACAACTCCAACGTTGTGGGTCTCAAAGCCTTTCTTTAACATTGCCCAAACCTCCCCCAAACAAGTGAGCAACCTTTGTTGACCTTGTCCTGAGTCCTGGGACAGAAAAAAAAAAAAGTGGTTTGTAATCTCTGTAATCTCCAGCCTTTTAGTTGCCAAGCTGGATACTGGTTTAGGTGCTGGACCCTAAGCACCAAATTTCAGATGGCCTCCAGCTTCCCATCTCCTCAGATCCCTAGTATGCCTTTATCAGCCTGACTAAATTTCCATAGAGAATATTATCGTGAACTGACTTTAGCCACTGTGCAAAAATGCTAACTAGTCTTTTTCTTAAGGAGCAAAATAACTTTTCACTCTTGAAACATTTTTTTTTTTCCAGCCTGGAATCACAGTTAGGAGTGTTTGCTCTATCTATTCCAGCTTCTGCAGGACAAAGCACACCAATGTCACATGTGGATAAAAAATGTTTCAAAATGCCATCTGCTTCCGTGCCTGGCTGAGAACTTGCACAAGGTTGTGAATCCTCCTCCCTAAGTCTTTCCAACTTTCCCGTTGTCTCAAGGAAGGTTAGTCACTAATATTTCTTGCTCATAGATGTATCTATGCATGGCTGTATATGTATGGCAACAGAACATATTTTGACTCTATTCAAAAATACTCTGTAAAGCCTCTTGGCATTTTTGAGTGCGATATTTATTCTTTTTAAGAGCCTATCATTTCTAGATATCAAGAATGGTCTCAGTTTTGTCAGTCAATTCCTTTTCCTTCTATAAATGTGTGTAGATTTTTTCCATTCCTTCACGATGTCTCCCCTCCTCCCCCTTCCACTGGTTTCCCATTGGCTTTTGGATGTGGCCTGTCAGACTAATCACTGACGTCAGTTGTTCGTCCGTCCACCCAGGCTTTTCTTTAAATGTCTTCCCCGATGCATTTAAAAACTGACCTCAGCAAACCACGGATTTGAGCAGCCACTGCTTTTTTCTCACCACGGGGGTTACTGTGCTGTGCAAAACACCGTTTGCAGGAACGCAGCGATGGCTCCACGATTTACTTTCCGCATCGCTCACTCCATCTCCCCGAGCAGCCTCGGGCTTTGAGCAGTGGCTTGTTCATCACTACAGCACCCTGATGCACCTCTCCACATTAGCGTGCTCTAGGTCATCTGTGCCTGGAAATGTAGCAGTGTTCAGTTGAACAAGATCCTCTCAAGGATCCTCCTTATTTGCTAATGGCCTGAAAAGTGCTTCATCATTCCCTTCTGACCACATTCTCCTCTTTTCATAGACAGAACAGACTTATCTGGTGAGTACTTCTCTTTTTTTGCCTTGTTTTGATTTTTTTTGCCCCAATTTCAGCCAAGAAAAAAATGCTACTGTTAGGATTGATTTTTCTTTAAATATAACTAAAATAACTTGTTAATGTCCTTAGACATCCAGCTATTGTTATTTTTTTCTGAGGTGATGTGAATAGCTGAAGACCTTTTTATATAGGTCAATTATTCCTTTACCCACAGTTGCTGTGGTTGTTATGAGGTTTATTTTTGTTAATTTAGGTCAGGCTTTATAATTATTTTTATTAGTTATTCTTATTTCTAAGTACTTTTGTCACAAGGCCACTTATTCCAGGAAGTAGTTCACTGAAAGCTAGCTTCTCATGAGTACTAAATCACAGCTTTTTGAAAAGCTGGAAAAACTCTGTCCTTTTCAAAGATCTCTCACTTATTTCACTCAAAGAAAAAGCTACACAACACCACGCAGTTCTCTGCTGACATTTTTGTCCTGGCTGAAGTCTCAGTTTGTTTCTTGGTTGATCCCTTGTCCTTAGGCAACCATCAGTCTTAACCCAATTTTCATCTGTCATAAGGACATTTAAAATCATTGCCTTACTTGGACATGCCATCATTTGTAAATTGATGAGAAACTCTCCCTGGCACAGGATATTCTTTGGTATCCCCAGCCAAAGTCTCCCATGACAACGTAATTTTCCTTTTCACACAAAGCAGAGACATCAGATGCTTTTTGGAGGGATTCAGGAGTATATAAAAGACCCTTCAATGCCTTGATGAAATTGTGTCAGAGCATGTTAGCTGGTTATCATCTCTAGAGTGAATGTTATTTTTTAACACAGCTTGTAAACCCAGTTCACGATTGCTCTTGCCTACTTTCCCCCTTTACCCAATGGGTTAGACTGAGCCAGCAGTTCTACCTGTGATTGTGAACATTAAAAATATCAATTAACTGCATTTTCTCCTACCCTGAGAATTCCAGTTTCCTCTTGCACTTTGCCCCGATGCAGTCTGCTGTTGGGAGCTGAAAGTGTTGCCTCTTCCAATCTGTGGTGATATTGGTCCAGCTTGATCATGACGCCTTTTGATGTCCACTTGAGCTCCTTTTCCCTAGTGTTACCTTAGTATCCAGCTCTTACAGCTGTTCTCCAAGCTGTGACATCTATTTCCCCCCACCAGAGGACCTACTGCATCCTCTCCTTGCTCTGTCTCAAGGGAAAGTGAAAAATTCACATGTAAGACATTCCTCACATTCTCATCCATCCACTGGAAGATTAAGCAATGATTTGGCTTCCCTAAAGCTGCTGCAGCCCTTCCAGTTCTCCATGCTGTCTTACTATTACTCCCAACATTAATCACCATGTGTAAGGGCTTGTCAGACGTTTTCAGGACCTTGTCCGTGCATCATCCAGGTGGATCTCCAATGAAGCAGCACTCCCACTGTATTCTGCATTAATTCCAACTTCTCTTTCAAGGAGGTTTCTTACCTGTAGCCAGAATATTTCACATACTTGATCATCACATGCAAGTTCTGGGACTCCCTGTGCCACAGGTACCCAAGACAGCAACAACCATAAACATATAAAGAGTATGGCCAAAAGTATAAGGCTTAGGAAAGTCCATCTCCCAGCTCAAATCTAGAAACAAGAACAACTTTCTATGAAGCTTTGACCTCTCCTAACTCTTGGCTAAGAAAAAAGATGAACAGGTTACCAGGGAATCAAAAGTTGTTCTAGGGAAGGCAGTCAGCATCACATTTAGGTCCATCTAAGGAATCCCGATACAAGGAAAAGCTAACTCACACAAAGGCAAGTCGTGCAGGACAAGTGACAAAGCGCCTTCAGCAGAAGGGTGCTGGGTGGAAAATACAGCACCTTCACTGACTCAACAGACAAGTCAGACTCTTTCAGAGATACGATCTAAAATATATCAGATCCAGGAATGAGCTGAAGGGATGGCACAGGCTCACTTAACACAGGGAAGAAGATCTGGGCTACTAAGCGGTTAGGTTGACTGAACCCTCTCGAAAGCCAGTAAGAACCATCCCACACTCATGCAGTGAGGTGCAAGGAAAGCGATACTCCCCACCCTCTCTGTGGGAAATTCTGCTAGTATTCATCAAGAAACTCAGTGGGCCTGGTCAGAATCGCAGAATGCCTAAGGCTGGAAGGGACCCCACAGCGAGTCATCTGGTCCAACCTCCCTGCTCAAGCAGGGTCATCCTAGAGCAGTTGGCACAGGATTGCACCCAGATGGTTCCTGAGTATCTCCAGTGAGGAAGACTCTACAACCTCTCTGGACAACCTGTTCCAGTGCTTGGTCACCTGCACAGTAAAGTTCTTCCTTCATTCAAGTGGAACTTCCTGTGTTCCAGCCCCTTGCCTCTTGTCCTATTGCTTGGCATCTCCAAACAGAGCCTGGCTCCTTCCTCTTGACACCTTCCCTTCAGATACTTGGGCACATTGATGAGGTCCCTTCTCAGTCATCTCTTCTTCAAGCTGAACAGGCCCAGCTCCCTCAGCCTTTCCTCGTGAGCTGCTTCCTCATCTCATGATCTTTGTTGCCCTCCACTGGACCTGTCCAGGAGCTCCATGTCTCTCTTGCACTAATAAGCCCAGAATTTGACACAGCCCTTCAGATGCACCTCACTAGGGCTGAGGAGAGGGGCAAGATCACCTCCCTCAACCTGCTGGCAATGCTCTTCCTCATTTACCCCAGGATACCATTGGCCTGCTTGGCCACAAGGACACACTGCTGCCTCATGGACAGCTTGTTGTCCATCAGACTTCCAGGGCCTTCTCCACAGAGCTGTTTTCCAGGAGGTTGGCCCCCAACCTGTACTGGGCAGTAATGTGGAGTTATTATTCTTCTGGAGCAGGACTCTGCATTTGCCTTTGTTGAATTTCAGATGGTTCCTCTCTGCCCAACCCTCCAGCCTGTTGAGGTCCTCCTCCCAGCTGTGTCATCAGTGAACTCGCTGAGGAGGCCTCTGCCCCTTCATCTAAGTCATTGATGAATAGGTTAAACAATACTGGGTCCAGTATTGAACCCTGGGCGATACTGTCAGTGACAGGCCTCTAACTAGACCATGTGTCACTAATTATGACCTTCTGGGATCTGCCATTCAGCCAGTTCTCAATCCACCTCACTGTCCACTCATCCAGTTCATAATTCCTGAATTTGCCTATGAGGATGTTGTAAGACAGTGTTGAAAACCTTGCTGAAGTCCAGGCAGACAACACCCACTGCTCTCCCCTCATCCATCCAGGTTGTTGTTGTAGAAGGCAATCGAGTCGGTCACATGATTTGCTTTTAGTGAATTCATGCTGACTCTTCTGCTCATCTGCTTGTCTTCCACCTGCTTAGAAATAAACTCCAGAATCAGGTGTTTCATCACCTTTACAGGAATTGAGGTGAGACTGACTGGCTGGTAGTTCCCTGGGTCATTCTTCTTGCCCTCTTTCAAAAGCAGGGAGACATTTGCTTTCTTCCAGTCCTCAGACACGTCTCCTGATTACCACAACCTTCCAAAGATGATTGCTGTGGTGTCTTCCAGCTCCCTCAGCACTTGTGGATGCATCCCATCAGGGCCCATGGACTTATGGACATCAGCATTTGCCTAGGTGATCTCTAATCCAGTCTTCCCTGACCAAGGCAATCTTCCTTCCAACATTCCTCTTCCCGGTCTCCTGGGTCAGAGGTTGTTGAGGGCTGATCTTGTCACTGAAGACCAATGCAAGGAAGGTGTCCATTGTCTCTGCCTTTTCTGTGTCCTCTGTCACCAGGGTCCCTGCTCCATTTAGTAGCAGGCAGACATTTTCCTTAGTTTACCATTTGTTGTTAATGGATTTGAAGAAGTCCTTCTTACTGTCCTTCACATCCTTGGCCAAATTTAGTTCCAGATGGGCCTTGGCCTTCTTCATCTCATTTCTACACACTCTGACAACATCCCTATATTTGTTCCAAGTAGCCTTTTCCTGATTCCACCTCCTGAGTATCTCCTGCTTGTGCATGAGTATTGATGGGAGTTCTCTTGCCACTTTCACTCAATTTCTTGCTCGTGGGGATGCACTGTTCTTGAGCCTGGAGGAAGCGGTGCTTGAATACTGACCAGCTCACTTGGAAACCTTTCCTGTGAAGGAGCCATTCCCATAGGATGCTTCCAGGGAGCTTCCTGAAGAGGCTGAAGTTAGCTCAGAGCTGCCTTGAAGACTGGGTGTCCAAAGACCATGGCTCACCTTTCAGACGAGGCCTAGGGGACATCACCAGGGAAGGGGTAGGGAAGGTGACTCTAATGCCACAGGATCAGAGAGGCATTCAGCAGGGAACCACGGCTCACTTCTGGAGCATGCCTGGCACTGCCTGCTGAAGGCCTTTGCCAAGAGGCTGATGTCAGTATGGGGAGGATGGAGTACAGCAGCCATGGCAGAGAACTGCATCTCTCACTCCAGCTCAAAGGCTGATCGTGTCCCTCAGTGCCTCATGGAGGCAGGATGCTCAAAAGTGGGTTTGTCCCAGCCCAGGGACAGCATTTGCCTCAAGGGAGGGGTTTTGTGCCACTCCTGAAGCTGATATAAAAGTTGTGCCTGTCCTCACCTAAGCACAGCAGTCCAAATTTTGGGGAGGAAGAAGCCAAGAGTAACCACTAGCATATTTCCAGACTGCACAAGTAAGTCTCCGCCAACATGGACTTCTGAGAGGGGTGGGGAAGCTGATGAACCAGTCTGTGTAAATATTCTTTGGGGGACCTCATTGCCAATCCAGAGACTCAATCCTAAAAGGATGGTCTTGGACAAATGTTCATGGAGGTCACCAGTCAGCAGCAACAGCCCCAAGCTGGATGTTGACAGAGGGACTGCCTGGATGCATCCTGCCATGGAATCCCATCCAGTCCGTACTTGGACAATACATGGACATTAAACATCCACATTACTGCACGGACACCAAGTGAGACAGGAATTGATATTGCTTCCTAAGCAGGCACTGCCAAGAGGTGTCCTGGAAAAAGGATGGCATTAAGCAACACAGCACTGAGTAGTTCCTAGATGTCACTGGTGGGGGAACAGAGCCTCTTGCTGGTGATACAATTCACCAGAGAACAGCATCTTGCACACATGGGTGGCAGAGATCTCTGTTTCACTGCAAATGGAGTTCTGCCAAGCAGTGTGGGACTGGGGGCCCCACACGTCCTGGTACACGGGTGTCTAGCAGCACCTGCTGCTCCTCTGGGCAATGACTGCTCATGGCAGAGATGTCACTGTGCTTCAAGCTTGAGATCTCTCTTCAGTCTTGTGGGTTCCTTAAGCAGTACTGAGGCAAAGGCATGCACGTCCTAGAATTATGCACGGGGGAAGCCAGATGCTGCCAGCCACTCACAGAGCTCTCCACAGCAGAGAAAGAGCAGAAAATGCTGCAAAGACACGTACAGGAAAGGGGATTTGCATGAACCAGAAGAGCCTCCAGGCAGGATAGAAAGTGATCCCTGATCTACTGTGTGTGAAGCATCATCACTTGAAAGTAAAAGACTATTAAAATATTTCCTCTGGTTTTAGCTCTTTTAGGAAGAAAAGTAAAAAGGTAAAAGGGAAAGAAATTTGGACAAGGCAGTATGGAGGTGAGGGCCGTGGCAGGCACTGAGGCACACACCTCTTGTCTACCCACACAGCCACAGGCAGCCAGGACAAGGGAACACATCTCTGTTGCTTCCCAGCACCTGCTGCTCCTGTGAAACACTCTCACGACTTCCCTTCAAGAAGTGAAGGTGACACTGGTGAGTTGGAACCCAGCCACAGCAGACCATCGGCTGCAGAACTGCCATCTCCCAGCACCAGCAGTGCCCCAGCTCAAGCCTGGCCTGGAGGTTTCCTCAGCTGCTGATTTCTCCTGCCATTTGCAGGGACTCGCCTCTCTGCCAGCTCTAACCAGCCAGGTCAGCCCACGCTGAAACGCCAGCACATGCCTTAACACATCTTACAGGCCCAGGCAGAGGACCTCACCCTGCCCAAATGCCAACACTGTGCTGGGGTGCACAGATGCCACAGCATTCCCAGCCAAAGCATGTGGCAACGTTGGCCACCCAAGACGAACCTACAGAGAGAAACTCTTGCCATCACTCAGCCCCCATTTTATCTACCTTACCTAGTCTCAGGGATGATCCAAAAAACTCTACTGCCATGTACTTTCTTTTCCCTTCAGGATGTTTAGTGAGAAGCATTTTTTCTCCAGAGCTTTGCCTGCCTTGACTGTGCAGCCTGAATCCACTGCTCAGTGGATCACACTGCTTCTCCAGAAGACACTGCCTCTCTGGATCACATTGCCTCTCAGCAGGCTGCTCATCCCCTCCTGACACCCTGACAGGCCCCAGCCTCCCGTCAACCAGAGGAGCACATGCCACAGGCCAGCCAGGCAAATGCTGTAAGAGAAGGTGGGACAGGGGATCCCCCACTGCAGTTACACTGAGGTTGGATGTGGGACTGAGGGCAAGTGAGAAGGTGCTTTGGGATGCCCTGGCACGGCAGAGACCAGGCAATGGGAGAGGAAGGTCCACAAGTCACAAGCCAGGATCAGCTTCATTTTCAATCCCTCAGCCTCAGCATCGATGATGCTCCAGGTTAAGAACAAAGCAGCCCCCACAACACCGATGCTAACACAGTCTATTGAGGGCCAGCAGCTCTCAGAACAGGGATCTCACCACTGTCCCACCTGCCAGTCCCACCTGGCATGCCCAAGGGACAGGACTGCCCCCATGGGGGGACCCAATGATGTGGGCTTGGGGGTCTGGTGGAGGACACCCCCTGCCTCAAGCCACGCATCGCCCGCGACGGCACAGGGAGAGCCCACACCCGGCGAAGCTGTAGAAAAGGAAATTGTCCCATTTAATGACCTCGCCCCCGTAACACAGACGTGAGTGCATCGCTGACGGGCGGCAAAGCAAAGTGCACAGTGAGCGGGACTCGGCCCCCAACCCGGAGGAGGGTGGGAGGGCTCAGGGTGCCCGGCACGGCAGGAGGACCAGCCAGGCGCCCGGGCAGCAGCAAGGACAGAGAGAGCCCTGGGCTCGGTCCAGTTGGCACCAGTGTCAGGTCCAGTTTGCAGGGAGGTACGGCTCTCATTCAGCTCTGTGTAGCGCAGGGAGGGCAGGGGGGCAGGTCAAGTGTACCAGGACGGAGGCCAGAGGAGGTGGGTCTCGGGGGACCTGGGAACAGGTCCTGAAGAATGCCACCATGGCAGGTTTGGAGCCTCCCTGCCCGAACCACAGTTTAACCAAAGCAGGGAAAGGGAATAGAGAAGGGGCTGAAGGCAGAGCAGCCCGGGCAAGGGCCCTCAGGTCTATCTAGCTATTCCCATTTGCAAGGTATCCGGTGAGGGGGGTGTGTGGGATCTGCCAAGCACCCCAAAACGGGAGTGAGCCTGGGTGACAGACGTTTACCAGTGGCTCCACGTCCCTGACAGTCTCTCCCAGGCGTGACTCAGGCACCCCCATGCCAGGAAGGGGGTCCAAGGGAGCAGGGCCTCCCCTCATTATCTGATAGAAGCATCGCTGGGTGGATCGCGGTCCGATTCCTCGCTCTCCTCATTTGGGGCTGACTCGCTGTTGAAGCTTGGGGTGAAGGCAGGAGACTTTCTGCAGAGTAGAGCAAAGGGCAGCGGTCACAGCATCACCCAGGAGGAGGGAAAGGACCCTGTTTGGTGTGGGCAGGGGGCACAAGAGCAGGGAGGAGAGAAGCTGAAGTGCCCCTCTTGCTCCCTTGGGGCATGTGTGAGTCTGCGGGAATCCCTGGGGGCTGGGGAGCGTGTTCCGAAGGACAGCAGCCAAGAGGTCAAGAGCATGAAGCAGAGCTGGGGGAGATGCTGGAGGGGACCATCCAGAGCTGGATCCTGACATGGCATGTAAGGCTAGGGGTCTGTGAAAGCCCACCACAGAGGTCCTCAGCCTGGAGCCACCCTGGCTCCACAGGCCTCTGGGACTTAAACAATGTCCCTGCAACAATGGCAGCACCTCTCTCCATCAGGGGTGTCTGGCTTCACCTGTCAAAACAGACTCCTGTGTGCAGCCCACCTTCTGCAAAGGTGGCACCATGACCTGAGTGGAGGCTGGTCACCAGGAGCCCAACAGCCTCTGGAAACTGCCCTCACTCCATGCCACGTGAGGGCAGGGCAGGAGTCCTTCAGCTCCCACTCACCACCACCCTGGATCCAGAGCATGGGTATCCCATCCCTCCTGCTAAGCTCACCTGTCCCCAGACTGGGTGATGAGCCGCCGGCAAGTTTCCATCTGCACATCCAAGCCTCGCTTCATGCTGCACATTTCCATGTACTCGTGAAGGTGCCGGTTCATGTCGTTCTTGGCTGTGGCCAGTTCCAGCTGCCCAAGGGAAACGGTGCAGAGGTGAGCCCAGGGCACAGTGCAGTGCAGGGCAGTGGGAACAGCCAGACCAGGGGCTGCTGCCCCCATTACCAGTGGACTGCTCCAGCATTGTATCTCTCCCTCCCGCAGGGGTCCAATCCATTTCACACCCTTCTGTGCCATTCCCTTCCCACTTCCTCCTTCACCTACCTCTATTTGGTCGATGGTTTCCTGGTACTCCTTCTCACGGCTCTTGAACAGTGACTCCGTGTCCTTGATCACCTTCTCCAGGCTGTCATCCTGCTGCTGAGGAGAGCAGATGGCACGTTTAGAGGCAGGGAGGTGTCCAACATGAGGAATCAAAGGCAAGAGAGAAAGAAATCAGAGAAAGAACTGGCAACACTGGAAAAAGAGGAAGTAGCACATATAAGGCACGAGTCAGTTCTGCCAACATGGAGTTAGGAGACCTGGGACTTGCCACACTGGGCAGTGAGCACATCAAGCCAGAACAAACCCAGCAATGCACAGAAGCTTTGGAGAGCACAGACCATCCCCAGGGGACTGCTGGGGGCCAGAGATGCAGGATGACAAGGGCTTTAGCCAGACACTGAGGCCTCTGTTTGATCAGTTTTGCTGCACACTGGGCAGACAGGCTGGAGAACATGAGCAAGGGATCACCACAGACCAGCCCAGTCAGAGGAGGTCTCTTCTGGGAGGACTGTGGCTCCCCTGTGTGTGGACCATGCTCTCAGCACATCCTTCAGGCTACAGGTCCCTCGTGTGTCTCTAACAAGGAGACCTCAGCAAGGATGCAGCAATGTATTCATGTATTCGCGTAGAAAGGGTAGGAAAGCATCTGTACAAGCCTGCAAAGGCATAGATGAGCTGAAGTCTGGGTTTTGAAGGAGCATCTTCCCAGGCTCAGGCAGGACCAGGTGTCCCAACCCAAGGCTGGACCTGACACCACCATTACCTCCCCCTGCACCTCGGCGGCTGCAATGGCATATCCAGAGAAGTCCTCCCAGAGGAGCAGCGTTTCTTCTGTCTCCTCCCACGTGAGGCTGTCACAGTCATCTTCAAAGTCATACTCCCTCCTGGGGGCAAGGGAACAGCACATCAGAACCCAGCAGGAACATCATGACAGGCAGGGGCTGCGTCAGTGCTGAAAGCCTTGCTCCTGCTCATGAACTTGTAGGACTGCAGCTCTTGGGAGGTCTGGCCAGAATGAACTCAAATGTGCCCAAACCCAGCACCTGATGGGGAAGGGGCTGGCTATATGGTCAAGAGCCCCAGAAAATTCAGGCAGGGACTCCCAAAATGTGGCAAGGGGGCAAGAGGGGGGGAGCTGGACAAGCTCCCACCCACAGCACTCAGGACTCCCAAGGGGGTCAGCCCCACCATGCCACAGAGCACAGGGTGTACATACTCCACAGCAGCACCTCCTATCTTGCCCTCAGCTGGGAAGGGGAGCTGCAGACCACCCCTGCCCTCCCCATCCCGGGCACCAGCAGGAAGCCTGGCGCTGGAGCCTGGCGCGACACCGTCGGCAGAGGAGCACAGCAGCTGAACTCACAGCTGGTTCAGCATCCTCTGCATTTCCTCATTGATACTCATGGCCGTGGTCTCATCCTCCTCTTCCTCTTCAGGTTTTCGGGAGGCATCGCTCTCTGACAGTGAGGTGTCTTCGTCGCTGACCTGCTTGCGCTCCCGCTTCCGCCCCACCGAGGCTGGGACCTTAACGGGAGACAAGTGCAGAGACTACAGAAACGAAGCCGGGTCCGAGGTCAGGAGCAGGTAGTTGGGAGGAGATGGAGGGAAAAGGAATGGTGGAGGGACAGAAAGGCAGGGAAAGAGAGAAAGACAGAAAGGAAGGAAGAGAAGAGAAGAGAGAGAGAGAGAGAGAGATGGGCTCATTATGATCAGGTTAAAGATGGATGTAATGGATAAAACATGATTTTAGCATTTTTAAAAATTAAAACTAAGCAACTAAAGATGGTATCTATGAATCAGATGAGAAAAAACAATGTGGTTTTACTGCAGAAAAACTCAAATCACCCACCACCCCAGTCCAGAGACAGAGAAACACAGCGACAGAAACAGGAAAAAAGAGAGTCTGAAAAAGGTGAAATATGTCAATATATACAGTCCGACCTTATTTATAGTAAGTTTAAAATTTGTAAAATTTCCCAACTGAATGAAACTAACCAGTTGCTTCTGTAGGGACAAAGAGCGAGACATAAAGGCAGCAACATCCAGAAAGAGAAAAGAGACAGAGACAGAGAAGAGACAGAGAGAAGATGACGGAGAGGGGAAGGGGAAGGAGAGAGATGGAATTAGAGACAGACGCTCGAGCAACTCGTCTCCCTCCTGCAGCTGTTTCCCTATCACTGTGGGGTCCCCGGGCCCAACACAACAGGTCAGCAAGAGGCTGAGGGGACTCTTGATGCCCAAAGCAACATCTGGAGCTTTCCATCTCCTCTCTGTGCCCTTTAGCCTGCTCCTCCCGAGAGAGACAGAAAGCAAGGGACTGCAAGGAGTGAGGGTGAGGGTGACCAAACGTCTCCCCTGACAGGGGGCTGGTGTTGTCTCTTCTACCTCCTTTGGGAACTCTCCTCCCCAGAGCCAGCAGCTGAGCCTGGAGCAGCACCGTGCGCTTCTCACCTGAAACATCTTGATCATGTCCTCGCAGTTCCGCTGCTGTGCCACATCGCACAGCTTGGCAGTGATGTCGATGCGCCGGCAGATGTCCATGTCCACCTTCATGGCCTTCTCTTGGATCTTTGTGTCCAGCTCTGTGATGTTCTGAACCCACAGGAAGGGGACAAAGGAGGAATATTAGGCAAGGCAAACAGCAATCACTGCCCCCACTTCCCTGCTCATGCAGGACTACATCCGCATCCCCACTTTGCTCACTGCACCCTGCCAGACCATCTCTGTGCTAGTTGTGCCCCACCAAGACACTGCTTTTCTACACAGCCCCACTGCTCGGGTAGGACCAGCTATGGGGTTGGAGAGGGGTTAGGGACTCACATTGCTCATCAGTCCCTTGAAGACAACAAGCTCTGCCTTGAGCTGCTCCACCTTCATGGCCAGCTCCTCCTGGCAAGCTTCAGCCTCCTGGGCTTCCTGCCCCAAGCAGAGGGAGACAAGCAAATCAGCCTCAGTGGGAGGCAGCTGTGTTGCAGGGAAAGGGGGGGACAGTGATGCTCACCTCCTGCAGCTCAGTCACCCGGTCCTGAAGCTGGACACGCACTGTGTACTCCTCTTCCCATCTAGGGAGACAAACGTGCTGGTCAGATCCCATCGGCCTCACCTCGCTGGCTGCCAAAGAGAGAGGACGGAGCGGCAGCTGCTCATCCCAAAGCTATCCGAGAGGGGGGGATGACAGCACTGGGGTGGGAAAGAGAAGGTATCCAGGAATGCATAGCCTCTCGTTTTCAGGCGGTGGCAGCTGCCAAGCCCATCAGCCCCCTGGCCACAAACCCTGCCCCACCACGGCTGCCCGCCCTGCGACGGGGGGAGCCGGGGACACCGACCCAGGCTCTGCATGGCAGCTGCGCTGCACACTCTGCCACACTGGGGCTGGCTCACGGCCTGACGCAGCCCACCGGCCTCTCCATCCACCCCCGAGCCCCTCAGCCCTGGGTCACATGAGGTTCAGCTCCAACACTCAACAAGGGGTTTGCAGATTTGCGAAGTTGCCCCCGTGTGCCACGTTTTTGTGACCACATTTGTGTGTCTGCAGTGTTGCAGCTCAGGCTGTCCAGAAGCATGAAATCCAATCTTGACACCAAACCACCTCACGGTGTGAGTGACCACGACATGCATCAACATGAAGAGCTGCTCTCTGTCTGTACCAATGCAGAGGGCTGCCCTGTGCCGGGCCACACTGCCTGGGAAGGGGCACAAGCATACTTGGCTCTACTGCCGCATAACAGGTTGGATCAAAGAACATTGTTTCATCCTAGAAGGAAGCAGGACAGGGTGTCCCAGTTTATGCCAGACTGGCTGGTGGGTACTGTATTAGGCTCTGCAGCTTTGCAAGAGGCTGAGCTGCAAGGCGCCCGGCCTTGCTATACAAAGACACATCCCCATGGCAATTACTATATTATATTTCACTGCATGAGATCGTCTTCTCGGGTCATGCTGCAGCGTTGGCCCAGTCCACAGCCTATTGGGAGGCCATCAAGCTGCACTGCTCTTTGCTAAATGACTATCCCATAGAGCAGGTGGGCTGGCATATGCTGCGGTGCAGCATGGGGCAGGGCTGCTGCATTCTTACTCGGCTCCTGGCTCCTCTGGGAGTGCCCGATTTTTCCGAGAAAGCAAGACTACTCTGGGAAAGCAACCAGAACTGGACCCTTCTTGGTGCTGTGATCTCGGGTTTCTATTTAATGCTTGCAAGCACCAACACAGACACTGTGTCTCTGCACAAGGACATGAAAAATCTTTCTTCTCACTTACTCACACCAAGTTTGAACAATAAATCCTAAGGTCTAGGAAATTAGAAAGTATATGAGAAGCCCTCACACTTGTTATCTCAGGGTATCTGGACAATCTGACAACGTGGGAGAGCCCTGGCTTATGAATTTCTAAGCTCTTAAAGCTACCAATGCTGCTCCTTACTCAAACAAGGACAAAGCGTGCACTCCTCATGTTGATGTTGGATCCATACCACAGCTCCAGAAAGGGAATCAAAGGGGGTTCACGTCCCTTTGGGGAAAGAGAGAGATGAAGGGAAAAGAAAGGAGAAAGTGAAAAGGTAGAATTGCCCTTATATGGGAGCTGCTCAAACAAGGCCTCCCTCCCCAGGGACAAAAACGCCTTCTACCACAAGAAAAAATTTGCAGCATCTTTCTCTGTGAGGCACTTCCTCTTTTTTGGTCCCCGCCTCCCTCCAAATCTCTATATATCCCAGACTCACAGGGGGAAGTAAAGCACAGCTGCAAATCCTGGTAAGAGTTCATTTCATACCAATCCTATGGAAGATGAGTTCAGATCAGATAAGCACCAATTTAAAGGCAGGAAGAGATAGCGATTCACCCCACAAGAGACAAATCTGTGCACCCATCCATTATGAACCTCTCTCCCTTTCATCTTCTGCCTGGCTCCTTCCCTGCTCCCTCCTGCAATGCACCACTCCTAATAATAACCTGCCTGCAGCACGGCACCCGCAGCCCAGCGCGGCCAGTGGCTGTGCCAGGTCGCTGCCAGCCTGAAGCAAGGCTGCCCCACACGACCCCATGCCAAGGGGAGACATGGGTCCTTCCTGCAGCGCCGCAAAGCAACAACCTGCCCAAAGGCTGAAACACAGCAGAAGGCAGAGAGCAAGGGCAGGATGGTCCCAGCAGTAGGCAGACCCAACCATCTCCTTGCCAGCTATGGAACAGCCCTCCCCTAAAGCCAGGGACATGAAAAGATGCAGTGCTGTCCCTACAGCATCCCCCCTCCCCAGCAGGTATGGGGGAACTCCTCAACAAGTTCATTTAACAATATAAATAACTCCCCCATCTTCAAAAATCCTGTTCACTGCAAGAAGCACTGGGGTGCCTCACCCTATCCATGGTTAGTGCACACTAGTGCTTTGGGCTGCTCTTGCCATGCCTGAAGTAGGTCCGAGCTTCACCTTAGTGGTGAAGGCCCTGTAGCCTGGCACAACTCTTGGAGGGCAATTACAACAACAAAAGATATTCTTGAGGCCTTTTAATAAACAAGGGGGCTTATAAAAATGACTGACTTTTTACCAGGGCCTGCAATGACAGGACAAGGGGCAATGGTTTTAAACTGAAAAAAGGTAGGTTTAGATTAGACATGAGGATTAATTTTTTTATGGTGGTGGTGAGACACTGGAGCAGGTTGCCCAGAGAAGCTGTGGATGCCCCATCATCGGAAATGTTCAAGGTCAGGGCTTTGAGCAACCTGATCTAGTGAAACCCCATGGCAGGGGGGTGGGACTAGATAATCCTTAAAGGTCCTTTCTAACCCAAACTGAAACCCAGTAGAAGTGACTCCACCATATTCAGTGACTCTAACACACCCAGTTGTAACACTACTCACCCCACAACTCCAGCATGTCCTTGCAACATGCAAGATAAAAACTACTTATAAATACAGATGTAGCAGACAACATAAACCTGCTGAGACTCCCAGATCCCCAGCGCTTAGCAGGTCTGTATGACATTCACAGGCTCCCTTTGCCCCTCTCCAGGCCACCCAGCCTTAGTCCACTCCTCCCAAGTGCAGCTTCTGCAAGCCTCTCTGCATCTATTCCCATCCCTTCCTATAGCCCCCGCACCCCTCCTAGATCCCTGACTTGAATTTCAAACCCTTGTGTATTCAGAGAGCAGCTCGTGCTGCACTGCTCCAAGTGCTGTGGGGTGCACAGCAGACATGCTGCCCAGAAGAAAGCACAAGCTCAAGCACCCAAGCCACAGGTCAAAAACCAGGAAGTCCTGTGTTAATATGGTCTCTTCCACCTGCTCCCAGGCAGGTGGCAAAGGCACGACACCAGCTGCACTGTCCTCATGGCAGATCACAGCTCACCATGGCAGGGAAGTCTCAGCTCCCTGGGGATGTAGCTGTCAGCGCTCAGCATGGAAAAGGGTGTGGAAACGGGATCCTCCCATCCCATTCCCCTGTTTGGGACCTGGCTATACTCATCAGAAAGTTCCCAGTGCTGGATAGGGTCTGGGGGTGGGGTCTGCTTTCCCCCAGCTCCTGGTAACACACTCCAAAAATAGATCCCACCAATAACATTGGCTCACAGCAGCTTGTGGTGCTCCCTCTGCTCACCCTCAGCAGTCCCTCTGTCACCCTCTCTGCAGCCTTCCCCAATGCCCACTTTCAAGAGCAAGACAACCCCTAAAAGCTCTCCATTCTCCCAAAGTTTCAGCAGCATCAACAAACCCAACTTGATCCTCTCTGGCTGTCCCCCTTTGTGGCTCAATCTCTCCAGGCCAAAAAGGTGGCTCCAGCTCCCTGGTATCTGATATGCAAGGCAGTGAGCGATGCTCGCCCCTGCAGAAGGAGCCAGACCACTGGTTTAATAATAAAAAGCCTAAGGTACACACAGGAATCAGTGGGAAAGAAGAGATGCCAACTCTTCCTTTCCATGTGCCTTGCTTGGTGCCTTCAGAGCATCTGACAGTCCAGTTTGCTCAGGCAAAGCCTTATAAAGCCAAAAGCACAAGGTGTCATCTTGGATCCCCAGCCTTGATCTTGGCACTGGAGCCCACAGCAGTGCAGAACTGGTCAGCAGCACAGCTCCCGTGGGTAGTTGGGTGCACAACCAGTCACTTTTAACTGGTTCTAAAGCACCATAACTTCTGAAAATCAGTCTGTCTGGTGGTGTCAGTCGCCAGCAACGCTCTCACCCGGCGCCGTGCCCTGACCCCGCAACGCCAGCCCCTGCCTGATCTCATCCTACGTGCAGCTCTGGGAACAGCCTCGGAAACTGGCCTGAAACAAAAGCACAGCCGGCGCTATGGGAGAGCAGCAGCCACCCTGCACGGGAAAGAAGAACCGGTCAAGAGATTAGCTTTGCATTCTGCTTCATCCTTCTCCAAGGCACATGCCAAGCCACAGCTATTTTGGGTCCAGAGGAAAGCCCCCGACGAGCGTGGTGCTTCAGCACAGCGCTCTGCCGCGAAGGCCAGCTTGAGATCACTGGGGAGGGAAAGGGCCTGGGGGAGCCGGCTACCCGGCTGAGGGGCTTCCCGACATATCCAGAGAACGCTCCTCTTACCAGCAGCCTTCTTCAACCCAAACACCGCTCACTGCTGCATGCCCACCTTCCTCACCTACTTTCTGGCTGCTCCCCCTTCCCCATTGTTTCCAGATCCCCTCCCCTTTGAAACACATCTCCTGGAGTCATGTTATTCCTTCCCTGCTTGGAAAGGTATTTCTAGTCCCTCGTGCCGGGTTGATAAGATGGAAAAAGGTTCAGCGAGCATCCCGAGAGGGTTCACACATGAGGAGGAAAGTAAGGAGACCCAGGCATAGACAAAGGCTTTCAGAGGTTCCCATTTTTGCCTTGCAACCCCATCTCTCACTGCCTGGAGCCCGCGCTCATGGAAAGTCTGGCGAGGGCTGTCTCCTTCTCTCTCTGCTTGTCCCGCAGAGCGCCCACTGGGCAGAGCCCTCCAGCCTCCCCGGCGATGGTTTCTGTCCCTCGGGGGATGCTGCTGGGACCCCTCGCTCCCGCCACCCCTTCTCACCTGCGTTTGTACTCGTCGCGCTCCCTCTTCACCTTGGCCAGCACATTGTAGAGGGCTCGGATCTCCGGGGTGATGGTGTCGATCTGCACGCCCACCCCGTCGGGATGGACCCAGGAGACGCCCGGTCCCTGCACCAGGGTGGTCTCGGGCCCCGGGCCGAGCCGCCGCGCTTGCGAGAAGGACCAGATGGTGCCGGGCATGAAGCGGGAGCCGGCCGAGAAGGCGGAGGGCTGGGCGGGGGCGCCGGGGCGGCAGCCGGGGGACCCCAGCGCTCGGGCGGACCCCAGCCCCAGCCCCGGCCCCAGCCCCAGCCCCAGGGTGCGGATGGGACCCACGAAGCCGGTCTGCACCGCCTGGTCCCGCCGCGGGGGTCCGCGGCCGCGGCCGGCCGCCCCCTCCTCCAGCGCCTGCTGCAGCTGCTTCTCCAGCTGCCGGTTGCGCCGCTCCAGCTCGTGGACCTTGGCCAGGAAGCAGCGGAACCGCAGGTTCAGGGTCTTCAGGACGCTGATGTTGGAGCCCAGGTCGTTGCGGAGGGCCATGGCGGCGGGCGGCGCGGGGAAGGGGCCGGCGGGCGGCTCCCCCGGCAGGGGCTCGGCGGCGGGCGGCGGCGGCAGCTCGGGGCCCGGCAGCCCCTGCTGCTCCTGCGGCAGGAGGAAGAGGTTGGGGCCGAAGAGCGGGTTCATGGCGGCGGCGGGACGGGGCGGGGAGCTCCGAGGTGTGGGGGGGGATGCGCCCGGCCGGCCCCGGCGGCGGGGGTGCGGCTTCCGCTGCGGCGGGGATGCGGCGGCGGCGGCGGCGGGCGCGGAGAGCCGCCCCCAGCTCCCCGCCGCCGGCCCCGGGCGGAGCGAGCAGAGGAGGGGACACAGCAGAACCTCCCTTTCCTCACCCGGCCCCCGAGCCCCGCGGAAGGAGGGGGCGGCTCGGCTTGCCCGGAAGGTTTCGGAGCGCCCCGGCGCGAAGGGATGCGGCTGGATCCGGCAGGATCCGGCGGGCGCGGTCCCGGGGCAAAGTCCCGCTTCAGTACCGCTAGCTGAAGTCCCGCCGGGTACTAATTCCCGTCGTCAGCCCAGCAACAGCACAGCATGCCTCTGCCTCTTTTTAATTTTTTTTTTCATCCTTTTTGCATAGAATTTAGTGCTTTCCCCAGGGCTGCCTCCCTTAAGGAGGGCATAACTTTCCCTCTGCACTCCCGAAGCCCTCTCCTTATGCTCACTGGAGCCCCACAAGGCAGGCTTGCCCCTGCTCTGCCAGCAGCCCGCCTACGGGGAGCTGCCACTGGACAATGGCGAGCCAGAGGGCAGAGGAGGCTGTGTGGAGGCAGCCAGCCTCTCAGATATCATGCCTGGCTTGCAACTGGCTTCCGTCTTCCTTGCTCACAGAGCAGCCTCGGGTCTTGTTTTGTGTCCCATATTTTAGCCTTCTTTCCCTTCTTTTAGGTCTACAGTCTCTTCCTCCCTGATCCAGATCCCTGGTCAATATTGCAAAAAGCACTGGCATCGCCCCTCACCTGGTATCCATTTATAGATGTGGACACCTGTGTTCCTTTGCTGTCTGTGTAGTCCTGGCCAGTTGCCTCAGGACTTCCACTGCAGACCTGAGCCCGGCGTGGCACTTGTGCTAAGTCGCCTCTGAGGTCTCAGCTGGGCCATCAGCAAGGGAGGAGCGAGCAGTGGGTTTGAATTAGGGGAGATGACCAGCACCACACTACATTGAGCTCTGTGGAAGGAGTGGGAATGCTCCAGTAGGGTGGTGTGCTACAGCCCCCCTCCCTTGGGATCCAAGGTATGACTGAATCCACACTTCCAGACTTCCCAGCCCCACTGAAGATGTCTGGCTTTGCGAGTCTTGACCGAGTCTGCCTACTGCATGTTGCCTCTCCTTCAGGGTTACAGGTCTCCTCCATCCCTCCATTATTCTTCTGCCTTCCTGGCTTGGGAGCAGGCTAAATCAAATTTGTTTCCTTCTCCTGCCTTGCTGTGTCCAGTATCACTTGTGTCTTCTGACCTGCCTGTCCCCCTGTCCTGCTCATGCCTGGTCCCTCCCAGATGGGGTTCGGTTGGGAAATGAAGTGAGCTTTTCTTCTCTGTCGCCTCCTTTTTAACATTTTTCCTCTTCTTAAGTAGCTGTTCCCTTGCTCTTCCTCTGACCAGAGAGGCTGAGCTGCAGCACATGGTGCCTTTGTCAAGGGAGGGGAAGGCAGGAAGGCTTTCCTCACGGACAGGCACAAGAGATCCCCATCTTCCAAAAACCAGCATTGAAACAGCAGCCAGTAGGGAGCTGTATGCCCAGCAGCAATGCTACCAAATGAACAGATAGGGAAAAGAGAAGGGCAGGTGGATAAGAGGGATCAAGAAGCTTGTTTTGGAGCAGCAGTGGCAGCTCCAGCTCGGAGACCTCCCAGCATGTGCCCGTTTAACCATTGCTGAGGTCCCTTCACCCACCCCCCACGTAGCCACAGCCTGCCTGCACGCCTGGCAGCCGGTGTTTTCTGCCAGCATCCTCCTCCTGCACACACTCCTGATTTTACCCCTCCATACCTGTTGCACCCAGGTGAGCAGGGTCAGGCAGGGGTGATCTGCTGTTGCATGCAGCCAACAGAGAGCACAGGCAAGAGCAGTGCCACAAACCATGGAGCAAGTGCTTTCCTGAACTCTGCTTGGCCTGCTCCTGTCCTGACAGGGAAACCTGGCTTGCAGAGATGATTAATGAAATGACAGTGGAGGAAGGCATTGCCATCCATCAGGATAAGCTTTTTCACCGTGAGATCAGCACAGTGCTGGAGCAGGTGGTGGAATCTCCATCCGTGGTGGTTCTCAGGGCTCAGCTATGCAAATCCACAGCGATGTGACCTAATGCTGACAGTTCTGCATACAAGGAGGGATGGAGCTACAGACCTCCAGCACCTCTTCCCACCAACACTCCTGCTGTCTCTTGGAAAGGACAGGGCAGTGTGGAGCTTCCTTTTTTTATTGACTTCCCTTGCTTGGAATACTTGCTGAGTAAAGGATTCCTACTGACACAGAAGATGGCTGGGGCAAAAGGCCAACTTTTAGTTACTCCTGAGGAAGCCAAGAACCTAGAGACAATCCTGCTATCCAGGGGACCACAGCACTCCTCCACTGGGCCTCAGTCTCACTGCAGCAACAAGAACTCCTTCTCCTCATCTTCCCTTCTTCATTCACAAAAATCCCTGGCACCTCTCCAGCTTCTGCCCCCCGTTTATCAGCTCAGGGTCAACAGTGGCACAGCTGGACCATACCTGCTGACATGCAGAGCTGCTCACTACAGTTCTTAAAATCTCCTCTGTAGCCAGCGTAAAAATATACACTTATTCACAAACATGCTGATATTTATCTTACTTCCACGGATTTTAAGGCAAAGAAAGAAGCATTGCATTTGCTGACCCTGTGCAAAACAGACAGTGTAAATTTTTGTAGCTCAGGTCAAGTACTTGTGTGGGACTGTGTCTCTAGTTGCTGACAGCAGAGTAAAAAGAGATCGAGCTTCTACCATTAGCCTCCGTGGGCAAATGAAGGTAGATTCCCCAGGTGGCTAATGCCCTATTAAAATCACATGCCTCATTTGGATTTGCCTAGCTATAACATCTGTTGCCACGCTGAGATGCTCCTGCTCTCCCAGATCGCAGGACTTCTTGCTAGCTAATGCATCCTCCTTCCAGATGTGCTTCATAGGTGAAACCCCTTCAATTTAGCTCCACAGCTTTCATAGAGGCTTTTTCTTTTAAGGCTAGGTCTCATCAGTGTGTCTATACCTCATCTCCCTGCTCTCCTTCCCTCCGACTACCTCACTGGTACCTTCTCCCTTGCACCACATCGCTGAAATGTTTCAGTGTAAACTCTCCAAATCTTCCAAGATTCTTCACTAAAACTGACCCCTAAATTGCTTCTATCCACAACCAGAGGCAGATGCTGCAATGAACACACAACTTTTGGGTGCCTTGCTGCCTAGCAAAGCCATCAGCCCTGTCAGCTGCCTGGATTTGGGTGCAAATGTGGAGAAATTGGCACAGAGGAACAGGTGCGAAGATCAGCTGGGTGATCACCACAGTTACCAACACACAGAAAAATACGTGTCTAATGGCAAAGGAGGGAAGGGATTTTCTTCTAAAAATACACAACCATCAGTCCACGAGGGACTTTTGGAGGCAGGTCTTCAAGTGAAAGCAGTTCTAGCTGCTCCAACCAAGAGCCCAGGGCCTGACTGACCTTACCTTCTCAGCAGTTCCCCACTGATTCCATCAGGCAGGTGGAACTTAGAGACAACCTCTTTAAGAGCTCTCCATATCACCCCTAGCAGGGATGGACAGCCTGGGGGAGCAAAGCCTATTAATGGGACCTTGGTCATTTGTGGATTCAGCCCCTACAAAACATGTATCTATGGGTGTTATGTGTAACACAGTGTGTGCTCAAAGATATAAACTTTACACCCAAGTCTCTGAAACGTGCAGTGGGGGATTTCAGTCTCTTCCTGTGGATGCAGCCAGACACAAGACAACACAACTGCAGGCTGCCTGCCCAGCATGGTACAGACATTACAGCATATGACATCACTGGAATTAGTGACCGACACGCATCGCCACTGGAGTCTCTTCTTTCCATTACGCACCATTGTCCCTAAAAGTTTTTGTTTGCCTTCTAACATGCCAAGGGTGCAGCAGCACAGTGCCCTCCCGTCCTGCAGAGGTGAGCTGGCAGCACTCTGGAGCCTGGCAGGCAGGAGCTGCCAGCTGGCCGTCTCCATTGTACCCTGATAAGGCTTCTCCAATAGACTCTCTGTTTGGGGAGAAGGATTGTGCACAACACAGTGGAAGAGATATCATGACACATTATGCTGACTTCTCCCAACCAGCTTTTAATTTATGACAGCATTTTTACCCCTCAGATCTGCTTTTAGTCCTTGCTTTGCCTCAGTTCTTGCTCAGCTCTCACAAGCCACATTATCAGCAGCTTTCAGATACTAAAACACATTAAAGGAAGGTACTGAAAGGTGATCCTGCAGTCACGTTTTCCAGAAATCTCAGCTTTCAGGTAGCAGAAGATTTCTACAGTAACAAGGCAGCTGCAGACACAAGTCTAATGTGACCAGCAGCCTCGTACCAGAAAGCAGAGGGAAGCCACCAAGCTTCATCCACAGCTGCTGCATCCCCAGTACCGCCTCTGAACCTCAATAGCAGTGTTTCAATGCCACACTCAACATTACCTCTCTGAGCAATGATAACTGTAATGGCTGAAATAAAGAGCAGAAGTGGAGCAAACCACCAAAGAGATCTGAAAATCTCCCCTGTCTCTTCCCAGTTATAACAGAAGGTTTGCAGGTATGACAAGAGAATGAAACGATGCTCAGCAAGAAGGAAGTTTTATTGACACAGTTAAGACAGCAGCTATTCCCATCTTTCAGAGGTGACTGACATAATTTAGAGATCCCCCAGAAACCAGGCAGTTATGTTGGTATCCCAGTCATGAACATTCTCTCCCTGCTGCTGAGGTTATCAAGATAAACTTGTTCTCAAGCCAAGACTGCAGGTCAGCATAGGGATCTCAACAGGCAGCAGCAGCGAAGTGGGACAGGTTAGCATCACTCCTGAAGGGACAGGCCCATGGCTGGCCAGAGATAAAAGCCCTTCCAGGTACAAGTTGCCCTGGAAGACTGCCATACGGTTTGAGTTTTGTGTTGTATGCTAAAATCCTGTATTTCATAGCTCCTTAAAACAGGAAACCTAGAACTGGAAAAGAAGACTGGAGGAGAAGAGACAGGACTCAGCCTACCTGGAAGCTCCTGTTCCCACATGCAGTGCAAAGCCTTTTGTGGCAAGGGCCCAGCTGAGGGAAGTTAGGTGCCAGTCAACACTCAGGACTCAACCTTGAGTGCACCAAGGAGCAGGCACAGCAGTGGGACCACCTCCCAGGGATGCAAGAGCCACAAAGCTGGGTCAGACCCACGGTCCATCTAAACCCAGGTACCAGTTTCCAGTGCAGGATGAGGACAGAGGAGTTTGTGACCAGGGCAAGTGAGCAGTGATCCTTCCTCACAATGCTCTCCAGGCTTCAGCAGTTCAGAGCTTGTGGATGTACTGAGCCAGTTGGGTTTACCAAACATTACAAAATCCATTTTTTCTTGTGCATACAGCTGGGTTTTCAACCTGTAAAAGTTGCTAACATCCACTGTATCCTGCAGAAAGGAGTTTCATGGCTACCTATATTTTCAGTGCATTTGATGAACCCTAGGGTTTTCATTTTTTGGTGTTCATTGGAAAAGAGCAAACAGTTGTTCCCTGTGCATCTTCTCCATGCCACTATCAACTTTACACACTGTAATATCACTTCTTTCCCCATGGTCTCTTTTCCAAGCTCTAAGAGGCTCTAGCTGTTTCTTTGACTGAAACTATTGCATAACTTCGGATGTATTGGTCCTCTCTGAACATTTCCCAGCTTTACAATCTCTATTCAGATGGGGGGCACTAGAAATGCAGTATTGAAGCAATCATTTCTTCCCTTGGGTGCTATTGCACCCAGCATTTATTTAATTATTCTGAAAGACACCGAAAACTTCCCTCAGGTCCCGTATATCTGGCAACCCAGACCTCACCACATGGATTGAGACAGTTGCATTCAGAGACTCCTCTCAGCCCTAAATCACTGGGAAGCATGGGGAAAGAGTAATTTTCAACTAAAAAGATATTTGGTTAATGGCTATTCACCACAAAATGACAGTCAGCCCCACCCCTCCAACCAGAGTTATAGTAAATGAAATACACAGATAGACAAACCCCAAAAAGCGGAAGATAACAAGGGCTGCAGCAACGACCAGGACTCCTGAGACACAGAGATTAAACCATTACAGGAACCACTCAAATGCACCCTTGCAGAGCTTCAGCCAGAAACCTTTCAACTGATAAAAAGGCAGTATTATCGTGGGCTTTGTGGGAAGGAGGAAATTTACGATGGAATGTTTGAGGGTAACTGTGTGACTGTGTAAACTTTATCATGCAATGTTTTAAGGGAGATTATGGGAGCAAAACTTACTACATGGGATGTTTCAGGGAAGGATCGAAGGAGGGGAAAGGGAGGCATCAAGCTAAATCAGGGAGAAGTGAACGTGGGAAACGGGAAATGGAGATGAGGAATAAATAGAAGGACCCAGTCACACAGAGAAGGCTGCTGGTCAGTGTGCCCCTCTGGCTGTGAGCCCTGCTCCCGATTACCACCATCTGTCCTGGCCTCGTATTAAACTAATCCCAGCCGTTTCCTCTGCACGTATGCACATTGGTGATGTGTTAGCTCACTGCAACCTGGACTAGCCTGGAAGTAGGAAAAGAGGTCTGAGGACCAGCTACCAGCAAGCCATGAAAGTGTGGGCAGACAATCCACTAGGCACGGTCTAAATTTCTTGGACCAGGTATTAAGAACAGGGTTATGTATGGGTTAAGAGGCCTGTTAGGCCCTCAGAAGAAGAAGAGGTGGACCTGATAGGTTTTCGTGTGTTTCCCTGATGATGGATGAGAAATATGCATAGCTTAATTAGGGAAGAAAAACAGTTTATGAGTCCGAGAGTTGGGGAGTGTAAGAGTTATGTTTTGGCCTTGGAATCCTGCAGGTGTCCAGACATGGG
>JAWWES010000001.1:26392654-26420937 GCA_035583135.1 Lophotriccus pileatus
GATGATGGATACAATAAAGAAGAAGCTGTTATGTTACCCTGAATAAGCCTTCTGATCTTTTCTTTTTCGACCGTCACAACAGGATAACGGTAACAGGGTTAGGCCTCTTTCGTTGTTCATGCTTTATGAGGTTTGTCTGTGTTTCCCTGGGTACTCACCACAGTAGTTTTCCTCAGTTTCTGCTCATCAGTCTGTGCCTGGTTGCATCAGTAATGCATGTGTGTGTGTCTGAGGGAGGTTCTGAACCACTTGCTGAACCTGGTAAGGTGGGAAAGCTGCAGTCTCACATGTAGCAGAGCAGGACAAAAAGAATTCCCTAAGTCCTACATCCCACTGCATTCAGCTGTCAACACCAAACACTGGAACTGCACAAGTTCTCCCGTGAACCCAAAGTTTGGCAAGGAAAACAAATCAAGGCAAAGCCTTCTGTGGGCTGAGATAGTGAGACAATTACAGAAACAAGGGATATGCCTCAGGTCTGTTACACACGCACGCTGTGGTAGAACAAAAGATGGAGAGCACACTTAGAAAACTTACTATTAAGGAATTCCCTCTAGAAAAAGATTTATTCATTGGAGAGCAGAACCAAGGAAGAGAACATCCCTCACATTCACAACAGAAAGGGACCTAGGGTGATGTTTAAATAGAAATAGCCTAGAGCACTCTTTGGTATGTCTTGAGCAGAAGCAGCCACATTTGGATGAACAAACAAGCAAAAAGAAACGTGGTTGTACAGCTCAGAACCAACAGCAATCCCTGCTTCAGTCTGGCAGGTCAAGAACCAAGAGACTGCTGGGGACCAGCAAAAGGGTGAAATGGGGGCACTTCGTGACAACAGGGAACAAGAGAACAGCACAGGACCAGTGCCTAGGAGCTCCTGCCTGACAACACACTCAGCTGACAGACACCACACAATACAGCTTTCATGGAGGGAGCTAGGATTTCAGCTCCCACTGCTTCTTCACAAACATCCACATTGCAGAGGATAAGGACAAACACCAGAAATGCCAGGGCATCAGCACGGAGTGGAGAGGGAGTAAGGGGGGACATGGTGGAATTCCCTGTTCAAGAGAATGTTTCAGAACGTACTCCATGTTTAAGGGAGAAGGACAAGACTTAAGCAAGAATATAAAACTTTTAATGGGTCAGTGCATCAGTCCTTGATGCAGAGGAAAGGAGCAAAGGGGGCTATCGCTGTCCCAGGTGCCCAGAGCTGCAGAGATGATCTGCACAGAGCAGCACAGTGGTGGTACACACATAGCTGCAGCAGCCTTTGCTCTCCGAGGAAGGGACCAACACCTGGAAAAGCAGTTCCTCTCACTGTCCATTTGCTTTCACTCTATGTTTCTTCTTCCTGGTAGGGACTTTAGGACGCATCATTTTGGGGGAAGGCCGGCCAGCCTTCAAGGGTCTCCTCTGTGCCTGCAATGAATGTTTCTTCTTCAAAGTCGGTTGTGGCAGCTTCTGCTCTTTGTCAGCTTTTGATCTCTCAAGTTTCTTCTTTTTTGGCGGAGGTTCCATGACGGTCTCAGGGACAGCAGACAGAGCTGCTGCTTCTGCTGCAGGTTCTTCATCTGAAAGGAGAGAAAGGCGCTGTAAGAAGCATCCCCACGGCTTTTGCAGGGGAAGCAGCATGTGAGAGCAGCCCTGGGTAACACAGCCAAGTTCCAGCAGTGGGTTACCTTTCTGTGCCTGGGGGATGGCATTAGAGAATTTCTTGAACTTGGCGATGAAGAACCCGTCCATGTTGTGCGTGTGGGGATAGAAACGCCGCGTGGACTTGAGGGAGGGGTGGAAGCGACGGTCTTTGAACCTGGGGGATGAAGTGGGGTGAGAAGTGATAGAATACCTCTGCCCAAGCCTGGCCACTAGGGAACAGTCACCTGTGCAGCTTGTGACCTGGCACGCACCTGGTGAAGCCTTCCTTGCCAAAGTCCAGGCCTGTGGCCACCAAACGGACATTGCGTTTCTTCAGGGCATAATCCACAACCCACTCATTCTCCTCCACCTGCCAGGGGCTAAGCATTAGGATCCAAAGCTCACCAGTCCCCTGAGGGGGAGGTGACCGCGGAAGAGCGTGGAAGGGACTTACCATGATGGAGCAAGTGCAGTAGACAATGTAGCCCCCTGTCTCTGAGGCAGCATTGACTGAATCTATAGCGCTAAGAATCAGCTCCTTCTGCAGGTGAGCACAGCGCAGGATGTCTTTCTCATCCTGTAAGAGAAAGACTGATTAGGATATCAGAGGCATGAGGAAGAACTCCAGGCCTCTACTGGGGATGGAAGACATGACAGGAGAACAAAGCACACACGACATAGAACACTCTGGAGTCTTCTGCAGAACTAATCTCAAAAAACTAGTTCAATACACAGAATAGGAAAGAGATGGAAAAATGAGTGTCTCTGTTACAGGCATCTCTCAAGAAAAAAAGCTGTCCCAAAGTCCTTCCTCTCATGACTCATCCTTGACTCCCCACTGGTCACTCACCTTGTTGGTTTTGACAGCAGGATCCTTGGAAATGACACCTGTTCCGCTACAAGGAGCATCAAGCAAGACACGGTCGAACCCTCCAAGCACCTACAGGCAGATGTACATTTGGAATTACACTCACAGCGGGGACTCAGAACAAGACCAAGACTAGAAGGGGAACCAGAAGACTGGGAAGGCAGGAAAGATTCCTCCCTCCTCCCTGTCCATCTTCCTGCCTCTGTTTCAAATAACAAACACACTCCCCAGCAGCTCCGCTCACCCTCCTGTGACAAGTGGCTTCGGAGAACACAGCTTTACTGAAGGGACATCACAACAGCTCTAGGTAAGCACAGTAAAGACACCCCACAGCAGGCAGGAACGTACCTTGGGGAACTGGCGTCCATCGCAGTTACTCACGACGGTGTTGGTGACTCCCAGCCGGTGCAGATTCCCCACCACACTGCGCAGCCGCTCGGCATTGCTGTCGTTGGCCAAGATCATACCTGTGTTCTTCATAAGCTGAGCTGACGGAGGGCAAAACACATCAGCAAGGGGCTGCAGACCTCCCATGCTTTGGTGTGTAGGGACAGCCATTCCCTCTCCTTTTCTTAAGTTCAGTCCCCCTCTATTCCTCATTTCTGTAGGGACAGCCAACCCCTCCTTTCCTTGAGTCCAGTCCCCCTCTATTCCCTCTTTCTGTATAGACCAGTGGAAACTCGTAACTTCACAGAGCATCCCTCCCAAGGCTCCAGAGAGGTACCTATGTAGCTAGTCTTCCCTCCTGGGGCACAGCACATATCCAGGATGCGCTCATTCTCCTGTGGAGCCAGAGCCATGACAGGGAGAAGACTGGAGGCTCCTTGTAGCATGTAGTGTCCAGCCAGATATTCAGGGGTGGCACCTGAGCAGGGAAGGCAGAACAAAAGATGACACGTAACAGAAAGGGAAGCAAGAGTGGGTCAGCTCAGCCCTACAGCTGGAAGGGTGATCTCACCGATAGGCACAGAGGAGTCATAAATAACAAGTCCCGTTTTTGACCACTTCCCCAAGGGGTCAAGATTCACGCCACGGTTGATCAGAGCCTGCAAGGCAAGGAGAAGGGCCTGAGGCACCGCTCCCTGTGACAGGAGGTGCAGGAGACAACCCCTGGTTCCTGCTCACCTGTGCCAGGTCCCGTCGCCGTGTCTTCAGTGTGTTGGTGCGAATAGTCACAGGGCGGGGAACCTCGTTGGCTTCCAAGAAGTTTATCAGCTGGATGAAAGAAAGGGGCAGAGAATACAGATAAAAAATGAAGACCCAGGGAGGCAGCCAAATCCTCACTGGTCAGCAAAGCTATGGGCAGGGCAGGATCCCACCTCAGGGAGTGGGAAGATGTCCATGAGCTTTGTGAGCAGGAAGTCACTGTAGGAATAGTAGGCAGCCATGTCCCGGCGCAGCAACGCCAGGTACTCCTGCCGCGTGCGTCCCTCCTCCCGCTTCACCACGAAGTCCTGCAGCACCTCCATGTTGCCCTGGATGCGCTGGTGAATGACGTGCAGGTCGGGCGGCTCAGCAGGTGGGAAAACCATTAAGGAACCGTGAACAGACAAGAAACTCGCATGGACGCTCTTTAACAAGTACAATGGGTCGTGCAGGACTCGTGCGCCACAACAGCACATGTGCCAGAAAGGCTTTGCGGGAATACACCCTCTCAGCAGAGCAGGGATTCAACAGATAGAACTGGACAAAAAAGTTCCCAAGGCAGGACTACAAGGTGTTTAAAAGAATTGGGTTGACTACTTTTACATAAACAGAAAAAGAATAGGAAAAATAAAAAGACTCAACAAAAGAAGTCTTTTAATAATGAAAACATTACCTGTATCAGAAAGGAGACTAGAGGTTCCCCAAGGGCAACCAAAGGTACAGAAGGGAATGAGAAGAGACAGGATTAAATTGTAGTGGGGGGCAGTAAATTAAAATCGCCAAAGTCCAGGAGCAAGCACTTTGGATGCTGGAATTGCTCTCATCAGAGGCTCTAGGAATGGGTTACACAAACACCTGCCAGGTAGATCAGGGTAGAGAGGAACAAACTATGTGATAAGATATCCATATGTATTTAGGACTAGAAAAGAAATTAGGGCAGGCTCCAAGCTCCATACAGGGCGTAACAGATTTCCTAACTGTGCTGTACAGAAGCATAGCATTATATACTATCTATTAGGACAGCTCATCTAAAAATACACTGTCATGCACAAACCCTCTTGCTAAGCAATATGCATGATAAAAGTCCAAGTGAAGCTCTTTGATTGTATCCAGGCCCTGTGCTGCTGCAAGCCTATGGCTTATGGATGTGACAGATAAAAAGGATATCCTCTTTTTCAATCTCTTCATTAGTTGGCAGTTTAAATTGCTCATCTATATCTAGGTTGAGCTGCAGATCTGGGTTCTCTTCCTCCTTCTGTCCCATTTTCTGCCTGCCTGTTGTCTCTGCTGCCTCTTCTTCCTCCTCCTCCTCCTCCTCTTCCTCTTCACTGTCATCTTCACTGAGGCCTTCCCTAAGGACAAAGAACAAGACAGATGCTTTACACAAGAACAGGGTCACACAAACACTTCACAACTACCACTTTTTAGATGGCAGAAAGGGTGGAAAAATAAACAACACAGTCTCCTCATCTAACCAGGAAAGGCTCTGCAGCCTGGTGATGTTCTCATATCCTCACCTGTCAGGCTTCTGCTTCAGGGCAGCTTTTTCAATAGGCAGCAACTGAAGAGAGAAAAAAGATTAATGAAGCATCCACAGTCACCCCCTTACTTGCCACCATCTGTGAAATTTACTTGCTCTGTCTAAAAAGGACAACAAACAAAAGTACTTAATGTTATGCTGCTAAACTTGAAATTGTTCGTTTGAAGGGAAGAAGATGAAAGCTCTTCACCACCTCACCACCACCCCACCAGTAAAAACATCCTTCTTCCCCAGGCCTGATGGGTCCTTTCAGCCAGCAACATCAAGTATTTCCTGTGGAATTACGGGCAAAAAGTTCTTACCTCCTCTTCTTCTGATGATGAGGCACCATAATCATCGACCATCTCCTCGCTGCTCCCATCCTCATCCTCCTCCATCTCCCAGTTGCCCTCTTCCACCTCACCATCGCTGGATAACTCCACACGGTTTCCTTTAGATCGGATTTTTTTGGCTTTGGCTGGAGCCAGCCATTTTGAATTGTCATCACTGAAGCCAGACCTGCCATGAGTTGTCTGTCCTGCTGCCTTTACAGCACGTTTCTCCTGTGTGGACACCTGCTCTTTAACTATGGGCAGAAAAAACAGGTACAAATTAGGGATTATTCCCAAAAGCAGCTGCTCTATTTTTTTCAGTTGTTATACAAAAAGACCTTCATCTGAGTCCCTAGCTGCCTGTCCAAGAGAAAGGACCGCTTGCTCTCCAACCCTCAATCATGAAGGAGGGAATATTCTCACCTCCCCCCCAGTGAAACCTTAGGGAGATCTAACTAGAATTACCAATCTAACACACTGCTACAAAATTCTTATGGTATTTGCTCTGACATATTACAGTGTCCTCCTTCCCAAATCTTTGTCTATCCTTCCTTCTTCCTACTGCAACAGCTTCCTGGGCTACACAGGGCATAACAGTGATTCAAAAACCTCAGCTACGCAACCAGCCTGCAACAACCTTGTTGTGTATGGAGGATAAGTCAGAAATGGGTTTAAACACATAGAAAGAGAGACCTTTTACTAGTTCTTCAGAGAGCACTGCTGCCTGGCATGGCAACCACCAGAAATCAGGTAGAATTCAATGTTATTATTTATTAGAGAGCATCCAAGGGAGGGCCATGAAGATGATGAAGGGCCTTGAGGGGAAGCCATATGAGGAGTGGCTGAGGTCACTTGGTCTGTTCAGCCTGGAGAAGGCTGAGAGGAGACTTTATTGCAGTTACAACTTCCTTGTGAGAGGAAGAAGAGGGACAGACACTGATCTCTTCTCTGCGGTGACGAGTGAGAGGACCCAAAGGAATGGACTGAAGTTGTGTCAGAGGAGGTTCAGGCTGGATATTAGGAAAATGTTCTTCACCCAGAGGGTGTTTGGGCACTGGAACAGGCTCCCCAGGGAAGTGCTCACAGCACCAAGCCTGACAAAGTTGAAGAAGCATTTGGACAACGCTCTCAGTCACACGATGTGATTCTTGGGGACGGTCCTGTGCAGAGCCAGGAGCTGTACTCGATGATCCTTCTGGGTGCCTTTCAACTCAGGATATTCTATGACTCCATGACTTAAAATAATGAAATTCCACCTGTCCTGTGCCATAAGAAAGAGGCCGGAGCCTGACTGTGGTGGTGGGGATACCCCGGGAGCAGCAGGACGGAGGGGTTGCCGGGCCGTGACCCCCGTTCGGACCCTGCTCTCACTCACCTGCCGGCTCCTGCCCTCCTGCTCCTGCTCCGAGCGGCCTCTTCCCCGCCGGGCCACTGCCCGCTCCCAGCCGCCTCTTCGCAGCCCTGGATCGAGAGGGGAAGCGGCGATGAGCCCCGGCTCGGCCCAGCTCCCCCCGTCCCGCCGGGCCCTCCCCCTCACCTCTTTCTCCCGTGACTGGAGAGCTTCTTCCTGCCGGTCTCCGGCTCTGCGGGAAGACACGCGGCGGTCAGGCGGCCCCGGGCGCCGCGGGTCGGCCGCGGGCCTGCTCGGGCCGGACTTACCTGGCGGCAGGAAGCGGGCCAGCTCCACCTCGGCCCCGCGCTGCTTGCGGGCCTTGCGGCCGGGGCCGCGCTTCTCCTTCCTGGTGGGATCGAGCTTCCGCCCCATGGCCGCGCCCGCGCCCCGCGCGCCTCCGCGCCCGCCGCCGCCACACGTGCGGGGCTCCCCGCCGCACCGCGCACGCGCCCGCCGCCGCACCGCCCATTGGCCGCCGCCGCCGCTCCCGCGCGCCGATTGGTCCGCACGCCAACGTCACGGCCCCGCCCGGCCCGGCCCGGGACACGTGGGAGGCTCCGGCCGCGGCTCCGCGCGGTGTCACCTTCCCGCGGCACTCGGGCGGCAGCAGGCTGCTGTGCGCCTTTGGGGGGTAAACATGAAACACGCAGGGGGGAGAGAAGGGGGGTGGTGCACAGGCAAGGCAAAAACAAGAAGTCAGAGAGGGGGGATATCACAAAATCTGAGGATGGACATCAGGAGGAATTTCTTCGGGGAAAGGGGTTGTTAAATAGGGGAAGGGGCTGCCCAGGGAAGTAGTAGAATCATCCTCCCTGAAGGTGTTAAAGAAACAAGAGGACATGACATTTTGTTAAGCAGAAGAGGTGGAGGTCGGTCAGAGGTTGGACGCAGCTGCAGAGGTCTTTTCCAACCCAAATCATTCTGTGGGATATGACATAGCCTGGCCCTTGTCTTAATACTTACCCCACTGGTCTAATACTAAATAGAGACAACAAAATAAAATACAAGGAAACTTTATTTTTCAGTTTTATCAACGTTTTGCTCTGTTTTTTGTTGTTTTTTTTTCACTGGTGTTTGCTTTTGTCTTCAAGCTGCTTATTAGTGGACAAGTCCGGTCAGTTTTTGTATTAAAAAGGATTTTGATGGAGGTAGCTTTGTCTCTGTCCTGGCTTTTACTTGGTCTTGCCTGCGCACTCTTCTCAGTAAACAAACTCAAAATAAAATTAAAAACAAAAACTGGAATTCCAGGCGGAGGCAACGAGCAACACAGCCAGGTTCTCCGTGTAACAGACATGGCGCTGGGGCCTCCAGTCACTATATACAGAGTCCATCATACATCCATCCCCCTCTCTCCTAAACACACTCCTTGCTCCAACGGGCTGGCTGCAGAGGAAGGAGTTTCTTCTCCTCCCAGAGACCTGAGCAACAGCTTCCATGGAGGGAAACAGCACCCAGTCAGGAATGTCAGGCAGAGGGGTAGAGTGTGAAGGGGTGGGGTGGGGGGGGTCACTTCAGCTTAGCCGAAAGGTCAACAGCACTGGGCCAGGGACTCACTGCTGCTGGGCCACCTGCAGGGCGAGAGAAGAGGATCTGAGACTCGAGGGCTGGTCACCAGAGCCCAGCTTTGCCCACGGAGCCCCCCCTGCCCCAGTAGCTGCGCTTACTGACCAGAGAGGGTACGTACTTGTTGGGGCGGGGGTGGTGGCGGGGGCTCACTGCTGCGGTTGGCCAGGCGGCTGAGGATGTTGCGCTCGGACATCTGGAGGCGCACTGCCACGGGCGGGATACGGGCAATGGTGGCAGGCAGACGAGTCACATCTGCCTTCATGTCACTCAAAAGCTCCTCCAGCTGCTTCAGAACTAGAAGAGAAAGGGACATCTGTTCCGAGGGGAAAGGGACACCCCAGAGGGAAAAGATGAGAGGGGACAGCAATGGTAAGCACCTACCCTAGCCTTGTTTATCACACCGCATTACCTTTGTGCAGAACAGCATTGGCCGGTTTATTCCCGGCCATGGACTCCTTGGATAGATGCTGGTGGCTCTCAGCCAGGCATTCCACCTCTGCAAAACGTGTGTTCAGAGCCATAGAGGGATGAGATGGGTCTTCGGACATGTTCAGATAGGCAGCTCGCCGCAGCTGCTCCTCGATCACCAGTGCCTGCTCCAGCAGCTACAAGAGGGGGAAGAATGAGTCTTTTAGCAGCTGCCTGAAAGAGGTGGCCTGTTTGCACCCCCAGTCTCTCCTGCTCCAGTTCTTCACCCTCTCTTAAAATGGGATTCTGCACCTGAACCTCCTTTCACCAGCCTGTTTTACTGAGTAGCCCAAAACAATAAAGGCTTCATGAAGCTAAGCCAGGTACACAAGAAAATCAAGCTACATCAGGTTTAATAAAAGGCTACTACAAATCCTCTAGGATTCTCATTCCTTCTCAGATTCTTTTTACAGACCAAGTTGTTTCTTTGAGGCAAAGAGGATGGAGATTTCTCATTGAACCCAAGTGAGAAATGTCCCATGCTTCTTACAGGAAGAGTCTGCAATCCTGTAAGCATTTGGAGAAATCAACTAGAATCCTGTCAGTGCAGAACTGAGCATCCAGACTATACTGAATTAATGTTTTGCCCAAAGACCAACACCTACATGGCCTTTATTTGGATTGGTCTGAAATCACTCCCGCAACTAAGCCAAGTTCACTCCTGAAGAGGGTTGAGGTAGAGACTGAAGGCAACCCTTTCACCAATCCATACAGTTCTGTTCAGGCACATGGACTGGGGGTTGTAGCAGACCAAACAGAAGCTGTGATGGAAAGAGCCACTTGAATCTTAAGCCTCCTGCATATCAGCTGTTGAATAAACATTTGGATAGAGAGCACTGAACCAAGCTCCCCAGTACCATTTCCAAAGAAAAGGGAGGTACTATCACGGAGCAATTGCATGATCCTAAGATATATTGATTAATTTTTTAATTTCCCCTAAAATGAAAGTCACTGCAGAAACCTTTTACTTTCTTAACAGAAACTCAGAACTGAAGCTTCTGTTGTTTAAAAGGTCCAGCCAGTTACCACACTGAAGACAAATTCTTACCTTAAATCTCCTTGCCAAGAACTTATTCTTTATTTCCAGGAAGTTACCCCTGTTCATCTCACCCTTGAAGGGCTCATTGAGGATGGCGTAACGTGGATCATTCTGAATATCCTGCCAACGGGCATAGCCGTGACTGAGATGGGATGAGCTCAGGCAAACAAAGGCAGTGAGAACAAGGGAATACACAGCCCAGGCAGTACTGTTATCCAGAGGGGGTGGGGAGAGGGGGCACACAGAGGGGAGGAACAGGAACCAAAGAAAAGGAATGAGAACTATGTCCTGCTAAGTCTTAGCTATGCTGGCAGGAAGCTCCTCCTCCCACCATTACTCTCACTCTTCTGAAAGAGGATAAAGCACTATCACTCAACCTACTCCAGCCAGACCCAGGGCTGTCCCCTTCACAAATTATATGTACAAGGCAGGAAAATGGGTCCATCATGGCAAGGATACTTGATAATCCCAGCAAGGAGCCAGTAGTCATGACGCCGATGCCAGATCTCATAGGTCTTCTTTGTGACAGTGGCAGCCCGCTCTTCATTCTGCCAGAGGGAGTGTAGTTCTGGAAAGGCGAGAGATACCAGAATGGTTGGGAGTTATTTCAAACTCAAGCAGGGACATATAAACCAATTCAAGCAGATAAAGATCTCATACCAGTGAAACCACCATCTGCTATGTTGAACATGAAGCGCTGCTTTACTGCCTTTTTGTGCCTTTCATCTACTGACTCTTTCAGCATCTCTCCATTCTGCAGCATCACCACGTCTCTCTTATCATCATCCTTTTTCTCATCTGTACACACAGGAAATTATTAGAAAACCAAGATACCATACAAGCTGGACCACAAGGATTCCTTGCAGAAGAGGGGTTAAGGGAGAGAAGGGAATTATCATGCCTCACACCTTTCTCATCCAGAGTGATTATGGGAGGTTCAGAAGGATTCTCAATAGGTGCTCTGTCTTCCACTTTTTCCACATCAGCTGCAGGAGAGAAAGGGAACATGAGATGTAGAGGAACACAGCAAGTCCACAGTTTTATTCTTCGACCAGAGAAACCCAATACTGTAACTTCCCACTGTTTTTCTACATTCAGGCCTGGTTTTTTAGGATGAAGTGCTTTGTACCTTTGCTTTCTACTTCCATTGGTTCATCTAGTCTTTCCTTCACTTCCGGCTCCTCTACTTTTTTGTCATCTGCTTCTGTGGGGTTTGCTGGGGATTTTGCTTCCTGTGGTGGTGTCTCCACAGGCTGAGCACCCTGCTGAGGACAGCAATCAGTGAGAAGCGAGGTAAAGCAGCCCATGGAAACAGAAGACAGCCAGAGCAGTTTAGAAAGCAAAGATGCACAAAACCATCAGGTCAATTCTAAGGATCTGAGAGTTATCTTTAAATATCACTCCAAGAACTCATCTCTGTCTTATCAGCTGAACAACAAAGGGAGGTCCAAAGTAGAGAAATTTGCAAGAGAGATTGTGAGGCAAACAAGCCACCCAAGACTCACCTCCATTGGGACCTCTGTTTCAGTAGCAGAGGCATTGAGCTCTTTCTCTGGTTCAGATGGCTCTCCTTGCTCCTTAGCACTGGCTCCTTCTTCTACTTTTACTCCTTCTTCTATGTATTCCCCACCCCAGAGCAGCACAGCAGACAAAAGAAGAGAAGCCATCAGTAAGGTGGATCAGGCCCATCAAAATGGAACCAACATCACTCAACATGACCACCCCCCACCCCTTTCCTGCCCACTGCAAATGCTGGACTTCTGACTGATGTCAGCTTATGTAAGGAAAGCTAGTGTCCTCTCTTGCCTTTAAGGGTTTGCACATGTCTTTGGCAGCCCTCCTAACACGAGAGTAAGTTGATCTGCGTCCACCCCCAGACCCCACCACCACAGTTCCGGTGAGGGGAAGAGCCAGGATGAGGTCAGGACGCAGGGCTGGACAAGGACAAAGGGGGAGCCCTCACCAGGTGGAGGAACAGGGGCGGGTGTATTCGGCTGTGTATCCCCTGGTGTTGAAGGAGTCGGAGTTTTCGGAGAGGGCGAGCTTGGCTGTGAAAGCTTCTTGTTCTCCTCTATCTCTGCCAGTTCTGGCATACTCCAGCGGCCGTTCACATGCTCAAATTCCTGCACCTGCGTGAGAGGGAAAGACGTAACATTGGAGAGACATACAAAACTCGTCCTCAAACCAGCAGAAGTGGATCACTCAGCACACAACCAAAGTAGGTGTGAAAGGAGAGGTAACTCCCTAAGCTCAGTGACTACAGCTGTATGGACAGCAAAGGCCACACAGTTCTGCCAGGCACCTACCTTTTTGCGTATAAGTGACATGACCCCAATGCGAGTAAGGACGTGCTGTCGAGAAAGACCTTCCCGTGGGACCCCATCTGCAAAGGTCTCTGCACCATCAGCTCCAGGTTCACATAAATGGCGCATGAACAGCGAAACATAGGCCCTGAAGCAATTGAGACAAGCAATTAGTCCATAAATCAAGTTAGCTGGAGACACGCATCATCAGAAACCTTCCAGTGCATAAGGGAAATTACCCCAGGACTCTTAACTCATAGTAACACAAGTTCTGGGACTCCAGGCTCCTTCAAGGGAAAGTTCCTGACAGAATTACTATATACAGGAAGGACAGAAAGCTGACTTAAGAGTCTTGTGCCAGAAGCAACCATAAGCCTCGGAAAGACTCAGGGAGAGTATTCGTTACATGCTTGCATGGCCATGCTACTCCTCTAAAAGCATTTGCTTTTGGTGACTGATGAGTCGAGTTCAAGTAAGAGAGCTGGGAACAACCCCCTCATCTCTCCCATCTTACTCTTCATCCTCCCAAGAAGAATCAACTATTACACTAAGGAAGTGTAGTCTAAGGCCCCGCACTCGTTCTTTCCCAAAGGGATTAGATGCTGCCTGTCTTCCATCGCTGCCTAATGCAGACTCACTTGAACTCTTTCTCTGACTTGCCACGGAGGTCCCGAACAAGCCATTGAGTGGTGAAGGCATCCTGAGGTGGCATTCCATAGCGCATGATGGCATTGAGGAAGGCTTTCCGCTGGCGAGCATTGAAACCCAAAACCTAGAATGGAGGAGGAGACAGGCAGACGTGGCAAGGGCCATACAGAAGCAGCTAGGGTGCAAATGCCTACCTCTGGTACTACTTACCTCAATGTTCCCTCCCACACGGGCAAGTAAGGGAGGCAGAGGTTTATCTTTATCATTTCTCAGGCCCTTGCGGCTAGGCCGACGAGCTGCTGAGGAGAGAAATGCAGCTAAGAAGAAGAGACAATGCACAGCACCCTGTTGTGTGAATATATCCCCGGCAGGATGGCACCACAAAATGTAAAAATCTCCCAAACCAAGTCACAGCTGTTTCCACACTCAGAGAAAGTGATGCAGAAGTCTGGCTTCACCAGAACTTACCTTCAGACCTCTCATCGAAGTCCTCATCTCCTTCCTCAGAAGCAACTGAATAGTCTGACTGATTATCTGACTGGTCATCCTGCCAGTCTGAAAGAAAAACAGCACGTGAGCCTGAGACGCTACTCCGTTACTTTCCAGCAAGACATACTTACACCCATTTTTCCCTCAGGGTCCTGCGGATTTGTACCTCTATCCTCCTGAGAGCCATCATTGTAGTTAACTTGCTTGCGGATACGTTTGCCCTTGCCCAGATTCCTGGCCAGATCCTCCTGTTGTTGTTCATAGTGGTGACGCAGCAGTTTCTCCCAGTAATCAGGATCCACTGACTCCTCCTGCTTAATGATCTCCCGTTCAACCTCCTCTTCCTCCTGCCAGAGAGGTAACAAATTTAGGGCTGTGTGCTCCAAGTCCCAACCTGTCATAGCAGATATATGCCTGCCTGTCCTTAAAAGCAGAGCTCAATTTACTTAATTGATCCTCCATCATTCTGCAGAACGTACTAGGTGACATCCACCTTCTACTCACCCCCATCTCCTCCTCACGAACCACATACTGGGCCACCTTGAAGGAGCTGAGATACTCATTCATGCCCTGAAGTTCTGTATCTTCTGTTTCATCCTGGTTCCGATCCAACAGACGCTCAATTGCTTTGTCATCATAGTGGATGACACTGCTGTCCTCACCTTCTTTGTTATCCCCTGAAGGAAGAGCACAGGCACAGTTGCTGTGTGGATCTCGAGGGAGTAGGAAAGAGGGAATGCCACCCTAGACCTCTCTGTTGAGCTACAATCAGCACTGCGTCTACAGTCTCTCACTACATAAGGAGACAGATCTGCCCACCCCTTTCAGTTCTACTCCCAGGCACTCACCCCCCTCAGTAGCCTCATCCTTGAAGAGCTCTTCAGTGCCAAATTTGAGAATGTCATCAAGTTCCTGTTTGGACATGGAGCCTGTCTTGGAGCCCAACCCTGGTCTCACTACCAGATGAGTTAGCATCATTTTCTTCTTGGCCACCTGAGTGATACGCTCCTCCACTGAGGCCCTTGTCACAAAGCGGTATATCATCACTTTCTTGTTCTGTCCAATTCTGTGTGCACGACTGAAGGCCTAGAAAAGAGATGTGCTCAGAACAATCTAGAGCTACACAGGTAGCTGTCTGATACACCCCACCTACCTCCACAAGCTTCCCAGTTGCCTTCATTTTGGCTCTTAACATTAGTGAAGGCTGTACCCTGGAAGAACTGAACCCTCCACTACTTCACTGCCCATCTCTACCCATCCTCACTGCTCTAATTTTGTATATTTCTAGATGGGAAGTCTCACATTCCTTCACTCCTCCTGACAATTTAATTCCCCCTCTTCCTCCGGATTACTCCATAGTGAATGGTCTCATTCAGACTCACCTGGATATCATTGTGGGGGTTCCAGTCTGAATCGTAGATAATCACAGTGTCTGCTGTGGCCAAGTTAATACCAAGACCCCCAGCTCGAGTTGAAAGCAGAAAGCAAAACTGCTGAGCTCCGGGAGCTTAGATAAAAGAGAATAGAACTAATCAAGGGAGAGGGCAACATTCAAACAAGGATTTTTATCTGACCCACATCATTTGACAAGGAATTACTACTAAATTAAGATTCCAGGAAAGCAGTGGAAAGCTTGGGCCACAACAATCCCATGTTGACCATTATGCACATACGAGGCAGTTTTCATTTTACAGAAAAAATAAGAGACTCCATACCATTGAAGCGATCAATAGCCTCCTGACGCATGTTTCCTGTGATTCCTCCATCAATCCGCTCATATTTGTACCCTTCATGTTCCAGAAAATCTTCTAGAAGGTCCAACATTTTAGTCATCTGCACACCACAAAAACAGCACCACAAAAGAGTGAGGGACAAGGGGATACCAGATCAATAGACTTCTTTCTCAGAAAAAGAATACCCAGCCTCAAGGTTTTTTCCCCAATATACCTGAGAGAATATGAGCACCCTGTGACCTCCTTCCTTCAGGTTCTTTAACATCTTCTGGAGCAGCAACAGCTTTCCAGAGGCTCGAATAAGTGCACTACCATCATACATGCCATTTGGCATTTTTGGAGCTTCCTGAGAAGAAAAGGGAAATAGGGAGTAAGGGACAAGGGACAAAAACATCTTGAAGGGATGTACTTGGCCTTTGTCTCCAGCTGTGTTCATCAGATGCTGGGTCACAGCTAGTCATTTACCTTGGCACAACCGCAAGGTAGTACACTGCTTGTATAAAACATGAGTGCTACCCCGTGCCTCTTGCAATTTAACTTCTAGATACCCCCCCCTCTTTCTTACTTAGTCCCTACTCTTCATTATCTTGCATGAGTCATGAGATAGCTCCTACCTGTCATAAAAATATGCTGGAAAAAAAAGGCCTTCCAGCATGTTAGGTCTAAATACAGACAAGATGAAAAAAACAGAGGCAAAAAGAGAGGAATGGGAACCCCTCCATGCTTCAACTAGGGAGTTAACTGCCTCCCTGATAACACCCAGCAGGAAATTTGCTTATACAGAGTAAGTGACTGGACATACCATAGCAGCCACAGGAAAGAGGTAGGGGTGGTTACAGCACTTCTTCAGATCCATAACAACATTGAGCAATGAGACTTGGTTACCACCACCCCGTGCATTTAGTGCCTCAAAGTTTCTTGTCAAAATGTATTTATAATATTTCCTGAAACAAAAAAGAAGATACAACTCAGACACGCCTCGTGAGAATGACTAACATGCTCTTCTCTTGCTCAATTCTGCACATCTTGTGGCACTAACTGCCAGCTACCCAGACTCTGCCAGTGACATTCACTATTTCTTTATCCCTTACATCAGCGCACAGGACTAGTCCTTCCTCTGCTATAGTGGAAACAGGAAATTTTCCTCTCATCCACTGTGCAGAAAGCCCTATAATGAGGATAAGGCTGTTTCAGCATCTTCTTTGAAACTGCAGAAGAAAGAAACAGCAGCCCAACAGCAGGTGCTTCATTTTCACACTCACTTCTGCATAGGGCTCAGCTCCACTCTGACAATGAGCTCAGTCTTAGATGGCATATTCTTGAAAACATCAGCTTTGAGACGCCTCAGCATATGCGGGCCCAGCATGTCATGCAGCTTCTTGATCTGATCTTCCTTGGCAATATCTGCAAACTCTTCTAGGAAGCCCTCCAAGTTACTGCAGAGAAACAGACACTCAGTAAATGCCACAAAGGAAAAATTAAAAAAGAGCAAGGAAGGGGACAGAAGTGACAAGGCAGGCAGGCTGACTTGCGCTGCAAGACATACTGGAATCTCTCAGGTGTCAGGAAGTTCAGCAGGTGGAACAGCTCTTCCAGGTTGTTCTGCAGGGGAGTTCCTGTAAGCAGCAGCTTGTGCTGGAGGGAGTAACCATTCAGCACACGGAAGAACTGGAAAGTAGAGAGCAGGGAAAAAATGGTGAGAAAAACTAAACAAGCCAAACACAAATACATTAAAGACTTAACAAGTCATAGGCTACAAAAATAATTCTCCTAGGAAAAAAGTTGTCACCAAGCTAGGGTTCAATTTAGATCACATCAGCTGCTTGGACAAGAGCTCCAAGGGGTTCACATTCCAATCAGAGCCACTAGACCGATCTCATTTGGATCACTGTTGTGCATAGCTAAAACATGACTGCAGCAACTCCTACAAGTTATCAGATGCTGGTAAGGTTTCCTTTGCTCTTACAAGCTCCTTCAGACCACCAATCATTTCTAGACTGCTATACTATGTACTTTTTCTTCCTAAATTAGTGTTCCACATTCCTACAACTACTCTGCCTTTAGAATTCTAGAAATAGCTAAGTCACTCTTCCTATTCATATCAATCCTGGCAATATTCCAGAGCTCTGAACAAGCAGAGGAGAAAGAGAGCTAAGAGTTTGCCAATGTGTCTTACAGGTAATTTGTGCTGGTTTTCACAACAATGAAGTAATTCCAGACAGATGTAGTGAGCAGTTAAAGTACTGCACCGAAAAGCACAAGTGTACCATGTTCAGCAGCACAAGTTGACAACAGAGAACTATTTTAGCTTGGCCGTTTCTTTGCTATCTTACACTTTACATGATACAAGGTCAAACTTAATGAACGTAGCTTGTACTAGATAGCAAAGAAAAAACAAAGAAAAACCCACTATCACTTATATTTTGGTTACAGCACTAGAAGAATCCTCCTAGTTGCCTCCATGGGGACTTATCTTTCTACATAGTTACAGTTAAAAACATTCTCATTTTGGAATAAAATGTGGAAGTAACTAATCATATCTGCAAAACTTAGCAGATAAGCTCAATCTGTGAAGAAGCATCTGATCTGTCTTGCAGCCAACTATCTGTAAGCTGTCCTTGCAGGACAGGAAACTGCTCTAGAAAAAGGTGGATTTAATGGTCCTGGGTGGATAACCAATAGTGTCACAGTGTAACCCTGAGCCTCTACATCCTCTTTCAATTAATGAATATTAATAGTAAGCATTCATTCATACTCCCAATAGTTTCAATGCTAAGCACAGAATGGCATCCAGTCTCAGTGCCTACAAAGATCTAGAAACTGCACTGCAAGCACAGCTGTGATGCCTCATGAAGATGCCTCATGCCAAGATCCAAAAAGCTAAAGCCATTTAAATGAAAAAAGAGAAATCAAGCAGCAATTGTCTTACACAGTCTCCAAGAGCCTCTAAAACCAGATTCCAATAACACTTCTTTTTTATTATCCTGAGCACCAGGACCCAGCTGATCAAGGCTCAAGGGCCTATGGAGGGGCTGGATTAAGTGAGTACAGCCAAGTCTACTAAATTCAAACAAGCTTAGTTAAGGTGCAGCTTCATATAAAAGCAGCTATATGGCTTTCAGCACCTACCCAGACATTTCTGAACACCTCTGCCCACCTCTTCCGTTTGTATAGCATCTAATTAGTTCTGCATCAAAGCTGGATGAATGCAGAGAGCAAGCCTACTCTGGAAGCAGGGTAATTGTGCTAATGGAGCTTGTTTTATGTTCAGCACAGTAAACCTTTACAGAATAAAGGTGTTGCAGACATACGATCTGCTTTCAGAGAAGCCAGTTTGTATTTCAGAGCAACAACCACATTCAGGATTTTCTGTTTTCCAGTCTACACCAATTGCCTATTCACCTGGAAGGAAATGGTGTTTTGATCAGTGATCTATATAAAGGTTGTTGCAATGATGATGATCAATATCCAGACGAAGGCTGATAAATTTCTTTTTAATAACATATGAAATTTACTACTGAACAAATGATGAAGAGTTGTCAGACAAACTTATGAGCTTAGAAGCAGCTACTGAATCTTGTGAACACTCTCGCCATTCCCCCCTCCACAACATATGCCATGCCTGTAAACAACCTATGCTTCTCTGTACCTTAGACTGATTGTTCTTCAGCCTGTGAGCTTCATCCACAATGAGACAGGCCCAGTCAATAGAGCCCAGTATGGCCATATCAATTGTGATCAGTTCATAGGAAGTGAGAAGCACATGGAACTTCACAGCAGCCTCCTTCTGCAAAGGAAAAGGATGAACATGTAACAGGGTAGACGAATGGCCCGGTGCAAAGCAGATGCAGTGTTTCTCCATGAAGTTATCCTCGTGAGCCCTGGTCAAACAGCACATCAAAAACTTCACACCGACAACTTCCTGTCACAAGATTCAAAATGCTGCCCGAACCATTTTAGCCTTTTAATCCCCCCATTACTCTCAACCTCCTCAATACCTGCTACTTCTGAACAGTTGCCAAATACTCTAACACAGATGTTTAACAAATAAGTAGGGAGAAGAGGCGTGTTCAGGAAATGAGATTTGGAGAAGAGTGGCTCAACAAAAAGCTAAGACTTAAAAAGATAAATAGCTTACCATGGAACTTGAAGATACTGTTAGCACTTAATGTAATTCAATTGCAAGGGAAGGACAGGAGTCCTATCTACCTCTACCAATGAAAATGCTTTAGCTTCCATACTGGTTTTACCAGGAAGACTAAAATTCTACAAAAACTAGCCACCTATATCAGACTCTTCCCTCTTGTCTGGGCACAGCCTCACTGTAAGCCAGTTCTTCAGAGAGATTAAAAACTTCATATTCATTTTGTATATTTGTCTTTTACATACAACAGCAATTCTGACATGGACTTAGATCTGTAGAAATGATGCACAACTTTACAGATTAAGTAGGAAAGACGGAGGGACTTGCCTATGGTCAGTATTATCTTAGTCAGCTCTCTTTTTTCAGTACTGAATTAGTTGAGACTGGTAGGAGTGTTTAAACAGTCTACAGCAGGAGTCTAAACGCCCACTTGTCATCAATTGGCAGTTATTTTCCCTTGGAAACTAAAAGCATAATCAGTTCCCAGGGACATCAGAGTATCTGAACCTCAGCTGCCAAAGGCCAGTCCAAGTGCATCTCTTAATTCAGGCTTGTGTTACAGCAGAGTTCCGTACCTTCATTCTGGACGCTTTTTTGCCTCCACGTATGGCATTATCCTCAAAAGTGAACTCATTCTCACGGATGATGGCCCGGCTGTCTTTGTCTCCGACATAGGTCACTACATACATATCTGGGGCCCACATCTCGAATTCTCGCTCCCAGTTGATGATTGTGGACAGGGGGGCACTCACCAAGAAGGGACCCTTGGAGTGGCCCTACAAATAGAGTCAGTAGGAGCATTAGATGACTGCAATCACTAATACAGGCACTAATACACTGGGTAGTGACCTCCCAGCTCTCACCTCTTTGTATAAGGAATACAGGAACACTGCTGTCTGCACAGTCTTTCCCAGACCCATTTCATCAGCCAAGATTGTATCTGTACCCTGGGCCCAAGAGAAGCGCAGCCAGTTCAGTCCTTCCAGTTGGTAGGGGTGCAAGGTCCCGCCTGTTACATCGAGGTACTCTGGTTGCCGGTCATATTTTACTGTTGGCTACAGTGGAAAGAAGGAAGAGTTGAGATCCTTTACACCTCAGCTAGATAGCTACCAAGGGTCTCTTCTCAGTCACCCATACATTCACTAGTAGAGACAAGGCTTTACAGATGACAACCGGACTAGCACCAAACGTAATTCCCAAATGGCCAAAAGGTACCCACCAAGAAGCCTTTTATTTTTGTAAAACCCTTTCACCTAGAATTAGAGTCTCAGACAATGGACACGGTAGACTTTTGTCTGAAGGCTCCATAAGCCATTTTTGCTTTGGGCCATGGAGGAACTCTAAACCATACTCTTCAGTTTCCTATTTACCTGCTTATTTACCCCAAAATAAGCAGCTCAATCAAATGGCTTCTAAGCAATAAACATTAACTTACATCTACTGTTGGAGTCTCGGGGGGCCTTTCCAGTTTCCGCATCTTCACTTTCTTTAACTTCTTACCAGGCCTGCCCTCTTCACCTCGCATCAGCTCCCTATGCAGAGACAGTCCCAAGAACATATAAGTTTAATGGCTTTTTGTTAACAGATCAAAAGAAAAGCATTGCAACGAATAGGAGGGCAATCACCCAACTCAAGAGGCTCAAGAGAACAAGGCTGGAACCTTCATGAACTGGTGGAGAGGCACAAGGCCCCTGTCCAAAGGCATAAGGAGTCAGCAACAAGGGGGACTGACATACTCCAGTATTTTCTCTTGAGGAAAGGGAGAAGAACACAACCTCTAGATACTCCTCCTACCTATGATTCCAGTAGCCTTGCTTGTAGACGTCATAATCTTGGATATCCACATCTTCACTTTCCCAGGAAGCCTGGTCATAGGGTAGGTCTCTCCATTTAATCAAATAGTGGACATTCCCCTTCTTATCCACACTGTGGAGGAAACCAATAAGTCTTACGCACAGTGAAATGGCAGTACTCACACACCCTACTCAAACGCAAGAGAAGCGAAGGAGGTCTTAGTGAAGCAACAGAAACAGAACTATGTTTGTCATACCAACAAAAAACCCCCCACTGTTTCTCCCAGTCATATTGCAGTTTAACTCCTCCATTCTCCCTTAGCCCTGCTTAAAGTCTTTGTTGAAAATCCTCTTTGTTACCCTCACCTACCTATGATTAAGGATCCTATGGATCATCATCCACTCCGGCTTGATCCCATATCGATAGAATCGCTCCTCCATCTCAGCGTATTTGGGATCCTTGTTTTTTCTCTTTCGGCTCTTCTCTTCTTCCCCTCCAAAGTCCCCTGAGGGTGGCTCATCCATATCATTTTTGCGTTGGTAGTTACGAAACATGACCTGGCAGTGCAGCTCCAGCTGGAGTCAGGACACAAGCAGTTAGTAGGTGTTTTACCCTCAGCTATCTACCCTTCTGACATGGTTAGAGACCTCCACTCACCTGCAGCTCTGACACCCAAGAGCAGTGCCAGTAGGACATGCCCTGCCATTTGACAAAGAACTGCCTTTCAGGCCGACCCTCCAGAGGCTTAGGGGGTGGAGCATTGGGGTCCGCATCAGGTGGACGCGGTGGTGCAGGGCCAACTGGGGGCTGACCCCATTTCCAGATCAAGATCTTCTGCACCTTTCCTTTCAGAGCTGGGCACTGGAAAGTTAAACAGAGGTTGATGCATCAGAGTGTATGCAGTTCAACACAGAAGCACTGTGCAGAAAGAGTCACTTTCACAGCTTTCCTGTGCAGACAGAATTTGCTAGGCTCAATGAGCCCAGTAGTCTGTCCAGCCACAACTTCATCGAAAGCTTGTGCAGAAAAGTATTCTGCTGTAGAACTAAGGGCCCATAATAGGGCTATGTCCTGAAACAGCTTTTTTGTTCATCGTCTTGTAAGTCCGTATCACCTACTGAAAGCAACTAATGCCATTTATATTAATTGTGTCAAGAAGCTTCTGGACAAGTGTGATATTTCTCCCAACCATACCTAAAAAGGGCTCCGCATTACAGAGCTTACACTGCAAAATAAAACCCAAGTTTGTCTCAGCATCAGTTTAAAATACTTTCAGCACTGAATTTGCTTGTACTACTTCTTCTGCTTCTACACAGGTACAGGAGCCAAGAAAAGCAAGCCTTGGCATCCTGGACTAAAAACCACCCAACAACCCTACAACATGGGCAAACTTCATGAGACCCAAAAGGCTGTCAACCTGGTCCTCCCCACTGTCTGGGGAAGGCAGCCAATCGACAAGGCACAATACAACCACGAAAAGCCAGGCCTTTATGTTTTATGACAAAAGTGTGAGAGGAGGTAAGAGTCTTTGAAGGACCAGTCACTTCCAGGAAAACATGATAAATCGAAGGGATTAGATCAGTCAACTCTTGGAGCAATAGGAGAACGCTACTAGCAGAAACTCACTGTGCAGCGAGGACACAGCCACTCTCCGTTGGGAATTTCAGGCAATGGGGGGTTCAGACAGTGGATGTGATAGGATGAAGGACAGGCATCACAGCACAGCAGCTCTCCTCCATCCTTGCAGACTCTACAGAACTCCATATGGTGGTCATCCTCTTCCTCAGCATCCCCCACTACATCCTCCAGGATTTCCTCACCTTCAGAGTTATCCTCCTTTGCTTCCCACTGAATGCCCTCTTTTTCCTATAGGAGAGGGAAATCAGAAAAACACAGTCACATATTTGTGAATATTTTATTACCACAGAAGAGCAGCGCCAAGTCACTTGACATCCCACTCTCCATGGTCTCTTGCACTGTTTGGGGAATTCAGTACTCACACAGTGTGGGCAGCTCCATTTGCCCTCTGGAGCTTTCTCCATATCTGGGTCCAGGCAAACCATGTGGTAGGCACGCGGGCAGGTATCACACAGTATAATTTCTCCTCCCTGCTGGCACACCTCACAGTAGTCCTGGTGATCAGTCTCATAGCCATCAACAGCCACTGTGGAGTCCTCCTCACCTGCAGAGGGGTGGTGAGGAGTTATAGTAGTACAAGCCACAGGTATAGGCTTCCTACAGCAAAGGGTACTCTCCCATCAGGCCGCATAGCAACAGAGAGACCCAGAAACTAAAACTCTTGTATACTGTTAAATATCCAAACTCTGCACAGACAGTCTCCCCACCTTTCCACACACTTAGCTGTGCTTCTGTATCCCATTGTCAGCAAGTATCAATACCTCTCTTTTTCTTTTTCCCAGCTTTGAGTTTTTTGCGACTGCGGCTACTACGGCTTGTAGATCCATCTGAAACAGAGTAGCTGTTGATACTGGCATCATCAAAGTCTGACTCTACATCCAGATCATCATCTTCACTCTGAGGTAAGAAAAAAGCTGTGTTACTCAGACACACATTCTGGGGGCAGCAGACATCTCCCCCAGCATTCCTAGCACATCATCACCTCCTCCTCAGAAAGTCAAGGAAGGAGCATCACTTACTGACGATCTTTTACGCTTGGAACCAAATCCTCCCAGTTTGATTTTCAGAGGTGCCACCTTCTTCGTTTTGGGTTTCTTGATATCAGGAATACGAGGACTGGCCTTAGGCTTCCGCCGGGCATTGGGTCCTGAGAACACAGGAGACAAGAGTCAGAAGAGCTACTGCCTTCACACCACTCCCGCTCCATCATCCTGCCAGACTCTTCATCTCACCTTTGCCCTCCTTTGTCTTGGCTTTCCTGAGTGGCACATCTACGGGGGGCTGCGGCAGGACAGCATCCACGTTTGTCACCATGCTCTCCACTACTGCAACAGCCGCAGCTGCAGCAGCCGCCACAGATGCACCTGAACTTCCCTTGAACGGGTTGTTTGTGCTAAACTCCCTCCATTTGGCTCCCAGTACCATCATCATCTTCGACACTGCTATTTTTGGGTTCTTGGCTGCGATAAGTGGCCTGTGTACAGTTAAGGAAGGCAGGAAGGAAGGAAGAGTTACTGAACCACCCTGAAATCTAGATTATCCCTCCCTGCTGCCACCCCCGTCAGCACATCTATCTCAAACTATCTTCCTTTCTAATCTCTGATCTCAACAGTCAATGAATCTTTCCACTCCCACCCCTCACTCTATGGGGAGAATGCAAATGCTCAGGGGCTTGGAAAAAGAAAGAGAATTTAGCATAGTAGGGAAGAAAGGGGACTGGGAGTGAGGATTTGCATCACCTTGATGACTGGAAACAAAAAAGCTTTCAATCAATTATTTTACTGCTACTTCAGTTTTTGCTCTAGGTATGACACCACCATCTCTAATGTGCACTTGAGGTTCCACAAATCAAGTAGTTTTTGTCCCATCTGTTTTTTCTTGTTCCAGAGTCCTTTCAGGCATAGGCTTGCAGCTCACCTGACAAACTGGCTGAAAGCTTTGTAATTGGTGAGTGTGCGGTAATCCTCCTCTGTGAAGACGTGATCAATATCCTCCATGCCCCAATCTTCCAGGAGCTGAGCAGATGACTTTGGCTCCTATGAAGAGAGGATTAGAGAAAATGTTCTGGTTCTGCTCTAGGAAAGAGCAGAACTTCCACATTTCAGAGATGACCCAGGGAATTTTTTTTCCCTCCACATCCACTTATCACCATAGGACAGAGCCTCACCAGAAGATAGTGAAGGTGGGAAAAATCTTTGGATTCAGTGTAAATTCCATGTGTGTTTCAATCAAAAGACAGGAAGAAATGCAAGGTGCAAGGTGGGAAAAAGGTCAAGTCAAGCACATCTAGCAGAGGAAAAACAAACTAAACAGCCCCAACTCCCTCTGCCATCACAAATGGAGAGCACAATAATCCCCCAAATCAGATAGCTGGGAATGAAGAGCTAGCCTAAGTCAGCAGGGTAGCTTCTCACCTTTGAGTCATCATCTTCTTCCTCTTCCTCCTCCTCCTCCTTGCGCTTGGCTTTGTTTTTCTTTTCCTTCTTGGGTCCTAATTTCTTCTTTTTCTTTTTCCCAGGGGTATAATCACTGCCCTCACTGTCAGAACGCAGAACTTCCTCTTCTTCCTCCACAAACTCATTCCCCTCACCAGAGCTGTCCCCCAGCTGTGGGGGGGGAGGGAGAGAGAAGATCAGGCAGCCGTGAGAAAACACCCTGGAGAAGCACTAAACATCACTCTCTCCTCACACTCCTGAGGATTCATACAAAAGACTGCTGCCATAGACCAACACCAGTAAGCACCCTCACCCTATATATCCATATTTCAGCGTGACCTTTGGCATCCTTTTCCTTACCTCCTTCTTCTGACGCTTGCTGAGCTTGGGCACTTTGGGTTCCTTTAGTTTCTTGGGCTTCTTCTTCTTCTTGATTTTGGGGGTGTCTGCCTCTGACAGAAGCTCTTCTTCTGGCTCTTCTTCAGGTTCTGGATGTGAAGAGGCAACATGTCTCATTCAACCGCACCTGCGCACTACAGCACAGCTCATTTCACAGAGATCAACTTGTCTGTTTCTTGCTACATACAAACAGAACTAGTTACAACTTTTACTGTTCACAACAGATACTCGAAAACTGTATCCTAAGGCACCACCCAACACAGTTTCCCACCCTCCCAACACCTCTAATTTACACAATATTCCTTCTGCAAGCAGACTTGCACTCAGAACCCAAGAAGTTTGCCACAGCCCAACAAGAAGAGGAAAGAACATAAAACAGGCAGCCACATCTAAAGGGGACAAAAGAGTAAATGAATTTGAGAACCTGATTAGGATACTGTTTCAGTTCATGGGTCTCGAGAAAAGAAATCATCTAGCCCCTTCAGTGGTACAGAGCATGCTGCAGCTGCATGCAAAATACAGGCCAGTAAGCCACTACTTCTCCTCCTCCACAGGAAAGTTGTTACTCAGCAACTCTATTCTGATCCAGATTTGACAGAATCTTCCTCCAGCCCCAACAGCTAGCAATCTCACTGCCTGGCCAGAAGAACACGTGCCAGTTCCCCACCACTACTGCACACTGCCATCTGTGTGCCCCTTCCGTGGCTGCCCCCAGCCCGAGGGGCACGGTCAGCCAGGCAGCCCTTCCCTTTGTGGCAGCAGGCTGCGGGAGCAGCGCGGCCACCCGCCCTCCCTGCCGCCCCGCCCACCGCACACAGCCAGAGTCACTCCTTCTCCCTCCAAGGGAAAATGGCCTCCTGACCACCAGAGCTGGGCAGGATGGAGGAAGCCACAAGTCAGAGGAGCTACCGCAGCCAGGCGTGAAACAGCAGAGGTCAAGGTCTCAGAACCTGGGGTCCCACGCCTGGCTCCTGCCATATTACCAATCAGTGGATGTCTTTTCACTCCCATGGTCCTGCAACACCAGGTCCTTCAGGGATCACACCTCTTCTTCTAACCCAAGTTCTGACTTAGAGCCTCTGGTAACCCACGCTTTCTACTTTGCAGGGAATTTAACAGTTTTTCTTCATCAAGATTTTTGTTATGGACAGTCCCCTTCTGCCCAAGATTTCAGAGATGCCAGAAAACCCTAGAGTCAAAGCTTAAGAAAAAATGCCAAACAAACAAAAATCCAAAAACCCACACCACCATTTAGCCTTTCCAGTTACAACACTTCTCTTATACGATGCTACAACGCTATAGCATGAGTTAGTAGGAAAACTCAAACTTGTCTTACTATCCAATATATCAGTATATATATTATTCCTTTCCACAAGGAAATGAAGAATCCAGGTGCACATCCACAGAGCAAGTTATCAACAACAGCAGCAATTAAAAAAAACCCATACCACATGAGTTCCCAGGCCTCTAATTCAAGCCTCACATTGATGATGAGGATGCAAACATGAGGGAGAAGACAAGATACAAGGACTACAAGAAAAGCAAAGGTGAGCAAGCAGCACAGAGCAAGAACCACAAGAAACCTCAATAATTGGGTGTGGTGATGAAGGAAAGTGGGTCACGCAACAGCCCAGGGCAGTTTTCTCTGGACGTCAGCCGGTCTGAGTTCCCAGATGGAAAGCAAACCAGGCAACCTGCCCTTTCCCATACTAGCCCTCTTCCCCCTTCCCATTCATGAAATGTGGAACTCGAAGGCATTTTGGTACCCCATCAGAATTGGACACTCTGCCTCCACCCTGTACACCTCCTTGAAGCACAGGCCCCGACAACCTGCAATGGCTTGGAACAAAGTCAGTTCCACCTGACACAAAGCCGCGAGCCTCACGCTTTGAAGTAACCCTGGGACTTGGATATCAAAAACATACACATGGCTTGCAGTGAAAAGAAAAATTACATTCCCCAATACATCACGTATTTCACGCATTCATCTTGAGACCAGCATTCTCCCCATTCCACATGCATGCCCTGCAGGCTCGCCATACCTGGATGCTGGGGGATAGCGTTGTTCAACAGGATCTCCATCTCATCATCATCGCTGCCCCCTGAGCACGGCGACGGAGATCCAATGCCCGATGCCATGTCCTCCGAGCTGGGGGAGGCCTGGGCTTACACAGGCTGTCGTCTTCTTGCCAGTCCGGCCAATACTTCATTGAAAAGAAAAAAAGAAAGTTACAGCAGACCCGAACTCCGTTTTCCCAAGCAATAGTGCTACCCAGAGGATCCGTGAGAAACCTTAGACAGCAACTTTACTGGATTTAGAGCCTATGCAAAACAGAAACACTGGCAGCAAGTACCAGCTTAGAGTTGTGATGGAGCAGGCTTTGAGGACACCAGATATTAAACTGAGTCAGCAACTCATCTCTGACGAGGAAGCCAAAACAGCTGTCCTAAAGGAAAACTCTCCCGTCCTCTGCAGCCGGGTGCCCTCGGTTATTTCAGCCTCAGGTCCGGAGAAGGCAGCGGGGCAGACGAGGCAGTCGGGCTCCCACGGGAGCCCAGGGGCCGGCTGTCAGCGCGGTGCCCGGCCGGGCAGCCCCGAGCTGGCACCGCAGCGCCGGCCCTGCCCTGCCCCGCCGCCGGCCGCACACAAAAGGCCGGGCGGGCTTTGCAGCCCCGCTCCGCCGCCCCCGCCCGGAGCGGGGCTGCGCGGCGCAGGGCGGGGGCGGGGGGC
>JAWWES010000001.1:26421705-26432167 GCA_035583135.1 Lophotriccus pileatus
CCCCCGCGGCGCGGCCCCCCACGCGCGCCCCCCAGGGCTGCCATCCCATAATAGGCGGGTCCCCCTCCCGCGGGGAGCGCGCGGCGCGGGGGGGAGGGCACACTGTGAGGACCCCCCGGAACATCCCATAATAGTCACACCCCGGGCGCGCACATCCCATAATAGTCACTCACACCACACCACACCCCCCCGCGCCCAGGCAGGCATCCCATAATAGTCGCCGGGAGCCACCGTCCAGCCCGACATCCCATAATACTCGCGGCCGCCCGCCCCGCACCCGCACCCGCGGGGCTGCGCCGCCGCCCCCCGGCCCCGCCCGCGGTCCCGGGGCGCGGGGCCGGCCCTGGCACCGGCACCGCGTGCTGGCACCGACCCCGAGCACAGGCTCCGGGCACCGCCCTCCCTCCCCCCCGGCCCCGGGGCTCTGTCCCCGCTCGCTCCCCTGCCCCGGCCCGCCGTGCCCGGCCCGCAAGCTCTGCCCGCGGGGCCGCAGGACCCCTCCAGAGCTGTCCGTGCCCAGCGCGGGCACTGCCACCGCCAGACTATGTGTGAGGAGCCCATGGTGGCTTCGGTGCCCCCCTGCAACACACGGCCTCCTGCTCTCCTGACTGCTGGTACCTGCAGAACTATCCGTACCCCAGGGATACGCATTCTCCCAGGCAACTAGCGACGGGAGGTTTAGGTTGGGCATCAGGAGGAATTTCTTCACAGAAAGGGTGATTAGACATTGGAATGGAGTGCCCAGGGAGGTGGTGGAGTCACCACCCCAGAGGTGTTCAAGGAAAGACTAGGCGTGGGACTTAGTGCCATGGTCTAGATGACATGGTGGTGGTGTTCAGTCATGGGTTGGACTTGATGATCTCAGAGGTCTTTTCCAGCCTAATTGATTCTGTGATACACAGCATGTCCATCTATTCCATTGCTCCCTCTCACTCAGTTCCCTGTGGTGGCCCTCTACCAGGAAACACACTGTTGCTTTGCACAGACACGAACCATCAGTAGGTATAAGTATACCCCAATTATGCACACGCAACTGTATCATTAATTTCCCATTAAACAAAATCACATCCCATAATGCCGCCTCCCCTCTATTGAGCATCTCTATAACTCTATTAATCTCAACAAAGAGGCACAGTACCATCCATCTCTCCCAGTAAACACATGGGTGTCCACAACTGCACTCGTTGCTCCTCAGACAATGTGCTGTCCTACACCTGGTGGTGCATGTGCACATTTCATCCCACCACAGTCAAACACCCTGGAACACGAGTGGAGGATTTACCGTTACAGACTGCAACAAGTCATTTACAGATCCCGTAGCACAACCTGTGCTTTGTCTGCTAAATCACACCAAAAATGTGTCTGCACATACACCAGGCACGCAGGTATTCCATAACACCATCCCATCACCTCGGCTGTGTGCCGAAGCGTCTCTGGTTACTGGCAAACTCTCCCACACCTGTATGTGCAGGCCCTGACCACCCACCTCCTCACATCAGCACCTCTCTGCTAAGATACCATCAGACTCCACCATCTCGTCTGTGTGCCTGTCTCCGCTGTGTGCTCCAGTGTGGTTCTGCAACACAAAATCCATGTACAGCCACACCACAGCACTTCCATGCCCTCATTCCTGCCTTGCCAGCAAAGACGAGACCAATACGTCCCAAGAGGCTGTTGTGTTATCCACCTTCTTGCACATATAGAAATCCAACTACTCTTCCAACCATCAGCGGCATGCAAACCATGCTATCCTTGTACATATTTTTGCCTGGATGATGACAATGCTGTCACTTAGCTGCATGGAGGAAAAGCAGTAAGAAAAGAGCTGCACTACTCTTCCACAGACACTATCCATCCTCTGCGTTGATCAAGCAGGCTATCCAGTGCTACAGAAATGTGGGTGGATAACACCACCACCAAACTCACATGGACCTCTGCAGGACTTTTCATTCCCTCTTTTGTGCACTGATCTTTTTGTCCATAATCCTCTCTAATAGGAGCCAGGCGGACAGCCACGGCAAAATTCCCATGCTGAGCAGTGCAGCCCCAATCGGTGGCCCCCAGACTCCATGTGTGCCTCTTTTTTCCAGTGACTTGGCCACAGGGTGAGAGGTACGATGTGGGTGAAGATCCCACAAAGGGAGTTAGTTGCTGGAGCTGTCTCTGCAGGTGATTCCCAACGCTCCTGCCAGCAAGGTTACAGACTGGAGCGAGAGCTGTTTGCAACTTGTTAGGCAATGTGTACCCCAGTGCCTCGGTCACTAAAGCACCAAGCTTCCCAGTGAACCACTTCTTCCCTGAAATCTTTCCCTGCACAGCACCTGAACACCCTTTTATCACAAATGTCCCCAAGGTTCCCCACCTCACCTCCAACTGCTTTTTAGTTTGTAACTAAGTTTCTTAGTCACCAGAAGCCTTAATTTTTACTCAAAAAAAAAAAAAATCCATGTCAGATAATACATGATTATGATTTAGGGTTTTTTACTGTTTGTGGGGGCTGAGTAGATTAAATAGATTATATATATATATAAAAGAGACCTCTAAATGTTTTCCTTTGATAATAACACTGTGAGATAGATTTATTTGTCTGCTTTAAACCTGGAAGTTGCTGTACCTTACTGTGTTTCAATTACTTACCCGGTTTAACTCAAGCTTTCCAGTTTACAGCACTTGGGAAACAATTGCAGCCAGATCTGTAAAATATGATCTTCCACACCTGTGCTAGGGGGTGTCAATGGCCCAAACAACCCTGCAGCACACTTCGCTTGGGGAAAATGCCTGCAACACCCCTTGCTTTGGTGCTGCACCCATGCTAAGAAAATCCAAACTAACCAGAGGGCCTTCCAAACACCCCTGCCCAGCTCTGCTTCCAATTACAAGTGGGTGATGTGGGCTCTGTATTCCCACAGCAGCATGCTGGGGTGGCCTCTAAATTATTTCTGTAGTTTTGTGCATGGTCTGAGTTAGCCGGGGGTCGGGTCCCTGCCTGGGCACCCAGAAGAGTCCTGCCCCATCTTCCTCCTTGTAGCGGGCAGCCACCCCTGTCCAGGCTTTTATCAGGCTCACAGCCCTTTTCTAAGTTTCATTTTTGATAGAAACATGTTTCTCCAAGGTAAGAAGAACAAAGTTTGTGACATTGTTTCACCCTGGAACTCGTGGATGGGGGCCAATGTCCTCTGTTCAGTGTGTTTCAGTGCTGCCCAGTGTGGGAGGCAACAGCGGGGCGGGGTGGGGGGAAGGAACTCCAGAGAATTTTGGAAAGAGGGGAGGCTTTTCAGACTAGTGTGAACCGTTCATATGTGGGACACAGATAACAGACTATAAGCATGACGTGCTGGTGCTGCAGACTGTGATCTGAATGGTTGGTTTATGATCGCTCAGGTTATTTTTTGACTGCTACTCTCGCGTTCAATAAGGATGCAGAGGTGCTAACGGGTTTTGACACTGGGCACTGTGATGCTACACTGTACTGCTTCTTTTGGGTGCTGGGATACAGATGTACTTCTGTTGTCCTCATTTTAGCTGTTCTCTGGCTGAGGGTTTTTCTAGCCTGACTGTTATATCCATTCTGTCAAGTTACATGCAATTAGTAACATGAAAAATATCTTTCAGCACCTGTGCAAAATTGGTATCACTCGATGTATCCCTGAATGTGACGCTGTTCTGCAAAGGCTCCAGGTACATTTCACATCTTCCTTTACCCTGGTTTTGACCATTTGCAGTTAATATGAAGGGACTCACCCCTCGTGTTTTCCATTTAGCAGCCCTGTAAGCTCTCTGGATGGTACTGATGCTTGCTATGACTCTGAACTCAGGTTTTGCCGCTTCTGTTGAGGAAACCTGAAGATCCCAGGATTTCTGAGAAGTTTTGCCCTTCTGTTTTTTTTCATTTGGTAACAGAAAATGTTGCCCTAGAGCATTTCTGAGAGAGGAGGAGTATCAAACTCCAAGATAAGTAGCTTTTACTTTGAAATTACTAAGAAACTGGTCCAAACTCTCACTCAATATTTGATTATTGTCCCAGTCTGTGTCTTTTCAATATCCATGCCACCCTTCCCCATTTTAAACTATCTTCTTAGAATTTGGCTAGTGTGAGAAATCCCAGCACCAGCCAAAGCAACTGTCCTGAATTCTGCTTTTTTCCCCAACACTACAGAGCTCTTTCCTCTGCCCAGGATACTCTTCTCCACTCCCAGGTTTCTACAAGGTCTCCATGGCAAGCTAAGGAAATCTAAATGATCCATTTTCATTGTTACTTTCTTCAATGGTCTCCCCTTCTATTTTATTTTATTTTTTTAATTATTTAGTATTTTTCTTTTTTTTCCACAGAGAAGGAGCTTATTTGTTTAGCACAATGAAAGTATCATTACTTTGGTGTCAGGCATGGAAGAAAATGACAAAAGAAAGTCTCCTCATCTTATGGAGAAGAGACAAGAGCCCCTCCTGTCATGTGCAAGGAACTGCTTCTGCAGCAAACCAACACCACTGGAACAAGAGGCAGAAAGAGACTTGCACACAGAGAATTCGGGAGCATACAACCAGAATAAGATCAAGAATCACTGAAGAGACCACGTGTGCTTCTTTTTTGAGAACAACACTACTGTCAAAGGAGGATCGAGTATCTCTCTAACAGCCACCTAGGTGAGGGCTGCCCATATGCCAGCGTGACTCTGCATCTACTTCCCGTTAGAGCAACGGCAGTTCAGACTTCGCTCGGCACTCGTCATGAGCCTCGTCTCCTGTTTTGCCAGGGGAAGGAGGGGGCAGGGCGAGTGGCGTGGCCGTGCAGCCAGAGCAGCACCGCGTCAGCCAGACGTGCGCGGTGCAGCAGGCAGTGCTAGCAGCAGAGAACTGAGGCAGGCGTGGGGGCTGGGGGGTGAGATAGAGAAGACTGGGGGTTGCTCAGCACCCTGGAAATCAGAACCGCCGATCTCTATCTCTGTGTGCTTCGCTGCTTTGCTTGCTTTAAAAAACATCACACACTTGGTACTGACACCTATGGCTAAGGTTACTTGATATTTTCCATCACAAGTCTGTTGTCAGTTACTCAGAACTTTGCCAGTCATCAGATATTCAGATTCGAATTTCCATGTTTATTTTCACTTTTTTTCCCCCCTGAAGATGGAGGCACTTAGTAAGATGTAAAAAACAAATGGTATTTTGCAATTATAAAATTTTGACTTTAACACATTACCAGTCTTTTAACCTAGAATTATGTATATAATAAATAACAAAAGCTGGAAGCAATACCCGAGAGCTAAGAATGCTTATTAGTTATCATTTTTGCATTCCCATTTCCCTTAAGTGCTTTTGAGGTGCCCTATTCATCTCCCTTCTCCATGAAACAAACAGTTGAATCCAGCCAGGGAAGGAGCCAGTGGTCTCAAAGGGGCTGCAACAACGACCCAGTGGGTTGAGCTGCCTGGACTACAATTCTGTGACACCTGTGTACCTATTTTTACGCCCTGTATCAAAGCTGGTGCATGTCTGCAAAAATCACTAACACCGAAACACATCTCTTGGGTTCAGTTAGCAGAAATACTGAAAAAACAAGCTGGGACAGAACTCTCCTTCATCGCCTACCTCCAGCTGGATCTGGGAGAGGCGTTTTCAGCGCTGCACCCAGCAACAACCTCAGGGAACAGTGCTAATTAGCCTGGAGGTTGCATTCCCCATTCTGCTGGGTGTGAACCCCACTGCTACTGAGCAGAGTTGATGGACTCGGGTTGGCTGGAGCAGAGGAGACTCAAATCTCGATGGTGAAACCTACTAAAGTCACCTTGGGCTCCAAACCGGGCAGAGGTTTGCAGAGCTGCCACAGTCACCCGTGTGGAGGTTTTCTCTCACCTAAGACAACCACCAGATGGGTACTTTGGAGCTGTGTCCCTGGAGCAGAAACCAGTGATCACGTATTGAGCTCTGCTCTGGGATGGACCGTGCAGGGATGAGTCTTGCTTTGTGCCATCCGTGTGCATGTTTCTTGAACTTGAAGTCACCGGCTCAGACTTGTGGCACTTTGATTCAAGACGGCAAGTTTCTTCCTAAAAAAGATACACTTGGGACCAATGTTTCAGCGAGTCGCTGAGATGCTCCGCAGGCCCAGTTTGAAGGACTGTTTTTTTCCCTTCTTCAACTACTTTGGGGACAGGATTTGGTGCAAGAGCAAGCAAGAGCCCACAGCCTCGTCATGCCGGGGATCCGGCCGAGGGCTCCTATGGAACTCACGTGGGTTGGCAGCCACGACCCCTCCCCCCGGCTCGTACCCCCGTGCCCGGTGCATCTCCCCTTCCCATCCTCCCGCCGCGCTGCCCCGGGGGGCGGCGGGGCCCGGGCGGCCCCACCCCGCATCCCATAATAGTTCACAAAGACGACTCCATCCCATAATAGCCACCCACGGAAACGCTCCATGGCAACCACCCCCCACCCCACCCCCGCGCCATCCCATAATATCCTGCCGGCGTTATTGGTCCCGACTGCTGCGGGCAGGGGGGGCTGGGGCCGGACGGGGGCACCGCGGGGAGGTCCCAGCGGGCACCGCTGGAAGCCTGGCTGGGGCTGCAGCCTCCCCCCCGACATCCCACAACACTCCCTCCCTCCCTTCGCCTGCTGTATCCCATAATATTTCCCAGGGAGGCAGCCCAGCTGTAAGGTAGAGCCATCCCATAATAGTTGCCCGGTCACACCGCGCTGGGAATGGTGCCATCCCATAATACTCTAGCCTCACGCCGGCTGCTGCGGGCCTTGCCATCCCATAATATCCGCCTGCTCCCACCGCCCCCCTCCTTGTGGGGCATCCTCCTCATCCCATAATACTCCCCCCGGCGGCACAAGCGCCCGCCATCCCATAATATGCCCTACCACCCACCTGCCCCCCTCCGGTCGCGGGAGGCCTCGCCATCCCATAATAGGCAGGGCTCGCCCTCACTCCCCCCCTCCCCCGCCGCAGAAGGGCCTCGCCATCCCATAATACCTGCCGCTTGCCATCCCATAATAGCCACGGCTCAGGCCTAACCCTGTGGGCTGGACCTGGATGGCCTTGCTTGCTGGGGCTCGGCTCGGCTCGGCTCGGCTCGGCTCGGCTCGGCTCGGCTCAGCTCGGCTCGGCTCAGCTCAGCTCGGCTCGGCTCAGCTCAGCTCAGCTCAGCTGAGGCTCATCTTGGCTGAGTTTGGCCCCTCTCAGCTCAGCTGGGCTCAGTTTGGCACAGCTCGGCTGGTTTCTGCTGGTTTCAGCTGGACTAGGTTCGGCTGGGCTGGGCTGAAGCTCAGCTTGGCTCAGTGTGGCAAGCCCGGCTTGTCTGGGCATGGCTTCTGCTGGTCCATGCTCCCCACCAGCCCCCACACTCTCCACCTCCCCTTTCCTGCCTGCCCTCCGCTGCCACCAAGCTGCCCTGCCCGGGCTTCGCCATCCAGCTCCGGGATGGCTTCACCCTCACCTGGCAGCGCTGCCAGCACTGCCGCCCCAGCTGCCAGCCTCAGCCCCGCACCCCTAGAGCCCTGGTGCCTTCCTGGCACAGGGTCCACCCCCAGCCCGGGTGCTGCCCACCGGCCCCAGCCACCACTGAGTCAGCGGAGAAGCACAAAGCCGGAGCAAGCGCCGCATTGTGGTGCCCAGCCGTGGTCACGTGCCTGGTGCAGACTGAGCCCCTGCTGCCAGGGGGCCCACGGCCGCACTGGCATGGCCTTTGTGACCACTGAGCCCTGACCTAGTTTGCCGTTAGGAAGGCCTCCTGCTCCTTGCCCGCGGCTACCGTGTGCTGCGTTCCGATCGGCTCGTGGGAAGCTTTGCTATCCACTTGCATCTGCGTTATCGCCCGTCTGCTACGGAAGATAACTTTGCATCTTGCCCTCTGCTCACGAGTGCAGTTATTTTACGTCTGAAGGCAATTTTTACCATTGTCTTTGGGTTTTGTTTTCATTCTCATCCCCGCTTTTGTGTCCCAATTGGATTTAGTGCTTGTTATGGGCTCATGGGAGCCTTTCTGAGCTGCTCAGTTATTTCACTGGGCGTATTCACTGCCCTTCCTTACAATTACAGCTCAGCACTTGCAACGTTTATTTCTTGTTTAAGCCAGCAAAAGTGCCCCGATTACTAAGGGAAGAATAAGAAGTGTAAGCCCCAGAAGCTGAAATAATGTGCAAAAGGCTGATATGCAGAAAAGAACCAAAAACCCCACAATTTCCCACACTCTGAATGGCGGCTACAAGATGATAGACTTTGAGGATTAAAACGTGGGCTGGGAAACAGCAATACATGGTGACAAGGGAACAAGGTGTTTCCTTGTTGGGCGGGATGCAGCAAAGACACTTGCATCTGTTCAGTCAGATGCCAGCAGAACATGCAAAAGGATGAGGTTTTAGAGAAGCAGCAGCAAGTTTGGACACTGCTGCAAGGAAGGGCGGGAAGCATTCTGTTTTCCCTGTGAGAACCCATGGCTGCTGCTGTTTCCAGGGGGAAGGCTCTCCGTTGGACTTCATGCTGGTGAAGCCGGAGAAGGGACCTTCCAGGAGCACACCCATGGCTGTGTGGCCACCGGCAGCCCCGGCCGTGGTCACCGTCACTGTCACTACTGGCGAGGTGTGGTCCCTTTGTCTGATGGCTTTCCGGCAGCAGATGGAGGAGCCCTCTTTGCAAACTCCGTGTTTTACAGCGAGTCCCCCTGTGGCAGATCTGTTTAACAGGGAAAGCATCTGCAGGGGAGTGCAAGGCATCGGAGGATGGAGCCTGCAAAGTGCTGTTTTATTCTGCCTGTCAAACATTTTGTTTGCGGATGATCTTCTGGCACCAGCGAGAAACAACCGAGTGAACATGCACAGCACTCTGCTGGCTGGGAGAATGAGCTCTGGACTCCGAGCCTGGAAGCACTTTTGACAGTTCTTCCCACTTGCTGTTTTTCAGGTTTCTGTGCACTTAGGCACCCACTAAGTAGGTCTCCAGCCTGTGTCCTTGGGAAGATACCTGTTTGTCTTCTCTTTTACATAGAGAGTAGCTGAAGGGCCAAGTGAGGTCATGCCAGGCTGAGCTAGTGTAGAGCTCTAGTTTGCAGCGTATGATTCGTATTGTACCATCTGCATGTGACGTGTTTACAGCAGTGTTACATCTGTTTAGTAAAACATGAAGAATGCCTAATGCAGACGAGGAACTTAAACTGCTCCAAGCCTGGCTTTAATTGGATAGACCTGTGATTTGGGCACGTGCTTTGTGGAAGTCTGTCGCAGGTACTCCTGTTCCCTGGCTATTCACTACTGACCTCCTGCAGAGGATGTTGCTCCTCTCTAGGCTGTGGTGACAGAGCAGATGTGCCTGCTTGCTGCCTGTTCCAGTGTGGAGTCCAGCACTTCATGCCACAACAGCTGTAGAAGGAGGGCTGATCTAAGGGAGTTGGTCTGACATCAGCAGCTGTGTGTAAACCCAACTGGGACATCCCACCTTTCAGGGCCTGCCTGCCCTGCCAGCAGCCATTTCCTGCTCTCCTCCTGCTCTCCTCAGCCACCATGGCAGGTCCTGTACCATGCAGCCTCTGTCGCCCTGCACCTTTCAGAGGCAAACAGGGTGACAGCTGCAGCCAGGCTGCTGTCCCAGGGAGCAGGAGCCATATTTCTGCAGGAGCAGTATTTCTGCAGGAGCAATAGCTGCCACTCGCTGCCTGCGTGCTGTGAGCGGGCACAGGAGCTCCTGGGCAGAGAGCCACACCAGCCTGCAGGCTCTCAGTTTGATTGCACTCAGAGAACAGGTGCCTCATCCTCTACTTTAAGAACACACCAGATTTAATTATACCACTTCAAAATGTTCCATGTTAGGTGAGGCTTTCAACACGTCCACATTAGCTGTGTATAGAGGTGTGACAAGACTGTTTTAAGTGGATTTACCACTGGTGACACTGCTAACAGACTAACCATATTCCAGAAAACTACAGGTTTCACTTTTGACTCTCTCTTTCCAAAGAAATGTTGCAGGCTTTATGTGTGAATTGCTGTTTCCAGCTATCAGGACTCATTTCTCCACCTGCCTTGCAATTCAGACAAAGCTTCTGAAAAGCCATGATCTATAGCAAAGCAAGTCCCGTATTCCTGCCTTATTCTGAAGCCACTAGGGACAGTGATGTGACTGATCCCAGAGTGGCAAGTTCAAACTGGAGGTTTTTGCAAGGAGAAAGTTACCAGCAGAGCTGGAATTAGACTATCTGGGCATTCCCACTCTAAATCAATCATTTGCTTATAATTTTTATGATTGGAGCTGAAATTTTCCGTGCTGGCTGGCTGCCTATGTCTGACTTTTTTCTGATTTTTCTTTTCTCTTAAAATATGGCTTCAGCCTGAATATTGAATCTATTCAAGGGAAAAAAAAAGGCAGAGGAAAACATTTTGGTTTTGAACATTAAAAGTGTATGTTAAAAAGAACAATCTTTTGCCCAACTGCTTTGGAGGAGGAAGCTGAAGGCTACGAAGAAGAGCTGTCCATGCG
>JAWWES010000001.1:26447208-26589182 GCA_035583135.1 Lophotriccus pileatus
TTTTATCTAGGTATGAATCTTTTCTCTAAATTGCTTTAAGTGCCATTGGTGAGAACCCTTTGGAAAGCCTTTTGGAAATCCACATGGGCCACTGTTCACATGCTTCTTGACTTTTTTAAGGAAGGACTGTGGGACACAGCATCACTTTAGAAAAGCCATAATGATTCTTCCCCAGTAATTAAATGTGACTGCATGCCAATTGATTTTTTCCCCCTTTATTATAGCTTCTACTAATTTGTTCAACAAAAACATCAAGCTCCCTGGTCAGAAAACCCCAAGAGCCTTTTCTCAAATTAAGCCTGCTAGTGAGCCTTTAAAAACAGTTTTAAGCAAATGTTTCCACACCGCAGTTAGTCAGATCTTCCACCCTCCAGTTGTTTTCAGACCTCTGGGGTAGAAGCCATGTAGTTTTAGACACTTAGTACATCTTTCTCCATAGCTGTTCCTACTGCTGTTTTGATCAGAGACAGTCCTTTGATGAATTTTTCTGTAAAGAGAGTTTCTGCTGTAGAAATCTCCCAGGCTTTTGTGTCATGAACACCAGTGAAAGAAACCTGTCCATTTTTTTTGCCCACCGTCGCCTCTTTCTTTCCTAAGTGGTCTTTCCTTACACACTCTAGCCCTTCAGCCTTTAAGACACTAAACAGCAGAGTTCTAAATTGGCAGCAAAGATCACTGAGAGCAGAAAATAGATTGGGGGTTTTGAGGGGATTTTTTTTGGTGGGGAGATGGAAACACAGAAGAAAGAATATGCTATGGTGATGTTATTGAAACTAAGCTGATAGTTCTAAACTTGCCATAACAGATACTATGATCAGGATCTCAGAGACCTGAAATGAAATGTATGTAGGCAGAGTCATTGGAACGATGAAACTGTGGGACCAGAGCGTTTCTCCGATGAGCTCTGGAGGTACAGTTTTGACTGTTCCTCACTGAAAAAGAAAGGTGTGGGTAGCTCAAGCAGGCTGGCAGCAGAGGAACAGAATAGTTGAAATTGGTTGGAATATCCTGGGTTAACGTCTGAGAGGCAAAGGGCATGTTCTTTGTGGCCTCCTCTGAAAGAACCTCAAGTACTCATTGCCCTGCACAAAAGCTGCCATCAAGCCATCAGCTGCGTAAGAAGGCAACAGTACCACAGCTGAATAATCCTTCTCCTCACAGCAACAGCTGTCTTTAAATCCTGAAGGAACTTTCTGTTTGGTTACTGACCTTATGGGTCCCAGGAGGTGGAGGAAACATCCTTTTGCCTCTTCAGTACGAGTCCCTGAATACCATCATCTGCCGAGACTGTGACTTGCGAAACCCAAAGAAATCTTGATTTTCCTTTTGCGGGGTTAGAAGCCCTGGATGTGCTTGCATACAGGGGCCAGAACAGGCAGGCATGTTCCAAGATGGGATGTATGCCTGGTGTCTTGCTTCCTGGTCCTGGGAATCTTCTCTTCTGACATTATCTCACTGGAAATCACTGCCTCCTACCACCACAAAAATTATGAAGGATCTGAGTATGGGGCTGAGAAATGAGATGGGGAAAAAAAAAAAGCTAAAAAATATTGCTGAGCATGCTGCAGTGTTTCTGACAGTGAGCTGCCATTGAACCCATGGGGAGCCTTGTGCGTGCTGTGGGGGTGCAGACAGAAAATGTGGCATTGGGGTGCAGAGCTGAAAATGCAAACTGCGTGAGCTCGCTTAGTAAGTCTGAAAACAAAGAGGAAATAACAAAGAGCTTGCCAAACCTAAAGAAAACCCTGTCAGCTTTGCTCTAGAAATTGAAGGTATATATTCTTTTTTCATAAACGTGGATGCTTTTTGCCTGTTGTCAGTGACGTCTAATCCCCACTTTTCACCTTTTTTCTACCCAAGATTATTGTGATGATTAGAACCTCAGAGACATTCAGGACTTAGGATGACTTGTTTTTAACGAGAGATACATCATATTAAAACTGAGCTCTTCTAATTTAACTCCTGAGGTCTGGTTACACTATTGCCTACTCCTTAGAGTTGTCACCGCCCTTTCATCTCATCGGGGCCATATGGGCTTCCATTGTGGGCACCTTGGTAAGTAAGCTCTTCAGTCTGCCTGTGCTTTTGGCATCAGAGGATCCCAAAGAAAGTCTCCATTTGAACTGAGATTTGCCTCTAGGTCCACGGGACAATCAAAGAGGGGCAGATATTCCTCAGTGCCCCCATGGTCAGGTCTGGCAGCACATGCAGAGCAGCTCATGGGGATCAGTACCCAAGGTGCCCAGACCATCCAGCTCCCCAGATGTTTCCATCTGGCTTACCTCTCTGCTGCTGAAGAGCCAAGGGTGCACCCGAACTCGCTGGCTGGTGGTCGCTCCCACTGCTGAGGTCTCAATCCAGGCACCAAACCTGCAAGCAGCTTGGATCAAAACAGAACCAGGCAGGCTCTTTGGCTTTTTTTTCATCCAAATCACAGCTACCCCCTAGAATGCTATGGCTGATTCTACACCATACTGCAGTTTGTCTCTTCTCCTTTTTCACTTCCTGATGCACTTCTGCCTGGCCACAAAGCATGAACTTTGTTATCCATAGCTGATAAGTTAACCACATCCTATAACAACAAACGTAGTCAGGAAAGAAGCAGCACCCAGGTGTCATTGCAACTGAGATCTGCCCTGGGTCATAGTGCCAAATTCTTGCTTATCTTGCTAACTTAGCCACCCCCAGGATTGACAAGGGAAAATTAAAATATCCCCTTCCCCAAAATATTGCTAAACAGGAGGTCGAAGTGAAATATAGGAAGTGAGAGCAAAGTTGATTATTTGCTAGCCACCACAAAGACTTGGAATCCTGTGTCTCTCATGGGCTTGGGTGCTTTGGGGTTGAAGTCCTGCCTGGGTTCCCAGCTGTGCACTGCTGGCATGTGGCAAGGTCACAGAAAGAGCTGAGCTCTGAAGAGATGTCAGTGCCTGTGGCAAACAAAGGCACGTTTGCCACAAACGTCAGTCCCTGATGTTTGAGGCTACAGAAGGCACAGTGCTAAGAAAGTAAAAGGGCTGATTTACCAGGAGATCTGTGACCTGGCACTGCCACGTGTAGCTGGGAAGGGAGCTGACCTTCTGCAGAGCCCATCCGGCAAAATGTTGCTTCAAGTCCTATTTCTGCTTTGCGAGTCTCAGCACACCTGGAAGAAGACACGAGCAGCAATACTCCTAATCTTACTGTTATCCTTCCCCAGAAGCAGCTGCCCCAAGAAGAAGGTGTTGTGCTGGTGGGATCCCTCTTTCTCTACAGCCCTTGCCTCAGCTTCTCCACCTGCTGGTGTTTGACTTTCTCACTCCCTGCCTGCTGTTGCTGACTCCTCATTCAGGGAGTGACATGCCAAGGGATATATGTTCCTGTTGCTCATAAATCCTCAGAGGGTTCAATAGCACCCGAACTGATGATCTCATCCTGCCTCTTTTCAGTGCCCGTCTTTTTTAACCAGACTGCCATTCTCACTTCCTAGTTGCTGGGATCTTTGTTCTTACAGCTTTTTGTGTCTCTTTAGTTCCCGTCAAGGCACTGCCCCTGAAAAAGGCTTGCAGATATACTGGGGGGGGGGGGGTCCTTTGCTGAAGGAGTCTCTGACACCCTCCATGGGAACTTCCCCCTCCCCTGCAGCCCTTGCACTCCCCACACACATGCACACACCTGGCTAAGCCTGGCAGTCTTGGCTTTTCCATGTGTCGGAAGAGGAGGACACAGTGGCACTTAGCCTAGTCCGTGAGCCAGTGAGCCCTCGAGGCCCACAGCACCCCTCACCGAGCCGGATTCACTCACCTCACTGGGTCGTGGTGCATCGGCCCATGAACTCTGTCTCCCCTCGCCCAGGTGGGCTCACACCTCTTCCCCTCGCTGTCTCTTGGAGGCTCAGCTCGTGGGGAAGAGCAGCGCAACCCCCGGCGTTTCCTCACTGCGGAGTGAGCAGCAGGTAAGACCAGATTACTGGGGTGTGTGTTGGAGGCTACACCCTGATGCTGCAGATCCCAACATGCCTACCGCCCCGGAGTGCTGACTCCAGAAACCAGGAGCAAGGACCCAACAGAAGGAGGGATGCAGGAAGCTGGGAAGGCAAGGAGAGAGGTGGAATACATGCTAAAAGAGATGGGCTGCTCAGATTTGAAAGGATGAGGGGTAAACCCCAGTATGCTTCAGACCTCTTTGTAAAGGAAAATGTGGAAAAACACAGTAAAGAGGTGAATCCCTTTATGGAAGAACCACAGCAGGGCCAGAGGAGCCCTGCTTCACTTTCTGAATGACTCAGACAGGAAAAGCAGAAATCTGTGGGCTGTGTGAGGAGTTTTACCTTCCAGGGTGGTGGAGACAGCTGGCACTTTCCAGGCTGGCTGGGGGAACAGCGGGCTTTTTTTCCAGGACATTGCAGCTCCTTGGTCACACAACTCACATTTTCCTGGGCTCCCAGGGGATCTTAGGAAAGGGCTACCTGCTGAGAAGAGGGGCAGCCAGCCCATTATACCTCTTAGGAGAAGGGCAAGGACTGTCCTTGGGGAAGAAAATGAGGGAGAGGGAAGGAAGGTCTGCCAGGGAAAGACTTAAGAGAGCCAGGGAGCAGCTTGGCTGTGCCTGTTTGCCGTAGCTATGTGGGCTGCAGGGTAGAAAAGAAGAATGTCCAGCCTGGAGGAGGCAGATGAGAGAGTATCCTCAAGAACAGTGACTGAGGATGAGGAAGGCAGTAGGTCTTCCTGTCTCTGATCCCAAGAGCTGTCACTGCAGGGAAACTCTCTGTCTCCCAAAAGCAGTGATGAGCTGTTGCATTGTGACTGAAGGTGGTGGAGTTTTGCCATGGACAGGATGCAGGTGGTGTACCTGTATGCGGTGCTGATCCCCGTGCAGCACGTCACTGCAATGACCTGTCTGTAAGTATGCTTTGCACTTGTACTGTCTGGGTTGGAAAGTCACCTAGACAGGTGCTGTCTCCAAAGAAAATGGGGTGATAGAAGGGTGGAAGAAGGAATCTGGGCAACCAAAAGGCAGCACATTACAAGGGGCATCTCCGGGAGCATGATGGAGTGGGATGGTAAAGCTGAAGAGGTGCAGACCAGGATGGGGAGGAGGAATGTCCAATTCAGCACAGACAAGAGGAGGCAGCTCCCCTTCCCTGCAACATTTCTGCTCTAAAATAGGGCTTTAGAGGGCTAGTCCTGCAGAGATATGGCCCTGGCTCTGGCACATCTGAAACTGAATCGCTCTGCTGTCCCACAGGTACCTGGCCAAGCAGACCTCCCTGCAGGTGTCCCTCTGGGACCCCAGGGGCTGTGATGGTCTGATGGGGTTGGTAGAAGAGCAGGTCCGCATTTGCCAGTGGCAGGTGGAAGCCATGGATGCAGTGAAGTGAGGTGCGGAGCCAGCTGTGCAGGATTTGCCAACACCAGTTTCACTCTCGCCGCTAGAACTGCTCCACCCTGCAGGGGCTGCAGGTTTTCGGCAAGGTGGCCATCCAAGGTCAGTGAGGGGCAGGTGACACAGGCAGGATTGGCATGGGGTCCCTCTGGTATGCCTACAGGGTCTCCTTGACACATCAGGCTTTCCTGGGCTAGAGTGCAAGGGTCATGCTGCACCCATTCCCAGAGTGGCCAGCGCCTTCCTCCACATTCCAACATGTCTGTCAACAGAGAGTAAACTGAACCAAATGCATGTGCTTTCACAAATATCAACATTCTGGCTAAACTTACTGCCCATTTGGCCAGATTTGGCATTTTGGTCCCATCTGGACCATTCTGGGTACCATCTATGCAGAACAGTGGATCTTCTCCCTTACCCTGCCATGACCCCTGACACAGAGCCAGCTCCATTACTGGCTCTCGGCCCTGGGAACAGCCACACTGGGTGAACACCCTGCTATGTATTTCTCCCAAGCAGTCTCCATCTGAGTGCATCCTTCCTGTGTGCAGTCACAACCTCTTTTCCCGCACCATGTCCCATCAGTGCCTTTGCCCCCCGCAGACTGGTGCTGTTTCTTGCCCTGCTGCAGGCACACGGGAGGCTGGTTTCATTCACGCCATCTCTGCTGCTGGCATTGCTTTTGCTGTGACTCGTGCCTGCAGCCGCAGGGAGCTGGAGAAATGTGGCTGCGACCGCAGGATCCGAGGAGCCAGCCCTGAAGGTGAAGGAGAAGGCTGTGGCAGGAAGCGGGTGGCAGAGGGAAAGATCTGTGGGAGAGAGTGTCTCCAGGGAAGGGGACACATCCCTTTTAAACAACCCTTTGGAAGATCCTGTCGGGGCTTCTCCTTCATTTCACGGCTTCTTTCCCTCAGCAGGTTTCCAGTGGTCGGGCTGCTCTGATAACCTGTCTTATGGGATTGCCTTCTCTCAAGGCTTTGTGGACAACCCAGAGAGGAGCCGTGGCATCTCCTCCAGCCAAGCACTCATGAACCTGAACAGCAATGAGGCTGAGAGGAAGGTAAGGGCAGGAACAAGGGCTGGGAAGCAATCCTGGCTTCAGGAGTTTCTCTCTGGTTAGGCAGAGCTCAGTCCAGCCCCCATACCCCAAGAAGCAGTTTGGGGCAGCCATGTGCTCCCAGAGGAGTCTGCATCCTGCTGCCTTTCCTAGTCCAGTACTAGTGGAGGGGGGGCCTAGCCTGCCCTACCTGCTTCTGTGCAATCTCCTTTTCCTTACAGAGCCCAGCTATGATTAACCTTCCTTGGCCTTTTCTGCAAAGGAAATTAGTTACTCTGTTTTTCTCTGAAGGGCTTCCCTGCCCCTCCAGCCCCTCCTCAACCATCTTCTCCAGGGGTCACAGTCAGATCTGGTCACTTGAACATCCTCTGCCTTGGGCAGATTTGTTCCCCTCCCCAGAGCTCTACAGGTCAGAGCAGGTCCCCATCCCTTCCACTGCCTCAGAGGTTTCTCTCACAGACCCAAGCCAGCTTGTTGCCCACAGAGTGGATCTCCTTCTCTTTGTATTGACCTGGCTAAAAAAGACTTTTTTGCCCTCCCCTCCTCTTCAGCCCCATGGGAGGTGTGGGGGAACCTGCAGGAATGGGAGGTGGTGGGAAAAGTGTCCCTGGTCTGACTGGCAGCTGCCTCCTGCTCTCCCCAGGCTCTCCTGACCCACATGGAGGTGGAGTGCAAGTGCCATGGTGTGTCAGGCTCCTGCGAGGTGCGCACGTGCTGGAAGGTCGTGCCTTCCTTCCGCAATGTGGGCAACCTCCTCAAGGAAAAGTTTGATGGGGCAACAGAGGTTTACCCGAAGTGGATTGGTTCCTGCAAGCTCCTGGTGCCCAAGAGCTCTCGCTTCAAGCCCTGCACAGCTCATGACCGGCCTGGTGTACCTGTTGGCCAGCCCAGACTTCTGTGATCGGGACCCCCAGCACGGGGTCTTCGGCACCTCTGGCCGCCAGTGCAACAAAACATCCCTGGCCATGGATGTCTGCGAGCTCCTGTGCTGCGGCAGGAGCTTCCACACGGCCCAGGCGGAGGTGGCAGAGCACTGCAACTGCAAGTTCTGCTGGTGCTGCTCTGTCAAGCACAAGCAGTGCTGGCACCTCGTGGAGGTGCACTGATGCCGCTGAGGGGGAGCGTGCCGGGGCAGCAGGAGGCTGCCAAGGGACTATAAGGTCACAGGGGACGTGTCCAGAGGTGCCATCAGGTCCTGTGTGCTCCTCCCCACAGCACCCTCCCTCCAGCCTCAGTGGGCTTTCTGTGGTTTGAATTAATTTTCTGGGTGGAGGGTTGGAGGACACAAGCCAAATAAACCCTGAAACTTTAGAAACAAACCAGCTGCAATGGAAGCACACAAAAGCTTCTTCCTCACATCCTGCATTTGGGACCTGGAGGGTCCCTGGCTTTGCTTCCTCCTGTGTCCTGGGAGGGGACAAGGCCATGCTGAGTACTTGTGCTTAGGGGACACATGGGCTGCATAAGAAAGGAGGATCCATCTTGGGCACGAGAGGGGTCACTGAGGGGTGTAACAGAGCAGTGGCATTGTAAAGAAGGAAACAAATGAAGTTTGTAAAATCAAACAGGCTCTTTACAAAATAAGACTTGTCCCTTGGAGGACTGGTACAGGGAACTATGTATGGGGGAAGGATGCAAGAAATGCCTTTTCCAGTGCTCAGCAGTTCCTTTGGATGGAGAAAATATTTCCAAGAGGAGTTCCAGTGGCTGCCACAGTGAGGCTCTCCTCATTCAGACTGACCTCAATGCTGGAAAAGGTTATGGAAGAGATTACCTTGAGTGCAATCACAGGGCATGTGCAGGACAGCGGGGGGATCAGACCCAGACAAAATGGGTTTACAAAAGGCAGGTCCTGCTTCACCAATCTGAAGTCCTTTTATAACCAGGTGACCCTCACAGTGGATGAGGAAAAATCTGTGGTTGTTGTCTACCTGGACTTTAGTAAAGCTTTTGACACAGTTTCCCACAACATTCTCCTGGAGGAGCTGGCAGCCCATGGCTTGGACCGGTGCACTCTTTCCTGGGTTAAAAACTGGCTGGATGGCTGACCCCAGAGAGTGGTGGTGAATGGAGTTACATCCAGCTAGCAGCCAGGCACTAGTGGGGTTCCCCAGGGATCAGTGTTGGTGCCAGTCCTGTTTAGTATCTTCATCAATGATTTGGATGAGGGCACCCTCAGTAAGTTCACTCCACCAAGTTAGGTGGGAGTGTTGATCTGCTGGAGGGTAGGAAGGTTCTACAGAGGGCTGGACTGATGGACCGAGGCCAATTCTAAGAGGTTTAACAATGCCAAGTGCCAGGTCCTGCACTCAGGTCACAACAACCCCATGCAGTACTACAGGCTTGGGAAAGAGTGGCTGGAAAGCTGTCCAGCAGAAAAGGATCTTGGGGTGCTGGTCAACAGCGGCTGAATATGAGCCAGCAGTGTGCCCATATGGCCAAGGAGGCCAGTGGCATCCTGGCTTTTATCAGAAATTGCATGGCCAGCAGAACCAAGGAAGTGATTGTCCCTCTGTACTTGGCACTGGTGGGGCCACACCTTGAGTGCTGTGTCCAGTTCTGGGTCCCTCACTTCAAGGAAGATAATGAGGTGCTGGAGCATGTCCTGAGAAGGGCAATGAAGCCTGTGAAGGATCTGGAGTGGCTGAGGGAGCTGTTTAGCTTGGAGAAAAATAGGCACTGAGGAAACCTTATTGCTCTCTACAGCTACCTGAAAGAGGTTGTAGTGAAGTGGGGACTGGTCTCTTCTCCCAGGCAACAAGTGATAGGACAAGAGGAAATGGCTTCAGGTTGCACCATGGAAGGTTCAAATTGGATACTAGGAAAAATTTCTGCCCTGAAAGGGTGGTCAGGCATTGGAACAGGCTCCCCAGGGATGTGGTGGAATCACCATCCCTGGCAGTGTTCAAAAAACAAGTAGACATGGCACTACGCGACATGGTTTAGTGGGCATGGTGGTATTTGGTCAAAGGTTGAACTTGATTATCTTGAAGGTCTTTTCAAACTTTAATGATTTTCTGACTGCTGCTTGGCAAGGCTGAGGAACCTGTCATGCCACTGCTGCACCTCCTCGTCTCCCTCCTTCTCACTCAGCACCCGGTAGGTCTCGTTACTCTTGCATTGAACGCGCGTCACCTGCAAGGAGAACCTGAGTTCATAGGAAGGATGCCACTGCCCACCCTTTCCACAAGGAAAGACGACCTCCATTTGGAGTCTGGGATGATGGGGGCACCAGAGGGGAAGGGGGAGAACCGGTTGGAAAGTTGTTCAGCTAATAGCTGAGCTGTGTGTTTTCTAAGGTATAGGCTAGTCCTCTGTCCTGCTTTGGTGATTTTGGTTTTTGTTGCCACCTTGGAAGCACCCAGTAGATGGGCGAGATCCTCCCGTACAGGGATACCCTGATGGGTGGAAGGCTTCCCACAGCTCCTTTTTCTCCACATTAGATCTGCCTCTGCTTCCATCCCTTACAGCATCTGTGCAAATCCCACCCACCTATGACATGCCAGTTGCGTTTGGGTCACTATTTATCACTCCCCAAATACATCCAATTCTGTCCTTCTGGAAGGACAAGTAGGGGGCCAGTGAGTTCCACAGGCACTCAAGGCTGGGCTCTGGAGGGCCCAGCCATGGAGGAGCTGGCTGTGCAAAAGGCAGTGCAGCTGCTTCTCACCCTCTGGTTTTGGGTGCTCCTCTGGAGGCACTGGTGGCTCTTGAACATGCAGTAGCTGGGATGCTGAACTCCACTGGAGTCACAGATCTGGGGAGATGGGAATGAAGGTCAGAGAAAGAAGAAGAGAAGGGATGGGAACATCCACTGATGGTTACCCACCTTGTTTGGTGTACCTCTGTCTTGGAAGGCAGCATACTCTGCCTCCAGCCAGAGGATCACACTTGGGTCCTTGCAGCCATGGGTGGCCATCCGGCTGCACCAGTACTCTGACCTCAGCCCTCTGAAAAAATCCAAGTCATAGTCCTCCAGGATGTCTGAGAATCTGGTCTGCAAAGGAGTGGGATAAAGTGAGACGTGCTGCTTCTTTCCTTTCCGCACCTCCCAGTCCAGGCTCCTCCTCAGAGACCAGCAGGACATACAGCTCACTTGGTACCTGCTTTTCTGCATCCCTGTACTGGGCTGAGATCTGAGGGTTGATGTAGCTGAAGAAGTCACCTGTGTCGCAGTGGACACGGCTCAGGGTTCTGGTGTTCTGACACTGCTCCATCTTCAGCGAGCAGAAAGCACAGTCAGGGCACAGGTCCATGTGATGCCGCCCAAGGTTGTCACACACCTAGGTGGTCAGGGGGGAAAAGGAGGCTAAGAAGCTCCCAAAAGAGGAGACAGAGGAGCTCCCATATCCCTGGCTTGGAGCTTGCCTCCCTGGTCACCCAGGTCAGCTTCTCTCAGGAGGTGACACCTGAAATGACAGGGAGCCCTGCACACCGTGGGGGTCAAAGGTGGACATCAGGGTCTTTACCGAATCTCCGAACCCAAAGACTCTTTTTTCCATCTCCTTCCAGGCCATGGCAAGCATTGATGAGAGACAGTTTCCCTCCAGCACTGAATAGCACAGGACCAGCACTGCCTCGTCATTCTGCAGGGCTAAAAGGCTGACAGAGAAGGAGAAGGAGGAAGTCAATACACCTTCAGTTAGAAACTGAAAGAGGGGAAAACAATCCCAAAACATAGCAAAAAAAGAACCCTTGCCAAAGAAACCTTGGACTCTTGGCTAAACTGCACAGAGGAATGGGGGTATCTGCAGAGTCTGTACATGCCTGTATAACACAGAGGCTACGGGGGGGTGTGTGTGTGTCTGTGCATTTGGGGTCATTTGAGAGGGACTGGACAAAGGGTACAGCTTGAAGAACTTTCCCAGGGCTCCTGCAGCAGCTGCTGCCTAGTTTTTTCAATCTGAGGGTGATGAGGAGATGTTTGTGGAGGTCTGGTGAATGTTGACTCTGGGGCAGCCCCATTTGGGTCTGGAGGATGCCACTCACTAAGCCTCCCTCCTGCTTGAGCCAATGTATTTGATAGAGGGAAAAATTTGTTAACCATGATTTAACTGTTCATTCAAACTGACATGGGTAGCTAAAAGTAGAAAGTTTAAGGACAATGGGATAAGACCAAAAAGAATATTAGGAATGGTGGAATTTGTAGGCATGGTACAGAACTGTTACTAGGCAGGGATGGTTGGCTTTAATCATCATCAGTGATACAGAAGAGGTAAAAATGCTCAACTAAATATTTGCCTCTTGTGTCTGGAAACAAAACCAGTGATAGATAAACAAACTTTGATCTGACAAAAAGTAAGAGGAGCAGCAGATGCTTATGTTAAAATACTCTTAAAATCCATGCATGGGCTAACCTGTATGGACAAATTTTCCTGAGAGTATTTGAAACTTCTTGGACACCTTCAGATTAACATTAAAAAAATAAAAAAGAGGTGGAGAATCTCAAGGAAGGTCATGAAGATGAGATTTCCTAGGGCCTGGAAAACTTTCACCTAGAGCAAGAGGCTAAAAGGCCTAACTTAGCTGAGTGGGTGGCCACTCAGCCAGACAGCACTTTTACCAAGGAGGACACTAGATGGAAAGCTGTCCTTGTCAGCAGATGGAAGAGTAATGACTTTTGGTGACTGGAATTTGGGGCGAGATCCATTCAAACCAGAAATTAGCTGCATGTCTCTGACACAAAGGGTATTTAGATGAGGAGCAGCTGATGGGGTGGTTTCTTCACAGTTCAGACTTCAAAAAGATATCCCAAGCTTCTCTTAGGAGAGGGGTCTGTAGCTCAGACACATGATACTGTTTTTTTTTCTCCAAGGCTCACCAGACATGGCTTCATGTCTTGTGCTGAGCAGGAAGGCCAAGGTGCATGATCATAGCAATTTCTAGGCCTGAAGGTTAAAATAGATCACCTTCCTGGAAAACTGATCTATGCCATCAGTCCGAGATTACCAAGAAATACTGTTGCACTCCCTGTCACATCCTTTTCCTGCTCCATTTCTGCTCGCCGTCACTGCTGTGAGGTTTTCTGGCCTAATGTTTGCAAATTTATGAGCTGATTTACCACCTCTGTGTGAGTATAACAGCACTGCTGCGGGTCCCCTATGCTTGTTGACATGCTGCTGAGCTGTTTGTGGATGTACAGACGTTTCACCCATGCTTCAGGGAAAGGGATAGATCTACCTAAAGTGATTTCCTAATGCAAATCCCACCCCAGCTTAGTTTTCGTCCTAACCACTGTCCTGGAAAAAGCCTAACAGGTCCTGTGAGGCAATGATTCAAAGGGAATCAAACACCCCCCCAGAATTAAGAAGAATCTGTGAGCTGAGATCAGTAATTGCTCCAAGGCAAAAAGAGAAAACTTCAGATAAAAGCTTATCATACTTTAGCATCTCAAGATGTGGAATGACACATACAGAGCCAGCTTCAGTGGTATCTCTGAAGAGTGCTGGTGAACAGCATCCACCTCTCTCACAATGTAATGACAAGGACTTGAGCCATTAACTTTCAGCTGCTGAGCTTCGCTGATATTGGCTGGCTGTGGTGGAGTGAGTACCTGAGGCGAGCAGAAAAGAAGATAAGGAGCAAACAGCAGCTTTCCAGCACTTGGTAACTTCTAATTTAGGTGTGTGTGTGGGGGATGCTGCAGGAAACTAAAACCATTAAGGAAAAAGCCATTCTTCACAGCTTCACAAAGAGTAAAGAGATCTTTGCCTGCATGCCAAGGCTGGCTATGGGTGATGATAATTCAAAAAGAGTATTTTTTCTGGGGATGATATTTTCATCAAAGAGTTTGGCCTTAAAATCAAAGCCTCTGGGTTTGAAGTACATAAACACCACAAGGACTGTTTGGAGCAGTAAAGCATGAGGAGGAGGAGGAGGAAGAGGTCGAGTCACCAGGAGTGTATGTATTTCATCAGTGCATATAAATATTTCAAAGGTGGGTGCCAAGGGGATGGTGCCAGGCTCTTTCCAGTCATGCCCAGCGACAAGACGAGGAGTAATGGCTGTAAACTAAACCACAAGAAGTTCCACTTCAACATGAGGAAGAATTTTTTTACATTGAGAGTGGCACAGCACTGTAACAGGCTGCTCAGGGAGGTCATGGAATCTTCCTCTCTGGAACTGTTCAAAATCCACTTGGACACATTCCTGTGTAACCTGCTCTAGGTGACCCTGCCTTGGCAGAGGTCCTTTCCAACCCTGACTATTCTGTGATTCTGGGATTCTGAGAGGGGTTGGAACAGCCTTACTGGGAAAGCTGGGCTCACGTGAACCACAAATGAGCATCCATGCGAGAATGCCAGTAGACTAAGGTCTGCATTTGGGAAAGCCATGATGCTGAAAGGGGTATAGGGGTTGTAGCTGACAAACAACACAACAGTGGGAAGCCCTGGGTAAAAGGGCAAATGCAATTCTTGTGTGCAAACAGAAAAGCAGGGAAGGGAGGTGGATGTCCTGTGTACCCAGCTGCTGAAACACATCACAGGGCTCTGCACACAGAGCTGCAGCATGGGGAAATAATGGGAAATAAGGCAGAAAACACAATAAGTACTAAAAATAGAAAATAAGTGAAATAATTGTCATTTCCCTCCCTCCCCCCCTGCAGTGATTCACTGCTAGCAGAAAGACCACGGAAGTGTGCTGCAGATTCTTGTTATATTGCTACCATTGCTACCATATTGCCCTGTCTCTCTCTAAAGGTCACAGTTAACTTCATCAAGTACTAGGAAAGCTGGTGGAGCCACCAGAGCAGCCGTCACAAGTGGGGGTGAGCAAGAAGGGATAGATGTCCTGCTGGACATAACACCCTTAGGTAGACACACAGCCCTGGGGTCACCACCCTGCACACCTTGTGTTAGACCAGACGCTGGATGGCCCCTCTCTGCAACGACCAGTCCCACCCAGAACTGCTCCTCTGCTGGAATGGAAGTGCCCCAAAGCATTTTGCCCCTTTTTTAGGTCATGCTTTGAAGTTCCTTTGAGAGGAGGCAGGATGTGGTGAGCAGCAAAGCCGACAGGCACGGTCTATCTCGCCTTTTTATCCCCACTTGAGTTTAAGCTTTGCTTAGCATGATTGATGGGGCTTGGCTGCCAGGTTACAGACACACAGTCAGCATTAGTGTCTTTGAGAAACTCTGCAGCAGAATAGCAAGTGTCATCTGCAATCACAGCAGTCCCTCAATAATCCCAATAGAATTAAATCAGAGCAAGGCTCAGTTTCAGAAGCAGGGAAAACGAGCACATCCTCAACGAAACACAGTTTAGAGTACATACACCAGAAAAAAGTGTTTCCAGGCAGTAAAAGCTTCCTACAATATTAGGGAGGAGGATGACATGTTATAACCTTGCAAGAGAGCAGTTATGGCTTTAACAACATGATGCAATTCATTTTTACATGCAGAAGAGGAATGTCTGGCTGAACTGTAGTGGTAGTAGGCTCTGTGTTTAAGAGAAACCACAGATGTGCAATCATGCACAAAATCTGTGCCCTTACAGGAACATCACTGGCCAGCAACAGAGTGAAACCAAATGACTTCTCCATGAAAACCACATTTAGAAAGCTTTTCTTTTTTCGCTCTTGGTAAGCGATCTGGTCTTTGCCTCTCAGTCAAAGCAAGTGGCCCTCAGCCACAAAGTAGTAAAAGTAAGTTTGCAGGTCTCTTCTGTGTGGGCTCACCAGTCCCAGTTACCTGAGAACAGAGACAAATGGATACTGGCAGAGCAATTGAGAAGAGCTCAACATGCTCGGCAAGCTCCTACAGGCCAGAGGAACTGAGAAGGGTGTGTTAAAGGGCTGCAGCAAGCTGGGCTGTCACGGGGCCCTGTGCTGAACTGCCATGTAGCTGCTCCCAAAACCAGAATGGGGAACCAGAAACCCCCTAGGAAGAGCTGTGCACAGATCCAGCGTGCACAGTTCCATGTGCTCGAGGAGAAGCAGTGGTCCTGCACAGCCAGGAGCACGGTTTTGTGCTCCCACCTCTGTTTCCTAGCACAGGGCTGGTTTTACTTTACTTGGGAGAGGACAGAGCACTCCTGCAAGGGTTCCTCAGGTCAGACTGTTTTAAGAAATATCTGTTTCATGTTGCACATGGAGAGCAAGGAGCACAGTGAGACACATCCCAAGGACCTATGTTCACAAGGAATCTGTTTCTGCACAACACCTGTATTCCTGGGAGATATGCTGGGAGGAGGATAAGTGCAGAGGTGATTGCATACTGCAGATGGCCACAGTGTGGGGAAACAAAGCCCTGCCTGCAGCTAAGGCCCAGACTAAACTCACTTTGCTCAGAATGCAAGGCCAGTGACATTTTCAGGCACAAACAGTGCTGGGTCACCCTCTCCCTTCTCACTCTGTGCCGGAGCAGGGGGTGCCTGAGGGGCTCCCCAGGTACATTCCTACTCTGGATGGGACAGCTTGCTCCAGAAAGCCTGCCCACACTCTCCACCTGCTCCAAGCAGGGGCATGAATGCTGTGGGGCTGCCAGCCAGTGTGTCCAAGGACAGTCCTACCTGGGTACCCAGAAAGAGCAGTCTTCCCCTCACCTGCCTCGGGGGGGAATTTCCTGTTCTGATACGATTTCTGGACCTGACTTGGTGAAGTTCCAAGAAGGGTCCTTGGCATCCAGGGATGCATCCAAGGAAAGGGCCGAATGGATCAGCTGCCAGATGCTGTTCTTCAGGCTTTGGTCTTCAGAGGATTCCACCCTGAGAGGCGAGGTGGTAGTGGCAGCCGGGACAAGCACAGTTGGTGGGTGCACAGTTGTCGGGTGCACAGTTGTCCTGCTCTTCTGTGAGGGTGTGGTCAGCTTTGATGTGGCTGTGGGGGGCTTTGTTGACAGTGGTTTCTGACCCAGGGGCACGTGAGAATGGTTCAGAAGCCTTTCCACATGAGCAGGTGAGGGAAAAGCCTGCTTGTGAGCTGGGGAGACAGAGGGATGGAGCGGCTGAGGGCACTTTTCTGAGGCCAGCCAGAAAGGTGCTGGGGGTGGAAGAATGTTTACAGGAGATGAACAGGTGAGCAGGGGTGCCCAGCACAGCTTGGTGCAGCCATACCTTCTCTGGCAGAGGAGCTTCTGCCCGCTGTCATGGAGTTCACAGTGTGAGGTTGCTTCGACGGGATGAAGTTTTGTAGAGACCAAGTCGAACATGGGACTCGCTGAGCAGGGGAAAGAGGAAGAAACATGAAACTCACTATGTTACTTTCCCTTCCTCCTCACCCTTTCCATCTCCCCAGCCCCTCTGTCCCCAGTCCCACTCCCCACCTTGACGTAGAACTGCTGTTTGAGGCAACGGTACTGGGCGAACTGGCAGAAGGTCTGAAACTTCAGCACCTCTGGAAAATCAGTGCAGACTGGCCCTGGAGAGAGATATGTGGGATGGGGGCAGGCCACAGGTTTTGGCATCTGCCTTGACCTGTGTGCACCAAGAGATTGGGACCTCTGAGGTGGCAGCTTGTGGATGCAGGGAAAGTCTGTCTGCCCCCATGTGGAGATCACGGTATTGGGCTGTTACATCCCGGGTGCCACATTCCCTTTCCCTCCAACCCTCTGAGGGTTTCAGTTCATTCTTCTGTTCTTTTTTATCACAGTTATCTTCCCTATGACAGAGACCCAAACTTCCTGTTTCCAGGATCTGATAATTCTGTTATTAGTCCTTACAGGGTTTAAAAAAAAAAGAGAAAAGGAAAGTAGTGACGTGATAGGTTCAAAAGATGACCAGACTGGGCATGGGAGCACCAGAGAATCATAGAATGCTTTGGGTGGGAAGGTATCATCTAGTTCCCACCCCTCTGCCATGGGCCAGGACACCTTCTACTAGACCAGGTTGCTCAAAAACCAATCCGACCTGGCCTTGAACACTTCTGGGACTGGAGCAGCCACAGCTTCTCTGGGCAACCTTCTCTAGAGGAGACAAAGTCTTCAGGGCAATATAGTTTGACATTGATTCCAGCCTTGCAGGGGAGGGATGAACCTCCATAGGGCCAGTATGCTGCTGGAAAAGCCTGTACCTGTACACACACACTGTGGTGTTGACCAGCACTGATGACACACTGACCCCAAAGCTGCAGCTCTTCCTGCAGCAATTACAGGAAAGCAAAGGCACACAGGAGAGCAGAAAACCCATAGAGAGTTGGGGGGGGGGAGGAGGGTGATCTTGCTCTCCCTCTGCTCTAGGAGTATGTGGCCTGGCCAGCACAACCAGCCCTCTGTGCACAGGACAAGTGCTGGCTGAGAGGGGGGAGCTCAGCAGTAGAATTTCACTACTCTCCTGTCTGTTGCTCATGCACCATCCTTTATCCTATACACACACTTCTTGTGCTGAGCATGCACCTGCGCCATCAAAAATAGAATTTCAGGTATCCACCAGGATCCCAGCCCAGAAAAGTGTCTAACTTGTAGGGAACACTCCAAAACAACCCCTAGCCTTTGTTTAAAACACGAGGTAACTGCCTCCTTCAGCACTCAATGAGGTGCAATTGATGGTCATGAATATCTGGGTGTAGACAGCGCTACCACAGATCTGTGAGGACAGCAGAGGCTAAACGTGGGAGGGCACATGCTCTGCCATGACAGCTTGGCCTCTCAGCCTGACTAAAATGTGCCAAAATAGCCCCAAAACTGTAAAAAAGATAACAGAAAGGGGAATAAAATCTGCTGGATGAGTCTGTTAGGCTAAGGGATGGAGAAAAAGAAGGTAAAAAAGGCAACCTGCAAAATTGTCCCATCTCCTGGCATTTCCAGATGCTTCTGCCCTTGCCACCTGTGTCTCCAAAGGAAGGAGCAGTGGGAATGTGGCTGGATATGGCAAGGAACAGTGCTGGGGAGTTGGGCACCAGCAGGAGAGGAACAAGGGACAGACCCTGGGTGCACCCAGCACCACGGCATAGTGGATTGCAGGTGCCCACAAGTGAGTGAGGAGCCCAGGACCCATCCCTGGGTCTGGTGTTGAGAGGTGGCACTCGTTCCCCTGACACAGCTGCAGAAACCAACAAGAAATAGTTGCCCTCAAGCTGCAGTCCAAATAAGCACAGTTGGCTGATCATTCAGCTCATTGACGTTCATATCTAAATATAAAGACATATTTTTTTATGAGAAAATTGTTCCTATTTTTTTTCCTCTGAAGAAAAATACAACAGAAGTAGTACTAAGTTTTTCAGCTGCAGAGATATAATTATGCCACTTAAATTCTCAGATGCAGGGGTGCAGGGAAAATATGACTGCGGAGATTTGAAGGGTGCTGTTGCTATGGTGCTTTCTGAACTGGGATGTTTCTTGGCTCCTGAAACGTTAAACACTTAAAAAGGCAGCTTATCATCTCAAGTTTTCTTAAAGACCTATGAGAAGCCATGAGCCGAGCTTCTGCATTAATGCCCAGATCAAGTTGGAAGGAGCTGGTAAGAGATGACGAGCTTCAGTGAGCCCCAGAAAACTGTGGCCTGCTTAGGAGGTTAGGGCTGGCCATTGGGAAAAGCTTTTTTTTCTCCAGGAAAGTGGTGCAGCACGGGAAGGGATGCCCAGAGAGGCTGCAAAACCACCCTTGTGCAAAGCCGGTGTGCTCTTGTTCTGGGGGTGTCTGCTGCAAGCTGGACTTTGGGTTAGAGACCCCAAAACAAACCCCTCCCGCAATCTTGCAGCATTTTGGGGCAGAGAAACAGCTGGCCCTGCTCCAGCTGGGGCCATGCCCTCTGTTGCCCATGGAGATGGAGTGATGTCCTTACCTCTGGGGATTTGGCCGTGGTTCTCCTCCTCGTCCAGCTGCAGAATGGTGGGACTGAGGCAGCCGTATGCCTGGCGCAGCAGGCAGAACATGTTCGCCTCCCAGAGTGGCTGCAGCCTTGCAAAGAATTGCTGGTACTCCATGTCCGACAGCGGACTGCCCGGAATGGGAGGCACCGGTGGAGCAACAGCAGCCGTCGGCAAAGTCAGCAGACCTACGGGAGAAAGGCCCGGGACAGTCTGTGCTTGACAGCCCCTAATGGAGGCAAGTGGTGGGTGGAAACAAAGGAGCAGCTGGCAGGCTGGTCCGCTCCTGCCTGCTGGCACAGAGCAGGGAGCTGGGATGAGGACCTCAGGTGCTTGCTTGAGGCCTCCTTCCACCGTCCCTGCTTGCAGGGCCCTGGGGAAGCCAGGAGCCCCAGCGGGAAAAAAGGTGAAAATGAATAAAAAAGAAGGAAATAAAAAAAAAAAAAGAAAAAATTCAGAAGTTGTGTTTTGTTGTGAGCTTGGTTTGGACTGGGGGAATGTGTTTTCATTTTTGGCTTGGTTTTGGGTTTTTTGGGTGGGTTTTTTCTCAGTGGACTTTCTTCCCCCCTCCAAAGCCCCAGAGCCTCCAGAGGCACCTGCAATGGCACTGGCTCCTCTGTGCACCCCTGTGAGCTGCCCCCTGCACCATGATATGGGCCTGTGGCCCTGCAAGGGGACATCCCTCCATCTCCTTCCTCCTCTCCTTTGTCTTCAGCTGGGCCACCTCCCCTCCTGCCTCCACATTCTCCTCTGTCCCCCACCCTATGACCCCTCCAAGAGCCTCCAGACGCTCCCAGGGGAGCAGAACTGACAGCTGACGTGGCCTGTGGGCCCAGTGGGGTGGTCTTGTGAGAGATGGGGGATGGCAGCAGCAGCACAGGAGCTTCGCGGTTCCTTCCAGCCCCGGCCCGGGCTCTGAGGTGGCCCCGTGAGGGCAGACACTTACTCAGTAGCCAGAGGAGCCACAACATGTCTGCCACAGGCTTCAGCCTCATGGAGCTGCTTGGTGGCTGGGTGGGAGTCACTCACATACCAAGCAGAGCAGACATAGAAAGTCTGAGCACTCGGGTTCTGCCCCGGGAAACAGCGGAACCAGAACGCGGCCGTGGCGCCGCCGCCAGAACCCGACCATGGTGTCACAGCGGGGCTGGGGAGGGGCCTGTGCGGGGCAGCCAAAGCCCAGACTCATGCCTGTGGGGGACTGAGGGCAGGTGGGCACACCACAGGGAGGGGAGACACCGGGTCATGGGGACAAGGAGGAGCAAGGAACCAAACTGGGAGCTTCCCTCTCTGCTTGGGGACATGGTGGTGGCTTGCAACGACCCGCAACAGCATTTGAGGCCTGGCCAGGCTAACCAAGCGCTGAGGGTACCCCAAAAGTGGTATCTCTGGGGCACCTTGCACTCCAAAGTGTTTTATGTTCTTCTGCAGGGGAAAGGGACAACATCTGCTCCATCTGGAGGGGACTGGAAAGCACACGTCCCAGCACCATCTTGTTTCAGGATGCAAAGAGAAGATGGCTTGATCTCTTCTGGGCAGTCACACCACTTTCTGAACTTCCAGGGAGTCAAGAGAGCACCAGCTGTTTTTCCTCTGCATCTGGCACAGGTAGACTGAGCACCATACTCTACACAGTAAAGGCTTCTCAGGAGAAGTGGGAATGCTGCCAGCAAAACAAGCTTTGGGACTGCCAGTGTAGAGGTGCCCAGAGCTCCACAGGACTTATTTGAGGGAGACCCACCCCCATGCCCAGTTCTTAATACAGAGTGCAGGGCACAGCAATCCACATGTGCACCCCATGGACAGGAGCTGACACAGTGCCTCCCACAGCTGAGCACTGTCTGATGTGAGAGGGAAAGACGTGACCATAACCCTCGCGGGCAAGCAGCTGTCAGGTTGGAAGGAAAATGCTTGGCACAGCAGCTCCAAGAACTGCAGCCGTCAGCAGAACACAGGCTGGCACAGCGGCTCCATGTGCCTGCCGTGTCACCCCCCAGCCTGTGGAGCGACAGCCTCAAGGAGCCAAGGAGGAGCTGCAGGCAGAGCTGACAAAGTTTTCAGCTCCGCAGCAGGATGCTGCTGCAGGAGTCGCTTCTGCCGCAAATCCTGGGAGATTCCAGCGGCTCTGCTGTATGAAACGGCCGCAGAGCGTGCTGCGGATGTGCCGGCTCTGCTTGCGCGGCTGACACATCTCCTGCCAGTGCCTGTGGCCATCCAGGCTGTCAGGGTGGAAGCTCAAATCACTTCAGCCGTGCAGTCTGTTAAAAAGGTGTCTGGCAGCACCACGTAGCTCTGCAGGTCCTGGCAGGAGACAAGCTGTAGTTTGCTCTAAGTTGTCTTGTTGGAAGGTAGTGCTTCTGAGAAGCTTGAAGCCTGACCCCTTAACAGCAGCACTGAATTTTGGATGTTTTTGCAGCTCTTTAGAAAGACGGTGAGTAGGAGACTTTTCCAACTAGCTTTTGCCACTCATTCTAAAACAGACAACACTGCCAGGGCTTTAAAATTTTAGCCTGTTCCTGGTCTTCCATTGCTTAGCTTGAGAGATACTGCTTTTTAGCTGATTTTAGACAACTCCAGAGCTTTCAGCTCCCCAGCTCTCTTAATCCCCTCCACTTCCCCGTGACAACAGAGACCTGGTTGAGTTCTGTTGCCCTGACTGAGCAGCTTTCTGCAGAAGTTCAATGCTGACCTCAGTGGCTGATGGAAATGGTAGACTTAGGAAAGCACACCGATGTGGCATGTCATAGAATCATAGAACAGTTTGGGTTAGAAAGGAACTTAAAGATCATTTAGTTGAACCCCACACCATGGGCAGGGGCATCTTCCACTGGACCAGGTTGCTCAAAGCCCCATCTAACCTGCTCGTGAACACTTGCAGGGATGGGGCATGCACAACTTCTCTGGGCAATGCCATGCAATGTTATTAATGTCTGTCAAGTGCTGGCTACACAGCCTCTGTCTACATGTGCCAGCAAGAGATTTATGGTGTATGAAAACAGGAAACAAGAACGAATGGACCAGAGTCCCCAGACGTACACTGAGAGCTCAAACACAAGGCAGAAGACAAAGGAGCTGTCAAAGAAGTCACCCTTGGCGGGTGCTCTAGTACCAGTGGCTGTAGGGAGCTACTGCACACTTGGAAAGAAGGTGGTTAGTGATGTGAGGACAGGTTGGCTACTTAGCACTTCTCATGCACTGTGTCACTCCCTGGATTTGGTTCAGGTTGTCAGAATCCTTCAGGGAATTCACAGTCCACAAGAAGAAGCCAGCTAGTCTCCGGCATGCACCCAGCAGAGGTGGGAGGCTGCAAGTGCAGGAGACACTGCTGTGCTGTTTGGCTGGGTGTGTGACAGCTGGCTGTGGGGCACTTCTTTAAGCCTCTGAAAAAAAAGAACTCATCTTTAGGGGAGGGACGAGGACAGGAGGAACAGTAATTCGGGCACAATGTATCAATGCTGAGAGCTGGAGAGGGTCTGCTCCCTATTACTGCTTCAAACAATTATAGTGGTCGGAAATGCACAGCACAAGGATGATATTAATTCCATTTTTTTCTGATTTCTGAGTGTTGACCTGGCACTTTTCAGGTTGTACCCCCAATGCCACATTACAAGTTGTATAATTTTTGCACTGAAGCGGATTTGCACCCTTGTTTTCAGAGCCACCACACAGCAGTTTCCTGCAGATGTGTTCCTGTGCCAGCTGGAGCTCGGCGGGCCGATGAGCACAGCTGTAACCCCCAGGCCTACAGAGCTCCTGATGCCAGCAGCAGGGAGGGTAACAGCTGGATAGCAACTTGCTGCAGTGGCATTTTCCATGTTGCTATCCGACCGCTGTGTTGATTCTGAGCTGTATAAGAGCCTGTCTGGTTTGTGGGGGACCATCGCTGACGTTGCTGCAGCAGCGTGATTCTGAGCTGGGCCTTGGCTCTAGTGAGCAGAGGACCAGCAGGGACAGGGGGACTGCAGAGCCATGTGTGTAGCATTGTTCCTCAACGTGCACACCGGCCTAGCCCGCCAAGAGAAAGGCACAGAGCGCTTAACCAAAGAAGAAGGAATCATGTCTGATGTTTTTCAGACTGTGTCACCTCTCTGAATTAAACTGAGGGGTTCGGGCAGGAAGAGGTTGTCTGATTACCTCAAAAACTCATAAAGGTGGAGACTACGAAGATAAAGTGTGAATTCCAGACTCAGTGACTTGTCAAGCAGCATCCCTAGAAAGTATGTGCCTTAAATAATTTGAAATGTAAGCAGAGATGATAGAAAAATGCTTTCAAAAACATGTGTTATGGGAAAGAAAAACCACAAACCAACAGTGATTTCAGAAAGGCAATTCTGGTGAAAAATGCCTAAATCTACTTTCTCATGTTAGCTGGATTGAAATAATCAGAGTACTTGTACAGCTATAACAGTGCTGTTAACTGAAATATGGTTGTATATCATAGAATCATAGAATATGCTGAGTTGGAAGGGACTCATCAAGATCACTGAGTCCTGGTCCTGTGCAGGACACCCTAAAAATCACATCATGTGCCTGAGGGTGTTGTCCAAACACTTCTTGAACTCTGTTAGGCTTGGTGCTCTGACCACTTCCCTGAGGAGCCTGTTCCAGTGCCCAACCATCCTCTGTGTGAAGAACCTTTCCCTGGGATCCAACCTAAACCTCCCCTGATTCAGTATGCTCCTAGAAAAGGAACACCAGTCTCTTTGCTTATGGAGGAGGCCATGAGCAGTTATGCTTGTGTAAATGTTGCGGTGGAATAAGGAAGGGGCCAACAGAGGCCCTGAGACATGCCAGGTTATTCATTCCTTACAGAGCATCAAAGGAAAGGGAAGACTGCTTCATCTACTGAAACACACCCCTAAAGGAGCAGACGGCGAAGTGGGACGTTTGCTCCATCGATGTAGGGAGTCAGACAGTACAGCACTAAGTCTTCCATGAAGCAAAACCTACTTGAAGACCCCAGCACTGAACACCTTCATCCTCCCAGTGCTGATCACCTTCAACCTGGTAGCTGTGGCCCTGTGGGAAGGGATGCGGGTACCAGCCCATGCAGAGCAGGGCGGAGATCTCCATCTCTGCAGACAAAAGCACGAGAAGGTGTTCCGATTTGAACCGAAATTCTGTGAATTGCTGAGTTTAATCACAGGTTAAATAATCTTCATTCCACATTTGTACTTTATTTTGGTGGGTTTACTGTCATTGGCTGAGAGCTCTGCGAATATGCTGATAAATATAGACTTCACATTAAAACTGGCACTCGTTTTTAACTCGGTAGATATGTTAATCTATTCACATTTATACAAGCACTGTAGAGTTATAACATGCATTAATTCAAATACTTAATTTACATTTTATTTTGTTAGGAAATAGTGAATGAAGCATTTTTTACTTGACATTTAGAAAATGGAATATTTAATTGATAGCAAAAACAGTATTTAAAAATGGTTTCTTGAATTATTAATACAACCTAAGATGGAGTGGCTACATAAAAGAACGTTTGAACGAACTGCTCTAGTCTTTTTAGGCAGGTTTGTTTAGTGCAAGAACAACCTGATCTGACCACAGATTTATCCCTGCTGTGAACAGGGGCTTGGACTACAGAGCACCAGCGAGGCCTCTTCCCACCTCAATCTTTCTGTGGTAACTAAATGGGTTCTTCCAATGACTGCATCATTCAGGCAGGAATGAGGAAATCTCAGAGTCTCACACACATTTTTTCCTTGCATGTTGTCGAAGTGTGAAAAATAATTCCTTTCCTACTCCCAGATGGCTTTTCAACTTTGAATGAGTTATTTATTCAATGGCAGAAATCCAGCCCACTGAAATTAAATTGTACACCTGCAAAAACAGACTAAAGTGGACAACTTGCTGAACATTTCTTTCACACCAAGCTTTAGGAGCTTAGTGTTTGTCACAGCTTTGCCTTTCTTAAGCCTTGAGCAAAAATGTATTTTTTAAAACTAACACTTAACTTCCTTTTATGTATTCAGAAAAATAAACATAAATTAGCATAAATTAATCAAGATGTTTGACTATTTTTATTAATGAAATGCATTTTGTTGGAAAAAACCAGCTATGTTTCTTTTGATCCTGTAACTACTAGGCAACAGAGTTGGAGAACCTTCCTTCATTTGTCTTTGGAAAGAAAGGTAGGGCATTTTTTTTCCTCCTATTAGTCTTTAACTCCTTCAATGCTGCAGGTCTCCCTTGCTTGCTTTAGAGCAGCAGATGTTGCCACTCAGCTTGTCAAGGTCTTCACAGTTCATCCTCCTGGTTCACATGGCAGAGAGAAAGCAGAGCCATGGTTGATTATAAAAGGGACAATGGCTCAGAAACTGTCAAACCAGCTGTGTCTGGGCAGACTTGGGCTGATTTTCAGTCACTTCAGTATGAGCAAGTTGTCTCTTGAGAATGTCTTTCTTCTCCACTGCCAGGTTGAGATCTCTGGACTGATTCAGCTGGCATTCGAATTGAGCCTTAAGATCGTCGGCAACATCACCTTCCACCTTGAGCCACACGGCTGCTGCCTCTTAGCCTAGTTGCTCTGCTACTGAGTTTAGGTACTCAGCATGTATCTGACCTGATTTAGGACCGACAGCATTCCTGCTTTGAAGGGGAAGCTGAAGCAGAAGACCTCCAGGGATACTTTCCAATCAGTGTTTCCAGTTCTGAGTGACTGTCCCGTGAGAATTGATCCCTGATAATCTGAGTCTCACAGAAACACACCCTACAGCTGAGCTTCAGTGAGCCTGCTTAAGCACAGAAGCCTTACACAATCTGTTAGACAGTGAGCAAGGGACTGTCCACCACACGGCTCTGAGTGTATGGTTGGGTAAGTAACTCCTTAAAACTGCTTAATGAAAGGCTGGATGTTGCTGAGCTACGGGGTGAGTTTAATCACTTCATTCAAAAGCAGGTGTGGAAGGTGGTCCCACTGGTAGAAGGTGATGATTTCTGTGCACATCATGCACTGGACACGGTGGTGGCAGAGCCCAAGGGATGGGAGCCTGGTGAGCATGTCTGCTCACTGGACAGGGGAATACTTTGCTGAACATTCTCATCAACATATTTGCCCAGCTACCTAGGAGCGATGCCCACAGATGGGGCAATCACAGCTGGACAAGATAAACTGGTCATTTGTGTGCATGAACAATTATTCTTAATAAATGGGCTTAAAGAGGCTGGAAAAATCTTCCCTCTTGTCATGCTGAATGGCTGCAGAAAACTCAGACTTGACTTTACTCATCAACTAGGATATTTCCAATCACTCTAAAAGGGCAATTTCTCCAGCACCATTTTAGAAAGTGTTTATGTTGCACTGACAGCTGTTCCAGGAAATCTGCAAGCTAGCCAGTTCTGTAAAGGAGCTCATGATTACTTTAACTTAGTGTAACCCTGCTTTAAGCACTTCAATTCTAGGAGAAATAAACTTTTCAGATCCCGTTACCACTGGAGTGATACAGGTAACTATGAACAAGGATCTTTAAAAAAAAAAAAAATTCAAGTAGTTTTTGACTGACCTTTTTTTTCTCCTACTTCCAGTCAAACTGATTTTATTTTGTTGACCTGGATTTCTTGCTTGTTTTAGAGAGAAGCAGTTTACTTCCCTGCTGTTCCAGTATTTCACATCTGGGCTGCTGTGGCAGCCTTCCTGATGTGGTTAAGGACCAGCACAGAGCTGGCTCTTTTCCAGCCTTGTAGGCTTTCCTTAGCAGTCCAGAGCCTTTCAGAAAGCAGTCCACAGACTCCTTTGGGTGGCTCTCACAGGACGACAGACATAATTTATTGAAGACTGCTGATCAAAAAAGTCTTGGCCCCAATAGATGCTATTTAAAACTCTCCTTTACTGTTTGCCTAGGAAGTACATCATCCCCATATTGACACCAGCACCAACACAGAATAAATATTTACAGAGCACTTCCCCTCCTCTCATTACAAACAATTCTGCTATCTGCAGTTGGTAATGGACATGTGCCATCTTCAATTATATCAAAAACAAAAGGCATTCTAAAAAAAGCTGCTCATGTTTCCAGCCTTGTCACTTACAGGCTTTGTTCCCACTGGCTTCTTTTTTGTACTTCGTAATTTCCAGCTTCTACTGATTTTTTTTCCTCCTCTGGTGATTAAATATTGCACAGCTATTGCCCTTATTCTCTCCCTTCCAAGGTTAGATTTTAATGTCCTTTCATTTGCATTTATACTTTTAAGCCATTTAAAAATGCTCAGGCTTTATCCAAATTTTGGTCCAAGTTCCCTCTTCCTGTAAGTCAGAGCATTCCCTCAGCTGCACCAAATGTCTCCTGAATGCTCCGTGCTGCTGAAGCACCCCCTTGCTCGACAGAAGCAGGACACAACGGCAGAGTGGCAGGCAAGAAGTGCTTCCAGCCAAGCACTGCTCGCTGTTTTCTGGCACTGAAACAGAACCCAGCCAAGGTGTTTCTCATCTGTTTTGCATTAGGTCATCAGAATGTTCCAATTCTCAGCGCGCCAAGAAGCACAATGGTAACGCTGTGGCCAAGCTTTAGTCTGAAAACAGGAGCATTCCAGTCTGCCTCCCTCTCCCAGCATCCTATGCTGACTGCAGAAAACCCCAGAGCTGTGTTTCCCAAACCAGAGCTGCCGGGGACAGAGTTACTCCTGTGAGCAGCACCTGAAAAATAGGCAATTTTGGTTGCTGGTTTGGTGTGCAACACACTCCTGCCCACTCACACTCTCTCACATTATATCACATGCTTTTATAAGCTACTTATTATCCTTGGTCAGCAGTGGCTTCGTTACAGGGCTAATGTTTCTTCCTAGAGAACTTGCTGCTAATGCTGGCCGTTACAATTACAGTCGTATCCCCTCAAAACCAAACTGCTTGGGGGACTGTTTGCATCCTTTGTCATCCTTGCACGACGCCCAAAGCCCATCTTCAAGTTCAGACCACACACCCCACTTCTGTCAGTTGAGTACCCTGCTGACGTCTGAATTCATCCCAGCTCAATAAATTTGTTCTCCTCCCACAGCCTTCTCATGCCCTGGATCGTGGCACAGTGTCTCCCACTACGAAAACGGTACCAGACACAGAGCCAACATCTTCCAGCTTTTACTTTCTCTCTCTTTAAGCAGGGAAACCCCAGGGAGTGGCCTAATACAATTTGGGGATTGAAATCAAGACTGTGGCAGGGGTACCAAAAACAACACGAGCCACAGCCTGGGCAAAAACCCATCTCTACTTTTTTCTGTGCAAAATGGGAACCCACAGACCCCTTCTTGAAGAAAAAGAAAAGTCTGACTCAATGCCAACTCCCTTGAGCAGAAAACTCCAGCTCCTGAGCTGATGGCTGACAGGGTCCCCGTACAATGACAAGGTGGGAACAACATTGCTCTTCACCTACAGTCCTCTGAACCTGAGCAGAGCTTTGGCTTCATGACTACAGCAGCAAAATCCTCTATGGATCCTCCTTATATGAGTGAGGAACACATTCTGTGTTTCAGGTGAAAAACCTAAACGTTCTTGATGAGCAGATCACAAGCAAGACCACAAGAAACTTGGGCTCATCCATCTCCAGGTCCTGCCAATGGAATCGATAAAGGGAAGCTCCTCACAGTTACCTGCAGACACTACAAAGAGAGACACATCTTCCGTAATTGTTTTGGAGCTCAACATTATGGCAAGTTGGAGTTTTTGACAACAAGGTGATTGTGACCCACCGGGGAGCAAGTTATCAGGATACCTGGAAATATCTACCCACATTCTTGGAGGCACATGGCTTGTCCTGATGGCTTATTTTCTCAGCTGTGCTGCCCAACAGCTGGAGTGAATGTTGGCCTTAATAACTTCCACCTCTCCTCATTTAAGAGAAGGCAAACTGATGAATTAGATGATAAAACAATAATGTGAATAAATGTCCACCTTCTTGTGAGGGCACGACTGATGGGGCAGATGTTTTTCACATCCACTAGAAAGCTTAGTAACCTTTTGCAAGTACATTAGGTATATTTTCAAGCCTGACTTATGCAGAATGTCACTTATTAATGCTATTTAGGATTGGTACATGAGAAAGCTGTACCACATTCATCATTTACAATAACAGCAGAGCTAAGAGAGAAAGAACTGGAGACCAATTGCAGGAGTTTATTTTGGAGGTGACAGCAAGGCAAACAGAGTATTTGTTTCAATGAATTTTATTTCATTCTGTTTTATACAAGTGGGATCTGAATCCCCAAACTTTCCACCATCAACATAATGGAGAAGCACCACTGCACAAAAGGAAGGCAGAATTTTGGAGTCGGAAGACAGGCTAGACCAAGCCACTTCTCCCCATGTGGTTAGAAATTCTTCCTCCTTCCCACAGTGTGCTTCCCAGACCAACAGGGTTACCCCAGGAATAAGGGAGACAAAGCTAGCTCTAGACACTCCCTCTGCCTCTCCCCAACCAAAGAGGCTGCTCAATGCCAGTAATGGAATGCTTAAAGACAGGGAGCACGTCAGGTTTTCAGTCTCTCAACCAGCCCACTAGATTAAGAAGTAGCCTGGTTACTCCCTCTCTCCTGAAAAAGATCCAGGAAAATCAATGACCTAAAATGCTGAAGACTTACCTCCTTTCCTTCCCCCATCCCATAGCCTTGTTCTCTAAGCACAGAGTAGGCAATGAACTCTGAGGAGGCTGAAGGAAAGCCAAGGAAAATCAGGGGCTACCTGAATCCCTGGGAATCTGGTGGCTACCCTGGTGCCCTCATTCATTCCCTTTGAGGTTCAGAGACCTGTTTGGAATAGTACACAGAGAAGTCCTCCCTTAGGGACTTGGAAGCAACCCGGGATACAGAACACACAGGAACCACCGTGAGGGTACACACCATTCCAGGGATGGCCCAAACCACAAACAGGGCAAGACTCCCCCTCAGCCAAGGCCCCAAGGGCTGGGGGAACTGGGACGAGGCCCTGGCAGGGGGAAGAGAGCTCCTGCAGCAGTTCTGAGGTTTCACGGGAATTTACTTCTTCTTCCTCTCCTGCGAACAGCGAGGGCAGAACCTGTTGTAAAGGGAAGTACAAAGCCAACGTTGAGGGCATGACATGAACCTCAAACATACAGTCCCAAAAGACATTTTCCAAGGTCCCCAACAAAGCCTTAATTCAATTTTTCATTTTTATGAGGTCTCTCAAGTGTACTCTCCCATCTGCCACCCACGACCTCCCCTTTCCAAAGGCAGATGGGCCCTCCAGGTTGCTTGTTCACTCACCATTTTCCTCTTGGTTTTGTTGTCAGACCCACACAGGCAAAATGAAACCATTCAATGGAACACTGTTGGGATGGAGAGCAGTCAGTTAAAGAACAGTTTTCTTTTGAAATCATTGCTTTTGGGCTACCAGAGATTCCCAGCATTTGATCATAAACTCCTAAATCCCTAGCAGCAATCAGGGAATGAAGACTCACACCCAACCTACTCACTGTTAGCAAGAACTCCCCTTGTCCCTTGCTACGTTTAGGGGCAAGAAAACATTTTACGGAAAACTCTGATGGAAGAGGCACTTAACAGGTCATGCCACGCCACACCCTTGCCCTTCCCAAACTCCCTGCCTCCTTGCTACTGCCTGCTGTATCAGGCCCCACCCAGGCAGGACAAGACTTTCCATCCAAGACTCTTCTCTCCACTCCTTTCTCCCCCATTTCCATCAAGTGCAGGCTCTTACATCTGGGTTGTCACAGCCAATCATCTCCCCATAGGAGACCTGGTGGCAGAGGCAGTAAGTAGGCTCATTGGGATCCACAGGCATATCCAGTACATCCGAAGGGTGCACATTTCCAAAGGTGACTGAAGGCATCCCATACTCTGTGCTACTGCAGGACAGGAATAAAGTAGGTCAGCAAAATAACTGGCTTTGAGTCTCCCAAGACAATGTCCTTGTTTGCCAGAGGCAGATGCTTCTCTTATTTAAGCACATACACCCAACTTCGGTGAAGTGACCTGCTTTCCTCTTCAACCCACACTCCCTTGAAAGAATTAAAAAGATTCCCTTCTTTTTGCTTCCCAAGAAGGGACAGGAGATACACCCTTCTAGTCTGGGTGGGGATCAGCTATCCCTCTCAGGCTGGGCCCTCCTTGGTCTGATTTCTAATGCTGCTCCTGACTCCCACAAGGCTCTTAATTAAAACACTTACGTGCGGACAAGCTTCAATTTCTTTTGGGCAGTTTTTGGCGCTTCCTCATCAGAGTTCTTCCCTTTAGAGCGAGCACGGGCAGCTTTTTTCTCTTTCTGGGTTCGTCCCTCTGATAAGAAGAGAAAAAGGTGTTGCATCTGTCACCCCATAAAATAGACACCTGACACAGTGACAACCTCTCCAGCACTAAAATACACTCCTACTTTGGAATGTGTATCGGCTTTGGGCCATGCACCCCATCTTAATTTTATCTAGTGGCCTTGAATATCCTCACACAAGAACAGCCCAGGTCACATCTTTTTACCTGTCCTTCAGATTCCAGCGCAACAGTCTTTGATCTGTACCATTCCAGTGCCTGCCTTCATCCCCACCACTTCCATAGTCACTTGGCTGCCTCCTGTCTCAATCTGCAGCCCAGTGGTGGTACTCACTCTTCTTGCCCTTGCTGGAGGAACTGTCATAGTCACTCGACTCTATCTGCTTCTCCTTCAGGTCTGCTTCAAAGCGAGCGAGGTCTGTGTCCAGCCGCCGGATGTGCTTATCAACCTGCAAAGACAACAGGCACCAGGAGTCACCGCAGGACAGAGCCCAGGAGGACAAAGAGGAGGGGGCTTGCACTAAAGAGCCAAGAAGCAAAGAGTGGGCAGGGCCCAAAAATGAGAGATCAAGGCCTTTCGAGACTGGGGGCTTTAGTTCGGACTTTCACCCGATAAGCACTAGACACTTCCCTTCATACCATCTCGTAGGTCTGCATAGCCAGCTGAACCTTGTCGTCCCCAAACTCCTTGCACTTCCCATAGGCCTCCTGGATTTGCTTGAGAAGCCCCAGCTTTTCTTCTGAAGACAAAGTTCGTGCATTGCTGATATACTCTGTGGCCAACTTATCGATCTCGGACTTGAGGTCTGAAACAAGTTTACCATTAAATACATAAATACACACAATGCTACAGTGCCCTCCAGTAAGAGAGACTGAATAACTGGAGCAGCTTTAGGCTTTCTTCCCTGCCCCATGATCCCCATGAGATCCCCATGATTAAAGCAAAGCAAAGCAAAGTTGGTCAAACTACATACTTATTGTCTTGGCAACAAAACCATCTCTAAGCCTCACCTTCTGTCCTCTGATCCAGATCTCTCATGAGCTGGAAGTTTCTCTGCAATTCAAATGGAAGGTTCTCAATACCTGCAGGGAAAGGAGAATACATGGAGAAATCAGGTTCTTGTCCATGATGCCAAGGCAGGAACAAAGCTAACCAATAACAACACACATACCCCTTTAATGATGTCCCCGGTGCACATTAGCGTGCTTCCATTTGCTGCCAGCTCCAGAGGAGACACACTATAAAAACGTGATAGATCTAATCTGGGAGCACAGTTCTAGGATACATATTAGTTAGCAGAAAACTGCTGCCATGTAGAAAGATCCACATTAAGACAGCAAAACCTCAAAATTTTTAATAAGTGTCAGTCAATATAACACATTCAAAAACTCCACTTAGTAATGAAAAAAATCATACAACAGCTGGTAAATAATGCCATTTAGTTGTTCCTACACAAGGATGTAAAAATTAAAGTTGATCAAATGCTAATTCACTGAAAAGTGAGTCTGTTTTAGTGCATCTATTTTACATACAGGGGACAGAAGACGCTTTGGGCAGAGCCAAAGAGCAAGTCTGAGATGGGACAGGGAGCAGTGAATATCAGTCTTAACCCCCTGTGACGTGTTCCTTGTTGTGCCTTCTGCATTGTCATCTCAGTGTGGTCCATCCAACACCTGGAAGGATGCCATATATCATGAATAATAAACGTTTGTAGGGCTCCGAATGAGCAATGTGAAGTTGATAGTCAATTAATTTTCAATGCACTATGCCACTCACCCCCTAGGCATCACCAGATGCTCAACTGGCAAAGCTGATAAAAACCATTCTCATTTTTCCATGCCTGTCTAATCAAAATGAGATCTAGTGTTACTGCATTAACCTGAAATCCAAGCTTGATTATTGTCACCTTTATATGTAATTAAAAAAAAAATAATCTCTCTTACAGGTTAAAAAAAAAAAAAAAAAAGGTGTTGGGAAAAGCTCTTCAGAAACCCAACACAAGCATATCTGCTTCCTGAACCCGTTCTCCAACACACAGGGAGTGCAACTGAAGGTGTGTCTGGCCATCACCAAAGCTGTCCAATGCATCAGTCCAGGCAGCAGTCTCTATTTTCACTGCACATATTTCTACAGCAATGAATGCTTTTCCAATTCCCTGAAAAGCAGTCAGCTGTCTGGGAAGGTCTGTATGCAAGAGGAAGGTTTTAACAAGCACTATCCACAGGCCGTGAAATTAATTCCTGTAAGAAGTAAAACCAACTCCAGGCCTTGCTGAGCACAGAAGTTGTTCCTTTTAGTCACTTTTTTGCACAAACAGAATATAATAAGTTACACACAGAACCTTTATGAGTAATGAAGCTGCTGCTTCAACAGACTTCTGCTGCCATTTCTAATTTAGTTACCTGAGAAATGCTCAGGTGTTAGGTGTCCTTGAGTACCCAGATACATAATCCACAGCACATACACATCACCCCTCTGCATTCAAGGACAGTTAACAGTGCAAATTCAAATTCTCAAAAAATTACTAAGCGGCAAAATTCTGTCAGCACATTCCTGAATTTGATACTTCCACGTTTGTTCAGCATGACAGACTTCACACAAGGTTTAAGCAGCCAGCTACCAGATTACCTCCCTATGGCTCAAAAAGCGTGTCAGAAGACGATGGGGACACAATGTTGGAAATTAATATTGCTTGCAGAGGAAGCTCATGGCAGGGATGAAATCCACCTTGGGGATCTCAAGACCATGCCTTTTTCCTTCCTGCAATCCCCAGACTCATCAACTCTAAACCTTTCAATTTACACAGCAAATGAAACATGGGTCATACTGCAGCATGCTGCTTGTCATTCCCCTCCAAAGCAGTCCCTGCAGAAGACAAGACAGGTATCCTCTAGAGGAAAACAGTATCTGTTCTTGCACTGCACACAACATGTTGAATTTATATTGAGTTCATTAATCCTGAAGATCACAGCTCCTAAATTCTGGACTTTGTTGTTTTTTAAAAAGATTAATGTAATTTCGTTTTCTCTTCTGAAAAGGACAGACAGTAAAAGTACAGATTGCACCATGTACTGTCAGTTTTCCCTTGGCAAGGCTAGAAACCTTTAGAAAGAGCAGGCACCTGAGCTACCACAAAAGCCAGTAGGATGCTGTTCCGTGGGCAGAACAAGCCCTCACAGGGCGATGGTCACATTTCACGGTGATGTTCTCGCAGTAGGAGAAACTCCAGCAGGAGTTTGTTTCTGCTACAGAACCTGAAAGGGACTGTGCTCTAGTCTTTACAGCTGTTGCTGTAAAAATCTGCCACCACCACTAACACCAGCACATGCCCTCGGCTGGACAGCGTCCGTCTCCCCTTTGCCTCTACGTGCCCAGCCTTGTCTCCTCAGCCTGTGTCACCCACGGAGGTCAGATACCCTCTCTGCTCAGTGCCTGCTCCCCTCACTGCCAGCCCCTCAGCCAGGCCAATGGCTCCCCTGCCTTGTTACCTGCCTCCAGGTGTGCAGAGCCCTTTGCTCCCGGCAGTGTAGGAAGAGGTGTCACCTGGCTCTGACTGCCCAAGCAGAGGCTCAGCACAGGCACCATCATTTACCAGTTAAGCACTTAAGAGCCATGATCTCCTGGAGCCATGACCTTCCAGAGGCTCATTAGCTGTGCAGGCTTCCACAGGAACTGACGAGACAAACTCCTGTCATTTTAATTCCTTCCCTGCTAAAACCAGCAAAATAATTTCCTAAAACTCCAGCAAAATGTTTTACTCTGCAAATCTATTACTGGACCAACGTTCTGCAACTGCTTTGTCAATAAACTGGGAGAAAATGAAACAAGTGACAGTACAGTGACTTTATAATCAGAACTGTTACAAAGATACTTTATCTCTTCAATTGAAAGTGCAAGGAAGATGAGCACACCATTACAAATTATGATCCAGAGAGAGTCTGACAATAACAAAAAGCATAACAAGATAAAGCTGCAGCCAAGGAAGTTTTAACTGAAAGGCAAACTATTTGTATGGTACGTAGCTTAATCTAGCTATGGGGATGTTTTCTACTATCTGCAGCTTAACTCCAAAGCTCTTGTGCAGCCTTAAACAGAAGTGATTCTCTGAATCACAGAATTTAGCACAGGGGTCAGAACATTTGCTGAAATTGCTTGACCTGTGCTGTGATGGGTATTAGACAACCACACCCTAACAGTTCCATTAAAAAAAAGGATAAATCTAAGATTTAAGCTTCCCTTTTTTCAGTCCAACCAATGCCACACACTTTTCCTCAGTACTTCTAAAAGCGCTCATGTTATTTATGTAATTTCATTTCCTTATGAATTTCTCCTTTTTTTCCTTTACAATTCATTTGCTCTTTCATCTTACAATATGATTCACCTAAAACTTTAATGACTAAATACTATCACAAAATACCCAAATAATTCTCAGATTCTGAAAATGGTATTTGTAAAGAAAAAACACCCTTGAGGCATCCTCGATCACTAGAGAAGAGAGCAGTGAAGCGCAGTCACTCTGTCTCTGATACACAACAACAGAGACAAAAATAAGGAATAATGAGGGCCTCCTTCCACACAAATGGCATAGCAGCAAGAGAGGAAGAGGAGGATGGTGAAAATGACCAGGGAAGAAAGTGCTAGCGAGGCCAGCAGCTTGGCCCAAAGCACGGGCTGGCACGAATGCAACTGCGCAACTGAATCACAAAATGGGTCAGGCTGGAAGGGAGCACAGTGGCTCATCTGGTCCAACCTCCCTGCTCAAGCAGGGTCATCCTAGAGCATATGGAACAGGATTGTGTCCAGATGGTCCAGAATATCTCTAGAGAGGGAGACTCCACCACCTCTCTGGGCAATCTGTTCCAGTGCTCAGTTACCTGTGTGGTAAAATAGTTCTTCCTCATATTCAGGTGGAACATCCTGTGCATCAGTTTCTGCCAACTGCTTCTTCTTCTATTGCTCAGCATCACCAAGAAGAGCCTGGATCCATCCTCTTGACACCCTTCCTGCAGATACTTAGGGAGACTGATGAGGCCCCCTCTCAGACATCTCTTCTTGAGGCTGAACAGGCCCAGCTCCCTCAGCCTTCCCTCGTAAGAGAGATGCTCCAGTCCCTTAATCATCTTTGTTGCCCTCCACTGGACCTGCTGGAGGAGCTACACGTCTCCCTTGTACTGTGGAGCCCAGAACTGGACACAGCACTCCAGATGTGGCCTCACTAGAGCTGAGTAGAGGGCAGGGATCATTTCCCTTGACCTGCTGGCAAATGTTTTTCCTAATGCAGCCATCTGCACGAATCCACAGAGACGCCATGTGCAGCCCTACTGATTCCTCTCACAGTACAATTACCCTGAAAATCATTGGTGCAGGTCTCTCAATGAGTTTTTCTCACCCCTTCATTTTATTACCTTGTTTTCATTTCTGATCACAAGCTAAAGTCTCTCCACCTACCATCGTCTTTCCTCAGTTCTTATCCCTTCACTCCCCCCGTTCTTCTTTCATCTATTTTATTCTCCTCTTTCCTTGTCACTCCTTCCCCCATTCATTCTTCCACAGGCATCCATTACCACGCGGTCTTCTCCCTTAAAAGCACACATTCCAAAAGTCAAACTTCAACACCACTCTCTTTCCTCTCCAACAATTATGATTTTATTTACTTCTTTGTAGAAGCACACGTGGGGTGTCAGGTGCAGGTAACTGACATTTAAACTTCAGCTGCTTAACTCAGACGTTACCTCTGACATACACAGGCGGAGAGCGAGCCTACACAGCCTGGTAACATCAGCCGTGCTTCAATCCCCCGCAGCACGCCTTTACTGGGCCAAACAATGGATTTGTATTGCACAGACTCCTAAAAGATGATCAGTAGTACCAAGGACCATTCAAGCACACAGCGCCTTTCCCGAGACATCTGCTTACCCACCATGTTTACATGCACGTTTAAATTTATGAAAAACCAGAAAAATACATTTTGAAACATAACCACAGTTGCTTTATTGAACAGTATATATTTCAGCAAACATTTTAGACACCACAGTGCTGAAGCTAATTAAAAAAAGTCCTGCTTGTGCCAGGGATGGCCACAATGAGAGAGCAAGTTCTTTGCTCCCCGAGATAGGAAAGTGACTGGGATCTTGTCAGGGAAGCACACTGGACTTTTCGGTACTCTGTGATCCTCCTAATTTTGTAGCACTTGAAGTTACTGCAGGACAACCAGCTTACAGCAATCTTCAGGCACTCCCTTGCTTCCTCATGAGGGGCAGGATGTCTTTTATATCCCTCCTTTCAGAGGGTTTAACCCTTTTAAACTAATGCTTCTGGCTCAGCCCTACTGCAAGGTAAACATCCTAACCCGTACCTAACCCTAACCCATCATCCTCACAACACCTCGGTAAGGATAATGCTACCCACATTTTTACAAAGAGGGTTAGGGTTAGGGTGCTCGGGTGTATGGCAGACTGATTTAACTACAGGCATCCAGGAATTCTGTGCCCATGTCATAAATCCCAAGCTATGGGCCAGTGCACTGCACATGAGTCCACTGAAGCACATCTCCTTCAGGAACTGTCCAAAGAAACAGGAATCAGACAGAAATGGCAGTCAATGCAACAGCTACAGAAACCCAATACCCCCCCGAAGTGTGGACTGTTTTCCTGGGAAGGGAGGGCTCTTTCTGTCATTTTCTTATTACGCCACCTCAGTGCTACAGCACCCACAGCCAAGATTGCAGGCAATGTTGGTAAGTCTCAGAAAAGGGATCTTTATTGCCAGATTAAAGATCAACCTTGATTTCTGAAGCTTAGAGGGCTTGGAAGACTAACACAAGAAACAAAACTCGCAACACTCCTGGCATTTCCAGCCTGTCACAGACCTCCAAAGGCAGGGTCAACCACCAAAGAGCTCACAGGGCTGTTTGCCATCACATCAGATTTGCAGTTGGGTGAGTGAAGAAATACAGAGAAAACACAGTATGCTTTGCCATGTAAAGCCACCTTGTATCAGCTCCGATAAAAATGCCAGTGAACAACAAAATCAATTCTAAATGAACTGGTCATTAAATGTATCAGCTTAGTGTGGGCTGTGCCAGTAGCTTTCACACAGAAACAAATGATGCCTGTGAATCACCAAATTCTCTCCCCTGCATGATATCTTTGTAATTTTCCACAGACCAAGTGTGCTGCTTCACAGATGCAACTAATCCGAAGTCTCTGAAGGGTGAAAGGTATCTTTTATTACGCTGAAACAGTGTTGATTATAGAAAAAATTTATTAACAGACTTCCTTTCTGAAGTACAATGTGAGAAACTTTAGAGGCAGGGACAGGGGGTATGGCTGCATGCTACACTGGGGAGGGAATAACAGTAAAGATGGGAAAACAAGAGATAAAAGAACTGCTGGGGAATTTGGAATGCAGCCAGGTCTGGGAAGGAATTGAGGGCTTGCCACAGCAATTTCCGACATCACCCCCATGTCCTCTAAGAGCATTAAGATGACGATACACATCACACCCTCCCTTGATGAAGCTACACAGAGGAAAATCCTGACAGATGTAGCTCTTCTGAAGAATAATCTTTTTTTACTGGGTTAGCTAATGTTATCAAGGAATAAAAGGACATTCCCATGTCAGCTGTAGGAGCAAGAAGACGACTTCCACAAGGGCAGATGCTGCTTCTGTTGCTCCGTGCTTGTGTCGGCTTAAGTTTTCTAGCATTGACAAGCCCTGAACCGGTGCATCTTTATGTGCCTACTGACACGTGCAAATAGAGGAGCAAAGGGAACTCAATGCCTTCCTGATCAGTGTAAAAAAGGGGAAAAACACAAAGTAAAATGACTACACAGTACCACATTACCTTACCAGCTGAGGTCTCCATCACCCTCTTCACTGAGACAGGTATGTCCTAGCGGCTGCTCCTGGAACAGGTCTTGACTGGTGGCCTCCAAGATAATGGAATTAGTATCAAGCAGCCACTAGAGCAGCCAGGCCAGTGACATCCTTCTGCGTCTCAAGCTCACCAAGGCTACCTGCCCTCTGCTGATGACTCTCCCACGCGTTTAGGTCTAATTTAGATGAAATGCTGGCTTTGGTTTCTCAGAGGTTTGAGGTGAGGGAGGATGGAAACACTTTTTGTTGTTGAGGAAACATACATGCCTTGGTTCTGTTGCCATAAAAGATACATTTGTGTGTTGTCACTAAGTATACTTACTTCATTCTGGCACCCACAGGGCGCGTACAGAGGGAAGCACGGATGGTACAACATACACATGGTTGCACGGTAGCTCCTCTGCTATAAAGACAATCCCTATACTCATGGCATGTTCACATTCAAACAGAGACTTGTAGAAAATTATTTGGGACTGTTTTCTGAGTATGTGTGTGCTTCAATGGCGTAGTTCACAAAGGAGATCTGCAATCCTCTCAAAAAGTCCAAACATGAAGAAAACTCAGGGTTTGCATCTCATCTTCTGGAAAATCTGTATTAGTCACACTGTCCCCCTCTAAGTCTCCACTACAGTATTTCTAACCCAGTACGAGAGCCAAGCACAGTAACTCAAGTTCAAGCAAGCAAAAGCTCCTCTAATGAGTCTTCACGCACATTCAATCTTTTAATTACAAAACACTAACTTCTTCCTTCTTCCTTTTCTTCCCCCATTCCTTTCTACATCTCTAACTCCTTTGCACTCCATTGCTGTTTTACCGGCTTGAGGGAAAGCACTTACATTACCTTGCTTTCTCCCCTCAAAACCAGGCATAAAATGGTTTAGAGACTAGGAAGAGGACAATACTTGAAGTGATAGAAATCTTTTTACACCTAACTTCAGCAACTGGAGAAAACCACTCAGGAAGATGCAAACTGGAACAAGACAACTGGAACAAGACACATTCCTCTTCTCCCCTTGCCTGAATCCTTTGGCTCAGGATAATCATTGAAAGGACAGCTTCAGTAATTAGGATGAAGGAATGAAGGCAATCAGAGCAGACAAGACAGGAGTTCCTCTGTCAGGATGTTTAGCACAGAAGGAATGTGCATATCTTTGTGCTGCAAAAACATCTTCCAGGAGCATAACACACTTCAGACAGAGCTGCTTTGTAATTAACAGTTTAGAGCAAAGGCAAGGGCATGTCTAATCCTCGGTCTGAACCCAGGTTCAAATTACAGCAAAGACTTGAAAGCTACTGAAATACCAGACTTAAGCACCAGCCAGACACCTTTTACTAAGAGAACTGTTCTTAATTTGGCTATTCCACAAAAGTGTAATGGAAAAGAACTTTAGATGTCCCAAGCAGAGGACTCGAAATACATGACTTGAAGCAACTGAGGCTGTATGCACAATTTTGTCAGACTGCTCACGCATTTTAACATAGAGTTTTTAACCACCAAATCGCATGAGGTTTCATACAAGGTGTTTCTCATTCCGAGTGACTGAGCAGTGATTCAAAGTTTTATTTTATTCTCTTTGCTTAATACAGTCACACACACATGGCCCAGAGCATAATGTGAAAACTGACTCAGTAATCAGCTTTTCAAGGTGTTCATTATTGTGACACTAAAACATTTTCACAATGCTGCAGTGGAGTGGCCCACTTCCCTTACTGAAAGAATGACGGCTGAGAGATTTACTGAGGCAAAGAGATTAAAGTCAAGAAGGCCAGCTAATTACAATCTTGCCTCTTGAATAGCCTGACTTTTCAGACTTATCTGTTCAAAGCAGACTTTAGCTGCAGCTATGAGCATTCTGCCCATCTGCTCCCCTGACTGCAAATTTTCACTCATAATTTGAGGGAAGCACAACCCAAGCAAGGAGAACCTGTAAAAAGTGTGACTCCCAACACAAAACAAGAGCGTTGAACTCACTTTGTCAGAGTGGTACTCAACTGCCTCAAACAGGAAGCCACCTTTTGCCCTCCTACGATCCTCACTTCATTCCTTATACACCTTTCCTTTCTTCAGAGATATGAAGAGGCCCTACAAACAACTGCCCCCTTTTCACACACTCCCCACTCATTCCCTGAGCAGATCCAGCCAGTAAACCACATGAAAGAGAATCTCTGTGGGAGGAAGAAAGAAATTCAACTGAAAACTGTATCTGCAATAGCATTACAATACTAAAATAATTCAGTTCCAAGACTCAAATGTAAATGAAGAAGTAAATTAGACAACTTTAGAAGAGATGACCAAAGGTTCTGGACTATTTATTTGTATCAAATTTCAGGAACTTTTGGGACATAAGTGAACTACTTTAAAACTGAAGTGAATGCTTTTAAAATATCAAAATAATTTTTAAAAAAGAAAAACGAAGTAGCAAGGAGGAAACCAAATGCTGTCACTCAGTCAGTATCACGCAGAAGACTCATTACTAAAAGACTGCATTTTCACAGAGTCAGAAGTTCAATCAGAATGTAAAAAGATTAGAGCAGGCTGCGACAAGAACAATATAGGTAATCAGAAAACTGAAAAATATGTTATCCCAGGCAATTTTTTTTCCTAAGTTAGCAGAAAGAAGGTTGAGATTTAATCAACTACAATCTACACAGGGAATAAACTTTTAATAAGGGGACACTTTAACATGGCAGGTAAGAGGTGTTAAAGGTGCAATGACTAAATACCGGAACTGTGAAAATTAACTACAGACACAAATCATGAAAGCATGACAGGAAAGCCTATCAGCAGATTAACTTACTGAAAAATTAGATGGATGCTCTTTGACTGTAAGTATTACACCTCATATAATATGATTTTCTGAAAGAAACTGTAGGTTAAGCACAGCAAGTGTCTTACAACTAGCTAACAGAGGAAAGTAATATTGCACCAAAAACTGAAAAAAGCCTTTAGAGCTCTATGGGTAAGCAAACCAGGCTAAACCATTGCTGCAAAGACTGTTTTGCTCTTTCTAACACCTTTGTAACCAGAGTTTTTAAGGACTTTTAGGTTGTGCCTGTTCCTTTCTGTTTTTAAGTAAGACACTTTAACAGTAACAGTGACACCACTGTATTAATATCCACCTCTAACAGGATGAGAATCTCTAATTCAACTGCAGGACCATAAATCTCAGCTGAGAGAGAGAATAAGTGTATCATTTCCTCTGCAGGCCTGTACTAGAGAAGAAGATGAATTTCCAAGGGTGGGTCAACTTTAGTTGGAAATTACAAGGAGATCCAGAGGCGTTTGGGAGCACTTTCCAGCCATCAAGACCATCTACAGCTTCCTTTCTCTCCAGCTTGGTACCTACCAGGCCCCTCCACACTCAGTGCTGCATCCTGTTCATCTCTGCTTACCAACTGCAAATCCCAGCCTTTCACTCCTTTATCTTGGCCCTGCAGCTCACACCAGATATAATGCCCTCCAAGTAGGAAAACCCTGCATCCCCTCCATGCACTTACTCTTTGTCCACCTGCTTCTTTCTCCTCTGGTCTAGCCCTTGTCCTCCCCACTGAGGAGCCTCAGTCACTTGCAGTCTTCTACAGTGGAATGAGAAAAGCACAAGAAGATAAATCTTTGCTTCTCTCTCACAGTCTGCTTTTTCATCCAAATCTTCTTCCTGGCTCTTGCATCCTCCTTCCTTGCAGCACCTAGATCCTTGCCCGTTCAATTCCAGCTTTCTCTGAAATTTATTGCCGTTCTTGAACTTTCTTAATTTATTTTACAAAAGGTTTCCTTTCCTAATGGCAAAGAGAGCGCTGAAGACACAGGGAATGAGACCCCTTCTCTCCAAATAAACACCTTATCAGCTCTGTGCTGGAAGAAACCTGATGTAGCAAAACTTCTGAAGAGCCAAGCTCCACTGTTTCCAAGCATACACAAATACAGACGGAGAGATTTAACTTGGCCAGACAGAGTGAGGTAAGACACCTTACCAGAACTCCCATGCTTTAAACACACCACCCCATCACTCTGCTCCCCCTTCTCCAGTGACACCAGATCAGCAGGAAAAAGTACAAACAGCATTCATCAAAGAACAGCTTAGTGGATCTTAACAGATTAGTCCCTTTCTCAAGAAACAGCTCCTCTGATTAATTTACTTGGCTGTTTTAGGAACACGTGGGTAAAACAGGCACTGCAAGCCTTATCCCCAAAGGGCAGAGTTGACAAAGTTCTGAGCACCTCAAGGCAGGACGGTATCAAAGGAGGGCTCCGATAACGGCACCAACTCCATCAGCATTTACACAGCTCCTCTTCGGCCACAAAAACAGGGCTGCATTGTACATGGACAGCGAAGGAAGCAACCGAAAACACCGTCCCACAGATCCAAAAGTTATCTCTGGCTGATTCCCCCAGCCCTGCTGCTGTTTATCCCGGGAAACCACTGACAGCCCAGCTCCCGCTCCCGCGAAGGGCTGGAGCAGCACCGGGCTCCTTTCTCCGGGGACAAACCAGCCGCGGGGCCGCGGTGTCGGGGCTCCCGCAGGAGCCGCAGCCGAGCCCTGCCCCACGGCGGAGGGACTGCCCGCACGGCCCGGGGACCGGCCGTCCGACAGCCGGGCCGGGCTGCGCCCGAGGCGCTGGGACAGCCCGCGGGCGCCCCGGAGAAGCGCTCGGCCCCCGCGGGGCCCCGCCCCTCGGCCCGTCCGTGTCCCCGCCGGGCCGGCTCCGGCGCGGCCGCGGCCCCGCCCCGCGGCTCTTACTGTCCAGGTAGTGCTCCAGGTACATCCCGGCCGCCATCTTGGCCCCGCGCACCGCGCTTCCGCCCACAACCGGACGCGCGCGCCCCCCGGAAGCGCCGCTGCCCGGCCGGGGAAGCCGCTTCCGGCCGTCCCGCCGGGCACTTCCGCCCGCCCCGCCGCCATTTCGGGTCTGTGGGTCGGCCCCGGGGGAGGGGAGCGGGGACGAGCGGGGGAGTGGGGTATCGCTCCTACGGGGAAAGGATGAGGGAGCTGCGCCTGTTCAGCTTTGAGAAGAGCGACTGAGAGGGGACCTCATCAATGTGTATAAATACCTAAAGCGGGCTTGGGGGGGTGGGAGAGGGTGGATCCGGGCTTTGTCAGTGGGGCCGAGCAGTAGGACAAGAGGCAAAGGGCAGAAACTGTTGCACAGGAGGTTCCACCCGAACATGGGGAAGAACTTCGTTACTGTGCCGTGACCGAGCATTGGAACAGGTTGCTCAGAGAGGCTGTGGAGTTTCCCACACTGGAGATATTCCAGAACCGGCTGGACGCAATCCTGTTCCCCCTGTGCTCTAGGATGACCCTGCTTGAGCAGGGAGCTTGGACCAGATGAGCCACTGTGGTCCCTCCCAACCTTACCCATTGTGATCCGAGCGAGGAAGTGCTGCTGACGTGTTACTATTGATTTCCATTCACCATGGAATTCTCCAGTGAGGAGCAGCTGCTGCTGTGTCATAAATGAAACAGTTTTTGCTGTGAAAGGATTGAGGTACAACGCAGCTAAAGAATGGAATGAAGTTAGGACCGTTTTCTCTTTTCCTTCCTCTTGCCAATACCACGTTAGAGACCACACACCCCGAGCCGTTTCTGGGTTAGGGATCCTCATGCCGTGGAGTTCAGGAGTTTCCCCAGCTGTCCTTTGCTACCTGCACAGTGTGGCGTTGTGCTGGGCTAAGAGGTCGTTTATGAAGGAACTGAGACAAAATTATCATACTTCTTTTGATCCTTAGGGTCTAGGATATGCAGGATCGATGTTTGAAGAGGTCAGCGTTAATTTACCATCCTACACAGTTTAGGAGGCACTGGTTTTGGTTTGGCAAATACAAACATCCACCTTTCTGCAGGGTACTCACCACCACCATTCGTTTTTTTCCAGACCATCTGTACAGTGACAGTCACTGCTCAGGACCGAGTGCTCCCACATTCTGGCCACGAAAAGTGACTAGAATTGGTTTTTTTCCCCTCTCCTCCCAAATAGCTTCCAAGACACCCTGCCTTTATTTGTATGGATATACTGGGATTAAGTCTTACAGCAGCCTCCACTGCAAGACTGAGGAGCTGTTATATAAATGAATTGCAGCTGTTTGAACTATCAACCCTCTTGTTGTTAAACTATTTGGTTAATTCAGACATCCTCTGTGTTCTGAAGATGGTGTTTTCCATTCCTATTCCTACAGTCATCTAAGTTATTTATGACATATTTTTAATTATTCAAAACACTTTTCTCTGTCTTTTCAGTTCTCATAAGAAGCAGCTGGCTTCAGTTAGCTGAACATTATTGTTAAGCCTCACTTTAAAGTACTTCAAAATTCTTGTATAAATTGCCTTGCACTCTTAATTAAGGGGAAGGATGTGGCTGTTACATAAAAAAAAACCCTGCTCCCTATACCATGTTGCAGTACTAAACCAGAATCCCCCAAATGCACCCTGCTTGGGACTACCAGGCTGAATGGAGCTGACATTAAGAATTAGACATTCTCAGTCATCACTAATTTGGTTAAGAGACCACCTGGGAATCCCATCTTACCCTCCAAGCCAAGGCTAGGAATGTGTCAAAATACTAGACCACTGAAGTGGAGAGACAAGCTCCCTCTGGACTTCTTGACACTGCAGATACAAACTGCAAGGATAAGAGGAGACACCTAAAATCTAAATGGTAAATCTTAGTAACATGAACAAATGTGTCTTTAACTTCATGAACTGCCACTGTGAAGTTGCAAAACAAAGGGGAGAGGCAGTTTTGTGTGCCTGTGTGGTCTCACAGCAGTAGAAACTAGCAATCCAGCAAAAACTAGTTCCTGAGCCTAGAAAATTTGCTATTTTTCTTTTCTTTAGAAAGTCAAAGCATAGAGAAGTGCATCGCTCAGGGTTCCAGAAGCATCCTCACCTTCAGAGGGAGCGTTACCACAGTAGTTACTGGCGAGATGTGTAATATTTTTTAGAGTCAACACTTCTCAAACTCGGAGTCCTAGCAGGGGCGCAGATGATTTTACAGGAAGGTGTTTTCCCCACTGAAATACGCTCCAGAGATTTATGTCTACGCTCCAGGCTATTTATGTCTAACCCTCACCCAGGCTCATTCACTGATCCTGCTGTAGTAACGAAGCCACAGACGCTAACCCTGGTGGTTATCACACTCCTCCCCCTCACCCCAGTCTGCTACTACAATTACATCCTGTTGTTAAACCCGCAGGTACCTCCTCCTGGTTGGCTGGAGGGAGGGCCTGTGGGATGAACGGGGGTGCTGCCCAGAAAGCCTGTGCACCTCACACCAGGGAGCTGAGCGGCCTACGGAAGCAGTCTGCAGCAGTGGTTCTCAACCTTTATTGATCTACAGATGCCTGTGTTTTCCCTTGGAAATGTAAACATCTGCATACCAAATTCAAGCCTCCAGCTTTTCAGTTACCTTAGAGACCTCTTAAACGTTGTCCAAGGACTGGGAGGTGAAGGCCAGTGCTTGAGAGGGATCCTTACGCATAACCCAGCAGGAGGGCCTACAGCTTCACACTCTTGTTTGGTTCCCTTTTTGCTGTAGAGGTACATTCATCTCTTCTCACTCTTTAACATTCTCAGTTCAGAGGTCCCTGCTCTGCATTTCCTGTCTTCAGGAAACACTGGATGTACCCACACTTCATTCTCACAAACAGCAAAGGATTGAGCTGCAGGACTTGCCCACAGGGTGGTTATTCAGCTTTACAAATGAAAGAGAATGCCAAAGGCCACAGATTATACCTGTGTCCATGTTCCAATAACATATCCTAATTCCGCAGCAAAACTAGGCATAGACTCTAGTTCTTTGGTGTCACGATTTCTTTTCTTGCATTTTTTTTTCCATTCATTACACAGACACTACATGAAATCGAAATGTTTGTTGGACCAAGTTACTACATCTCTCTAGTACTTTGGTGTTCTACTACACAGAAACAAGAAACCATGCACACAAATTTAATCTGTTGAACCTGAAATGACGATTGAACAGGTACCTATCTTGTAGTTAAGAAAGTGTACAGAGCAATTTCATTCTATGTTCTGAAACTGCACTAGTAAACTCGGGCAGCTTTCAGGTACATTACCTGCAAAATATTAGAAGAAAATCCTAAACATGATATATATCCTTTAGTTGATATAAAGATGATAAAATAATCAATAAAAATATAGAAGACAGGCAGAATCTCATAATTATATTCTATATTAGGAAGAAAGTTGGATGATGTAGACATATCTGTGAGGTAATGAAATATTACCTATTGCCAATGAGATTTAGGAAGATGTTTAGTTCTACCCATTAAATAAAACATCCGAAAAGTTGCATAGCTAGAAACTGACAATCTCTAATTTGAAAAGAATTATCTGGCAAGCAGATGGAACCAATGGGCTTTTTTTTCCAAACAACTCTGAAGCTCTGAATGTGTTCCAGAAGACCAGCAAATACTTTAAAAGTATTTGAAAAGCAAATGGGCTCATCCAGGTTGCTGTAAGGCAGTTAACCTAACACTGACACGGCAAAATCACAGTGTAATTGATAGGGCTTGCACTCAGCTAAGAAAAGAAGCATAATTCTCTTTGTTTTAATTTAAAGAAAAAGATCTCATTAAAAGAACTAAACAGCCTTGTAAGACGGCACTCTAAGTTTGGTGGCTCAAGATAACCATCGAGGTCTAATGTAGCAAGACTTGAAGTGAACACTACGCAGCCTGGTAAGTGAAAGGGAAAAGAAAGGCAACAGATAAGAAATACATGATGGAGCCAAGCCTTAATATGAGACACCTAAACCAGCTCAATTTAATTTAGCTGTTTGGAAGAATGAATGCAGTGACTTGATCATGGTCTATAATTCATCACAGAAGACGACAGACTTATAGAAGAAGACTTTAATGCACTGAACAAAAGCATAACAAGACCTTATGGATTAAAAAAAAAAAGTAAAACAGAATGGCAGTTTTAATGGCAATGATAACCAACAAAAAAAACTCTAATAAGGGCTATGGTTGATTAACCAAAAGGCTTTAAATTATGAAAGTCTTAAATCTTTCTTGAAGATTTAACTGAATTATAGACCAGCAATACTATCATTAGTCACGGCTGAGATTCAGTTACTGTTTGTGGGTGACTTTTCTAAATGATTTCCAGCCTACATGATGTTTCCTTTTAAAGCAATGATAATTTGTAAAATCCACCTAAGATCAGAAAATCAGCTCAGAAAAGGACAAGAAGAAAAAGTGCTACTGCCTTCCAGCAAAGACACAAGATGCAGCCTAACACAGAACTCCAGAGTCATTGTCAAGTCTTCTTGGATAAGACATACAGAAACAAATGGATTGGCATCACAATGAAAATGCAGGGGCAAAGAATTCAGGGAGCTGAAGAGGAAGGACCATGGGATCTTGTTAAGAGAGTCTTCCACTTGTGAGTTGGAGGTAAATAATTGAACCATTGTTGGCTTGAGTGCACAAAGCTGAAAAGCTGCAGAACTTCAGGCTGCATCTCAACAGGGAAGGATTTTGTACAAGTTGTTTGATTTTGTGTCCCACAAGTAGCAACTTTCCTTTTTAAACCACCTGAAGCACCCTGACTATGTTAAACAACCTTGGGAATCCAAAGACCTAATCCAAACTCAAATAAGTGACAAAGATAATGAGAGTAAGGTATCTTCAATTGTTTCCACATCAGCAACAAGACTCTGGGTAAACACAGAAGTAGGACATTCTCATTGATAAGAAAAAAAGGGGCCTGGAATAAAGTGGCATTTCTGAAACTCAATGGGAAGTCCCTTAGTAAGAAAAAATTAGGTTCTTCCTGGGCAACAGTAAAAGCTTTAGGTACAGCAGCAAACTGCAAAAACACAAGGAATAACACCTTTGAAATGACTGGTAACACAGGAATTGTACAGCCTTAAATACATATGGATCCCCATGCTAGGTAGCAATTCCAAAAAGGGGAAGGATAGCAAACATTAGAAAACAACACAGCAAACCAGGGGCCTGGAAAGGCAATTTCAAGCACCTTTAACATATAAAACGAAAAATCTCTGCAAGGAATTTTAACTTGTGAGCCATTCCCCATGGAATTCAACCAGTCGGCAAAGTATAATTCTGACTTTTAAAACCTTCCCAACCTAATACAAGACACTTCACCCAAGCCAAGTCAATTTTTCAGACTTCAAGATGATGCATATGAGATGAGATAACTTGAGTGAAACTTGCAGTTTTGTCCTGTCATATGGAATATGGACATGGAGAGGAGAGCCACATGTAGTAATAAACTCGTGCTGAGTCTGTGCTAACTTCCAGAGTGACCAAAACTATAAACTGAGTTGTCCATGAGAAAAAGAAGAAAAAAGAAATAAGGCAGAGAAATGTGAATTAAACTCTCCTGTGAGGAATATGTATCATGTGGCCAAAAAGGCCCTAATTCCACAATGAAAAAGAGGAAACCTTTTGGTAAAAGCTTATCTTGGGTTCAGTGAGAAAGCTGGTGAGCAAGAAACAATTTAAAGAAAATCAAACTGAAACACAACAGATGGAAAAGGTGAAGGCCAGACAGCAACTGACACAAGTTAGACATTATAAAATAAGTAAAACTGTGGCTAGCAAAACTCGTGGTAATAGGAAAGGGATTTTTGGCTCTTTAATTTCTTTCAATAAAAAATAAACAAAGAAATCTTACTAATAGTACTGATCCATGCTAGATAAAAATGGTGAAAATGCTAGTGACACAGAATAGGGGAAATCAGTCAACAAATAAAAAGAGAGGAATAGGATATGGCAGTCAAATGAAAATAGCAACTTCTATCTAGTACCTTAATATCAAAGTAGGAGATGAGACATCTACCAGAGATATGCATTTTGAAGTCAGCAAAGAAACAGGAGTCCTAAAGGAGTTCACTAACAAGCTCTCTAGCCCATTGATTCTCATTTTAATTAAAGTTGGGATATTAGAGAAATACCTTAAGACACTCATGGCAGTATTCCCAAAAGGCAAATGAGATGACTCAATGTTAAATTTATGGAAAAGCTGCTAAGATGAAGAATTAGTGAATGAAAAAATAAAGTCTATAATCCAAGGGTTTTATGAAATAAGAGATTTTGTAGTAAAATAAGAAAAGAAAAAAAACCCAACCCTAATTTCATTCTTAGATGCCATCATTATACATTTGGTTTAACAAAGGGGACTGCATAGGTGCAACATACTTAAATTTTTATAAGGCATTGACCTAGCACCATAAGTCAGAAAGATTTACTGTACATAATCACATACTAAGAGGATTAAGAAATGCCTAGCCTGCAAGTCTCAAAAACAAGCTAATAAAAAGTTGCACTCGATGCTTTTCAAGTTAGCGTAGGTCAGATGCAATGCAGCATTTCAACCCGGATCTGAAAGTAAAAAATAACAACTGATACAGTTTGCGGGTCACAGAACTGGGGAAGCAGTGAGTAGCCTGGTCCATCAGTCAGCCAGGTCCACTCACAGAAACTGGACTTGGACACAGCCTCATGTGAAGCATCTAGGAAATAAGAACTCAGACCATACCTGCAGAAAGGGGGAAACAGCGTCATGGAAAGCCGAGACTTCGGATGATTGAGCGGTCACACCAGACAAGCAGCCACTGTCAGCTCCTGTATAACACTGTGAGAACTGGGCAAACACAATCCTCTGCAGACTTAAGGCTAAGGGACCTCATCCATGGCACTGGGGCTTCCAACACTCAAATCCAAAAGGAACATTTTTATAAGATACTGAAAAATTTGACAAGATGTAGAAAGAAAAGACAGAATAATTCATTGGCTGGAGGAAATCCCTTACAGTGTAAGTTTTTACAGAGTTTCGTCTATTTAGCTTGTCAAAAAGTGGACTGAGAAGAGACACTAGAGTGTTTAAATACCAGCCCAGGGGAAAAAACACTGCTGTGCTCAGGCTCTCTGAATCAGTGGGGTGGATGTATCCAGAACTAGTAACCAGAAGCCAAAGCAAGGAGAAATCTGGCTGAAATATTTAACCAGCAGGAACATGAAGCCCTTGCAGCAGGCTACCAATGGAAGGGATTCTGTGTCCCAGTCCCTCAAAATCAAGCCAATAGATTTTGTCAACACATAGTTTAAATACACATTAGTTCTTGATGCTCACTACAGGATAAATGGATTGAGATGTCACCTGTGAAGCGCAGGAGGTAAGTCAGACAGCTTCTTCTAGCCTAACCTACGCATCTACAAAACACTCCAACCGTTCACAGCCAGTCCTGGTAACTAAACACAGAGAAAAAGGTTTCTGCCATAGGCTCCACAGGTGCAGAGCTCCTTGCTTTCCTTGTGCCAACTGCCCAAAGGCAGGGATGTGCTGCCCTCACATCCACCCACACAGCTGCTCGGGACTCACAGCAGCAAGATGCTCGTGCAGTGGCCTGGTGCAGGGGGAAGGAACACACGTCACAGGGGCAGGGTGCTCACAGCAGCACCTTCCAGGAGCCTTTTACACCAATTTATTTCCATACAGGGTGGTTAAAAAAAAAATAAGAAGCCCCTATTGGTTGTTCATACAGAAGTCTGGGATTCTATAGGCCTTTGGGTGGGTGACTGATTTTAAAACCCAACAACATGCTTTTTCCCTTGCCTTCTCATTCTCTTCCGAGTCAGCCTCCATGATCCAAAGAAATTAACAAGTGACACACAAGACTAGCAGTCATGTGGACCAAAAAAAAAAAAGGGGGGGGAAGAAGAATTGAAGACGAAGAGAAAGGGAAAAACAAACGAAGATTGAAAATAAAAATTCGCCAGGATAATGCGTTTTATAAACACAGAGATAGAAACAGTTACAGCAAGGACAGAGCGGGCCAGGGGTGGGGAATAGATATTTATATATATATATATATATATAAATTCAAGGGGCCTTCAGTTTATTCTTGTTGGCTCCCCCTTCTCATTAGATTGGTCTCTCTGTGGGGATCTTCATCCCCTTCTCTCCACTGTCCACCTTTTGGGGATTCTCTCCCATGACCAGGGTCCAGAAGAGGCCACCACTGCCGTGTGAGTCCAGCCCGTCTTGGCAAGAGGGAGCCTGGGAGAACACTCTGGCGGGAGGTGAGCAGGAGAAGCTAGTCTTTCCCTGCCTCCTGCTGGCTCCTTGAAAAGACTGGTCTATTCCTCCTCCTCCTCCTCCTCTTTCCCTTTGGGAAACTGAGGGCAGGACAGGTGTGTAAGTGTCAGAACTGCTGTCATTTCCACCTTACAGGAAAGGGAGCAGAGAGAAGGGTGATGATTATTTTGGCAGTCTCTTACCCTCCCTCTAGTTGCTTTTTGGTTTGTTGTTGATGCCTGCAGGCTTTTCTGAGGAGGTGGGAGGAAAAGCAGGAGGGAGAGGAGGAGTACAAGCTGCTAGGATATCATCCACAACAGGCAGGAAGAGCACTGAGCAGGAACCCACATTCCTACGGGGCCTTGGCCATCATGCTGCTCAGACAGCTGGGAGAGAGAGGCAGCAACCGGTTCAGACAGACTCCTCTATTGCTCTCTGCCAGGGGAGGAGAAAGAATGCAATACTCCACAGCCCTTGAGCAGTGCAGGCACCTGTCCGTACCAGAGAACATGCCTCGCCTCTCCCCCCTCCACTGGTCTCACCTTCCACTGGGGAGAAGGCTTCTCCCATCCAGTCCTTGGGGCAGGACGAGTGACCCCTCCTCCCTTTCTCAAGCAGGAAGGACAGGAATGGATATTTCTCTCTTAGACACTCAAGGCAATCCTCAAAGAACCCCATCCAGCTGTGAACCCTGCCACATTCTTCTGTGGCCTGCTGAAAACATGTGTCCAAGCCCCTGTACATACAAGGGCCGTCTCTCCATCCCATCCACCGTGCATGTCTCAACACGCAATCCCCCTTCATATGCATCCTACAGTGAGAGAGAAGGCAAAACGGGGGCCTTTCTTTGGGTTTGAAAGGAGGGGCTCTTGCATGAGGAAGTGATCCCAGCACAGGAAAGGGGCTCTTGCACAAGGAAGCATCCTCCTACCAGGCAGGCTGTTGCACAGAAGGAGCACCCCCTTGAGACAGGCTGTTGTTCAAGGGGCTGCCATGAACAGGGTTACACGGCCAGAAGAGGCTGTTGCAGGAGGAGAGGCCAGAGACTGTTGCACAAGGAGGGCCGCTGCACAGGCGGTGCCCCTGGGCACAGGCTATGCACAAGAGGTGTTCTGCTCCCTGGGTTGAGGTCTCTCTAGGAGCTGGAGAGGTGCTCCACTTGGATGGCGCTGGTGCTGACAGTGAGGCAGATGTCCTTGTGATGCTCTGAAGTCTTGTAAGGAGTCAGGTCAAAGGAGCACTGGGGGGGAGGGTTGGGTTGGTTAGTGTCTCCAGAAGGGCCCCCTGCTGCCCCCCCGCCCTGTGGCTGGAAGTGCTGCTGCTGCTGCGAGGCCTGGGCTTGTGCCTGAACCACCTGCTGCTGGGGGTCAGGGATGTTGTGTTTCCGCATGTGCTTCATCAGGTACGTCTCCTGCAACGGGAAGAATGGTGTCAGAGGAGGGAACAACACTCACAAGAGCCAAGGCCAACAGGGAGGGACACAGAGAGCTCAGGGGGCTGCTCCCATTGGATCCAGAGGAGATGCTCCCTGGGAAGTGCGTCCATTTCTGCCACTCCCCAGGGCAGCAAACACTCACCGAGGTGTAGGCCCGGCTGCAGATGGAGCAGGTGTAGACCTTGGCGTGTTTCACCGTGTGCGTGGCCAGGTGTACCTCCAACGAGGCAGCATCCGTGTACGCACGGTGGCAGTTGTGGCACTTGAAAGGTTTGTCTTTGTTGTGCTGCCGTCTGTGGGACTGGGTGGCAGGAGTGGGGAGGGAAGAGAAAGCAAGCACGAGGAAGGAAGTGAGTATCAGTACTGGAGACGGCTTTACCCCCTTCCAGACAGGCCCCAAGCTCCCTCGGCTCCCGACTGCTGAGGAAGGTATGGCTGGCTCCCGGCATAGGGGACAGAGCTTCTCCTACCAGCCCACCACACCTTTGCCACACATGCCCTTTCTTCCCAGGCATAGTAGGCATCTCTGGATAGCAGAGACTCCCAACGCTCGACATCCCCATCTTCTCAGTTTCCATGCAACTCTTTCTCAGTCTTTTCCTGGTCTCTCCTCGTCTGCCTTCCTACATGTTTGCTCCCTGCATCTGACACCTTCAGGGTGGGATTTGCTTTAACTGCTTGCAGGTGTTTACAGCTCCTTGCTATTTGGCACACCCTGTAGATCCGCCTCTCCAGGATACTACAACAGGACACACCACGTCTGCTTCCTTAAATCCCTACCGTTATGCACTCCATATCATTGTCAAACAAACAAAAAACCCAACCAAATACCCAGACTTTATTCGGTGTAACATTTTGCAAAAGTCTTGCCCCAGCTAAGTCAGAAAAGTGCAGAACAGATGAGAGGAACTTTACCAAGATCTCAGTGCTTTCAAGTCAAGTTTACAGTTTTATAGGATGCAACCATTTATGTGACTTCTTTGGGTCACTACTGCCACACAAGTCAGGAATTTCTCCTGGGCCCAGGGCTTCCATAGCTTTTCTGTATTATTTCACACTCTTCCCATCTGCCCCAATTCTTCCACCTCCCCCACCACTGGCATCCTTGACACCCCCACTCGCAAGCAGGACATGCGCAGCCCCCTTACCTGCAGGTTGGAAAGCTGGGTGAAAGCCTTTTCACACCCAGGGTGAGCACATTTGTAGGGTCGGTCCCCGGTGTGGATACTGTTGAGGAGGAAGAGCACAAATGGGAGGCAGTGAGCAGGCAGCAGGGCAGGCTGCCAGGGCCTGATGCTGTGATCAAATCTCACAGCCACTTGGGAGAGCAGGGAAAGGGATGATGTCTCTAGATGCTGTTCTATCTGGACAAGGAGAGCTCTGCCCAGCTCCCACATCCAGCTAGAAGTTAGAGAAGACAGGCAGTCAAGCAGATTTCAGAGAGTGACTAGGACTGAGGAGCAAGAGCTTATGAATGAATGCCTAGCCAGCTCAGCATGTGGGCCACCTGAAAATGTGATGGGAAGGGGTATGGAGGTCCAGGCTCCCTGCTCCAAGCGCAGGAGTCCCAAATGACCTGTTCTCTTGCTTCCACAGAACCAAGAAAGCAGCTCTGTTCCTTCTCAGGATAGACACACCAACACTTTCCCTTTATGTAACAGGCTGAGATCACCTACAGTGTTAATCTGTCCCTGTACCCCTGCAATGCCAGAAGAAGCTTCCACACACTCAGTCCAACCCCCGTGGTGCCAGGCTGGGATCCCCTACAGCCAATGCCTCTCTCTATCGCTCTCTCTCTCTGTGCCACCCGCGGTGCAAGACCAAGGATCCCCAGGGACAGCACGTGCCCACCTCAGCCCTGACGTGGTCAGTGTCTCCTGCGCAGCCTCCACTCCGTCCACTCTGGTGGGTCACCTCCTCCTGGGGGTGCAGCCGGCCGCATTCCCCGCCCGCCCCCCGCATGCTTGGCGCGCGTGCTCCACAGGTGCATGCCGGCAGCGCGGGGGGCCAGGGCCAGCCCCCAGCCTCCTCTGGCCCTTACCGTGTGTGCTGCTGCAGGTGGGAGAGCTGGCGGAAGGCCTTCTGGCAGTAGCGGCAGGTGTAGGGCTTGGCCCCCGAGTGGATGCGGAGGTGCTGGGCCAGGTAGGATGTGTTGGCGAAGCTCTTGGAGCAGTGAGGACACTTGTGCGGCTTGACAATCGCCGTGTGGAGCTTGGAGTGGATCCTGCCGAAGAGGAGGAGGAGCAGCAGCAGTTGGACATGACCGCCATCTGGCTAGTGCTGATGGAATGAGGGCACAAAGGGGGTGGGACAGCACCACGCTATCTGCTACATATAGGAACTCCAAACACGGCATGAGCTCGCTTGGTCTCAAACCGTGCTCCCCTTGGATTCAAGAGACCATGGTCTGTCTGCACCGGGGGAGGATTCAGAGAGAGGAACCATAGAGCTTGGACTGAGGGGCATTGGCAGACCTGTGTGTGGAAAGCCTACAGCTGAAATAGCAGGGGGGCTGCAAGCCTGGACTTGAGATGTTTGGCAGAACTATGCTGGGGAGACAGGGAACACTCCTCCTGTGCCAACACTACCCTCACTCTGACACAACCAGCCCTGCCTCCTGTCAGAAAGTGTCACTCCACTGCAGATGCCCCTCAGGCTGAGCAGCGCCAGCCTCTGAGCACACCCAGCCCCTCACAGCCAGGGCCAAGTCTCACGTGTCAGATACCGCTACTGCCGATTTGTCGTGTACAAGACCTGACCGGCCTGTGAAAACCAGCAAGGTCTCCCCAGGCAGTCGCCCACAGAAGGCGCTCACAGCATGCTGGGATGACGGCAACATGCAGTGCAGAGGGCCCCCAGCCTCCTCCGGCCCTTACCGTGTGTGCTGCTGCAGGTGGGAGAGCTGGCGGAAGGCCTTCTGGCAGTAGCTGCACGTGTAGGGCTTGGCCCCTGAATGGATGCGAATGTGCTGGGCCAGGTAGGAGCTGTTGGCGAAGCTCTTGGAGCAGTGAGGACACTTGTGTGGCTTTGTCTCCGTATGGGACTTGGAGTGGATCTGCATCTCCGACTTGGAGTAGAAGGTCAGCGAACACATCCGGCACCTGGGACCGGGGCGAGGGGAAGAGACACTGTCACATGGGGGTAAGCCCCAATATGGATCAACTCTAACTGGATGGGATTTTCCAAATGAGTGAAGAAGGGATATTTTCCCACTATGTGGTTCTGGGGAGGTTTCACCTAGGACACTGCTCAGCTGAAAGTACTCTAAGGGGATAAATTTAAGCTAGGAACTGGCAGAATGGACCACATGACACCTTGAAGCCAGACAAGTAAAGGTCTTGAAAGAAACCAAGAGGCCAATTTATTAGGCTTGCAAGAGAGACAGGGCACCACTTTGGAAATTTTCCAATAGCAATCCTAAGGGGGCAGGACTAATTCCTAGACAAAACCCCCACTTTGTTCATCTGCGATTTATTTCAGTCTAAAAAAAGCTTAGAAAACCTGGAAATCCCAGGTTAAGGCTCATCTTCATAACAGAAGTTAATTCCATGTACTGCCAAATCCACAAAAGCAGTTATGACCAAACCCACTTAACTCTGTTCCCATTTTTGGAGAAGACACTGGAGAATTTAAAACACAAAATGCTGAGAATAACAACAGTGCTGCTTTCCTAGTCAATGTCACAAAGATACTCTGGATACCAAATGTGGTATTTCATTGGTCTAATGGGCTTTCATCCTTTCAGTCTTACTGATGTGATGCAAAATGTTTTGCCTGGGAGTTTGGATCCATCTGTTCCCATAATGATCAGAAACTTATTTGGTAAAACACAGACTCTTTGAACAGGAAGAAGCAGTTGGCATCTCTCTGCTATGGATGCTGCTGTTAAAAACTGTTCCTCCACCACGACACCAGGCTGTTGAGAGAAGCTCGCACTGTTTTACAATTCAAGATGCTAAAAGCTTTTGTGTTTGATAATTTGACAGAGAGATAGAAGCTGCATCCAAGTTACTGGACTTTTTTTTTTAGCCCCCTACTAAATCTATGTCAACCAAGGGGCACACTTAAGGTTTAACTGAACCTAGGTTTTCCATTTTCAGACTTTTCAGTTAAAGACAAAAATCGAACCTGCACATCTAACTTCCAGGGTCACTTTTGAGAGAAGAAATGCCATGCAGAGGAAGTCTGCTTAACATGAATTCAACGTTCAAACTGTTTTTGTCTGGGAATTTTCTCTACTTTGACAAGCATTTACAAAACTGCTCAGTCACAAAAGTCTCTGCAGGTATTAAAAGCCACAGAGAGCTGGTCCTGCTCTTCCCATATCCATCTCCTTGAAGGAGGATACTTCACTGCATCTACTGGTGTGACTATTTATGCTGGAGCCAGAAGCTTTATGAAGTGTGCAGTTTGATTAGTGCATGTAATGTAAGCAGTACTTATCCAGCACCCACCTTAACTTCCACAAGCCCTCCCAAGCCACAGCTTGATTGCAAGCCACGTAGCTGGAAGCCATGCCTCCCTAGCAAGCACTCCGACACACACCTGCTGTAACATTTCCTTCCTCTCCACCACCGTTCTTTTACATTCATTATCATCTCTAACAGTTGTTCCCACATGTCCTACCTTCATCTTTCTCTTAATCCGTTTTAATTGCAAACCCTAACAGAACATGCAAGCTAAATACATCCTTACATAAATCCCTCCTCACACACGCACCAATCCCTCCTGAAATCAACAAACAGAAGCAATTTGGCTGTTTATCCCTACATCTGTGATATATAAGAAGTAAAAAGGAACATCAGAATGATCTTTTTAAAAATGTAGCTCTTGGTTTATAGATCACACACTTGCGCAGTTTGTTCTAGACTTCCCGAGATGCTAGACTTGAATACAGCATATGTATTTTGCAGTTGTCAAGTTGTACTTACAGGGATGAGGATTGTGTATCCTTGAAAGCAGCAACATTAGAAAGAACTTTGAGGTGAATACTGAACTGAAAATTACCTTTGAGTCACCAAGTCCAGTTCGCTGCTAATGCAAGCAATTACAGCATAATCCCCTGCATGACTTTTATCAAGCTCCTTCTCAGCAGACACTGATTTCCATTCCTCTCAACTGAACCCCATTCCACAACATTATTCCTCTGATAAGGAACCATTCAACTGAGAATAAGCTCCCAGTGCGATCCTGTGCTAATATGGATCCCCAAAAAAAGGGGAATAGCAGGTATCATTTTTGTAAACAGGAGTGGAGCGACTAATCGTGCAATAGCGTGTCTAATTCTGAAGTCCATGTCATCAACAATTACTGAAAACCTCAGACAAGGCTCAGCAGTGATAAGCATGTGGAAAGAATGATGGCAGGTGGAAAATGGGCTTTGCAGGAAAGATTCACCAACTCCTGTCTACGTTTGGAGTAAAGCTTAAAAGATAACTTGGTCAATACCCAAATAAATCTATCTAAGGAGAAAAATATCAATTACCAGAGGCTTGTTTTATGAGCAAAGAAAGGTATTATGAGAAACAATAACTGACAATAGAAGTGAAAAAACGGAGAGGAAATAGGCTTTTCCCAACCATGAGAATAATGCATCTTTGGAACGACGCTCAGAGGCTATGGCATGGTCTCATTGACTTGGCCCTTACAATCAATATTTTGAGAATCCAGCTACCTTTGTAAGAGAAATGCCCTTCTAAAGGTCTCGCTCTAGTTTAAATAGAATGTTGGGCACTACTCTCTTCTGTGCTGGGCACATGACTCTATATTTTAAATAGTCTATTTCAATCTGAAAAATTCATGAACATTACCATTCCATCAAGTCTAAGCAGTCCCATGCATTAAATCTGTAGTGCCATAAAGCCACCTACTTTATTTTCCATAAGTTCTGCACATCCCTTACTTATTTGCTTTGTCAGGTACCTGCCTTCAGGACATAAATTCCATAAAATAAAGTTTAATGAAACATCCTTTTCTATTTTCAAAATAAAATTATGAAGAAGGTGTTTCAAAACCTCACCAGCACTTGCATGAAAATGATAAACCTGTTAGCAAAAACATCCCTAAAAAAAAAAAAAACCAAAACCCCGAAACAAACAAACAAACAAACAAAGCCATGTTGTCTGAATGTAACAGCAACAGACATTCTGATACTATTTTTCAAACAACGTTTAAAAAGAAAATCTTGCAAGGACTCATTTTCTAATCATCTAATTAGCATCAAGCCTGAGAGAGCAAGAATGTGTTATGTAGCATTAACAAATTCATGAGCCTTATGAGTTAAAACAAGCCATGGAATATAGCAGAAAGCTCTATTTCAGACTTTTATATTGTGTGGTATCAGGTTTTTTCAAGGGAACAAATGATCCATTTAATTAAGGCCTTTGCATTCTGCCTCAGACAACATCAAATATTAAAGGGGAAGATGCAATCAGCCCTCTAGTGGGCAAATATGGATTCAAAAAAATGTTAAATCTATATGGATAATGAGAACATCCAATCTGATACTAGCAGCACTTTAGTATTCTACTTCAGTGAAATTCTCCTAGCTGGAGAGAGGAAAAGTAGGGAGTGCTCCTTGCTAAGCGTGAATGAAGCGCTATATGAAATAATTGATTCCCCCCCATCCGTTTAATGTCCATTTTTAATATTGTCTCCCCACTGAGCTTCTAAACTACCACTTCTTTCACTGTACTCTTTCTGAGAGCAAGTAGCAGAAATGACTGCAGCATTCCTGTTGACAGTGTGACACAACATCCCTGCAGCTGCCTGTTATGGCTCTGCAAATTCAGACAGCCTTGAGAAAAGATCCTTAATAATATAGAGGCCCATATCAATAGTTAGATTAGCATTCAGCCATATGCCAGAGATCAAAAGTAACCCCTTCCAATGCTTATAATGCTTTCATTTTATAGGGAATCTGCAGGGAAATACAGGGAGACATTCAGAGAATGTTCGTGTTAGACAGAAACACCCTCAAAAATCAAGAAATGCCAGTAAAAGGTGGATGTACAATTCTAGTTCTGCTCCCATATGAAAGTCATCACGATGAGTCATAAACAAAATGATGCTTATGGCAACTAGACTACAACTCTGTGGCACACAGTGCTGTATTTTTTTCCACTTTTCATGGAATGTTCCGCCTCATTCATCCGATGCTGTTAGGAGATAAAATACCATCTGAAATACCAGCTCACAGTAAAATTTGCCTGACATGGATTAACAGCCTTTTTCAATCAAGTGCTTAATTAGTATCACAGTTGTGAAAACTATGTAAGCTTTTACATAGCTCTGAGAGTTCAAATTCTTAGTATCTACTGATATTAGTCCTACAAGTTTAACTGAGTCCTTGCTCCTTCTGTTAGGCTACAAACACAAGTTAGGCCACAAGTTAAAACAAAAATCAAAACAGGAAGGTCTGAAGTTAAACTAGGTGATAAGAGTAAGTTTAGGCTGTCAGAGTCAGCAGTTCATTTAGCAAGGAAACAAATGTACTGCCTTTGCAATGCAGAGTTAATGAAGTAACTAATGCAAGCATAGCATAATAATGGATGAACAGTTCATGATAAATTCTAACTTAACCCTCACATTCCCCTGACTTTTTTTTTTTAAAGCTGAAGTTAAACATTTTCTCATTAATATTTTGTAAGAGGTGAGGGAAAGGAGACAGAAACAACACTCAAGCCACACAGGTAAAAAACTTGGGTAACACCTAAATAAAGTCGGTGAGTATGATGATGCCAAATGAAAGCATGTGAACTGCACCTCTGCTTCCATACTGGCACAACCAGCATCAGCTGCTATTCCAAAGGCAATGCTGCACCTCCACGTAACAATTTACACTACTGGCATGTGTATCGAATCAGCCAGGCTCAGAAATCTCAGTCAACTTATTTCCACAGTCCTTCAGTCACCTGGTGGCTTGATAAGGCTGCAGAAAAGCACACTCTCCTGGCAAGGCAGCAAGTGTTTTTAAACGCTCTCATCATATGGCACTTTCCCAGTTCTCAGATTTTAGGGCATTCCTGCATTTTGTCCATTTTCCAAAGGACCTTAAAAATACCACACCCAGAATTTTGTGGTATTTCAGCATACTTCACAAGTTGCCTGCCTTCTTTTAATGACTCCATCATTTACGCTCCCAATGGTTGCACTTACCCTTTTCTGTCACAGTTTCGCACTGGGAGCTTTCATGATTTCACTTACTTCCTAAAAGTCATTGCGTTCCAGGATACTGTTCCTCCATATTCCTTACCTTTAGATCAAAGACATTCAATAGTATCCAACAGGACACTTCTGCCTGATAATGTTTTCCACTGTGTCCAAATACCTGCACCTCAATCCCTGACTGCTGGAAAAGTCACTCAGTATTACCCAAAAGGCTAAAGTATTCCACTGGCTGTATTAAAATATACTTTGCCTGAATAATTCTGGTTTAACAACCACATAAAGATCCCCCTTTTTTTTTTCAGCTATCCACCAGAATTGCTCCTATCTTTATTAACCATAACTTTCAGTTGACCTCCAAATCATTGAATATCAGGCCTAAGACACTGTCTACTGATTTTTTAAATTGGTCACTGTAAGCATAAAAGCCCAATAATAAAACACAATAAGGTATTTCCTGATATAGTGATAACATACAAAAGCTAATATTAAAAAAAATACAAAAGGCCCATTAGAAAGGACTAGAGCAAATTTGGAAACACCGGGATTAAGTTCATCCATGTCACCATAATTTGGCTCTGCAATGCAGGTGCGTTCTGATACAGCCTTATTGACTGTTTCCACAGAACTGCATCCTTATTATATTGCACAGACAGATACTTAACAAACAAGCATTCACTGTTTTCTATCACCATTCTATGAACAGCCTCGAGCCTTGTCGACCACATGCAATTCCAACCTCATGAAGCAGAATCACTCATCTGTTGTACCCATCACAGGAATACCAGTGCTCCATAAACACTCATCTATACCCACAATGTCCCTGATTCATTTTTGTAAGCAAAGGGAATGAAACGTAGTAAAAGAGACATATCCACTAATTTCAAGTGGCCAAACCAACACCTGTGAGCACTTTTTTCCTTTAAAGGAAAATTCATATTATATACATTCATATCACAGCTCACTTAAGTGTCTATGCTACAGCTACGAGATGCAACGCTTTTGCAAAGCAAAACAGGGTCTGACCTGTAACAGAGGAGTATTCAATGATACTTGAGATTACAGTTCTGGGAAGACGAAATGTTAATTATTTCAGGATAACTGTCTGTGGTCACTTGTAGCCTGTGACAAACGCAAATCCACTGAAGACTAGACCTAACTCATATTTGCACACACTTCAAGGCAAGATTATCTGCAGACTTGAACCACATGACTGTAGGATACCACAGGAGTCTGAGGCAGAGGCAGGCATGATCTACAGTTCTTCATACCAGCAGTCAAATGCCTTCCCCAAATCATCCTTCTCAATTCCACAATGCCATGTCAACGCATTTTGTTTTCTTTTAATAGAACATTCCTTTCACGTTACCTGAGTAAACATGCAGGACTCTGACAGGCCATCATCTACCAATAATTAATGAAGGATGGTATCAAAGTGCATTGACTCGACAGGGCCAAATTAAGGTGTGATCAGAGAAGATGTGCAACAGAACAGTTTCAAAGTTCTCTCTCCCCAGTTGAAACTGCAATTGTCCCCCTCACCCCCCTTCAACACACTCATTCCATTGACACGCAAGTAACTTGCCAAAATTAAAATTCATGACTGCAGAACCCTTCCTATTAATTCTTTCTGCTTGGCACTATGATGAACTGCCAAGTGAGAGCACATACACGCACGCACACACACACAGTTACAATATCTCAGCAGAAGGGAGAGAACTTACCATAACTCAAGTTTTTTACCTTATTATATATCCTGAGGCATGTGGCCAGTCTAATTCTGCCATTTTCTAACCTCCAAGCACTGTATTCATACACAAAGTAAAGCTCATGTGTACAAACTGTGTGTGTATCTGTAGATGTGCATGTGCACCTGTCCTCCTTAAGAGTTTTGAGATCATAAGCCAATTTCAACCAATCTGGAAAAAGGGTAAGGATCTTAAAAGTTAATACAAGTCTCAAAAATATGCATCTGGGGAAAGAAGAGAGACTCTCTTGGAGCCCTCTGCTGAGGGAAAGGCTAGTAAGCTCACCCTTGATTAGACATCAGAGAATCCACACAGGAGAGAGTCGCTGGAAACCAGGCTTCATTAGTTCCGCTGCTCACGGAACTACTTGTTAAAAAAAGCAAACAGAAATTCCAACATGTGGCATCATACTGACACCCATGTTGGTCATCAGCAATCTTAAGATCCACTGCACAGACCAGAGCGCTGCCACTGCAGCTAGGTAAATGACAGCTGACAAATGACAGCAACCATACTTTGTCACCTTTTTGTAGCCTTAAAGGGAGATAAGGTTCTTTGCCAGAGGAGGTCATATTCTTGTGTTGACCTCAAAGACATGCCAAAATTTAGAAACACTGGGTTTAGTATTTCTAGGCTTTGGAGGGAATGTGGTCAAACTTTCTGCCTGACATTCCAAACTTAATTCCCCCTTTGCCCTTAGCCTTCTAGCCTGCAGCAATCCCCTCTCTCCCGCACCAAGACCCAGGCCCAAGCTTTTTACCCACATGCGCCAGCCTCTTTATCTTTTACTGTATAGGATCTTCCCTATTTCATTCCCTCAATTACCTAACATTTGTCTCCTCTCCCCCATGCTTCTATTTGTCTGTTCATATCCCATACTCTTGTCCCTCTGTGTTCTGCCAGCTCTAGGTATATCCTCATTTTCCAGCACCTAGCAGATCTGGGTCTTTCTTCCTCCCCCTAGTCTTGGCCTTTCATAGCTTATCCCTGTGCTACTCCCCCATTTCCTCCTGGCAAAGAGGCTCCCCATCCTCTGCTGCATTCCCTAGTTTGTAGGCTCTTGTGTTTTCTCTCTCCTCCCTTCCGATTCCCATCTCTTATCTATGAAGTTTCCAGATTTCCTCAACACAAACAGCCCCATTCCCCACACACATCTCATTCTCATCCCTACTACATTTCAGCCAAGTGGTGTCTTCTCACACCTTGCCTTTGTGCCCATCAGAGGGGGGAGACTGCTGTCCACACTGGGCACTAAAGACTCCCTTCTGAACCAGCAGCAGGAGGAGCAGCTGTGACTGAAAGGAAAGCATGCTTGGCCCTTCAGTGCTAGCCTAGAAGATGCCTATGGCTCCAGAGAGAGAAAACTTATAGTCCAGCCTTGCACAGAAACTGAGAGAAGTTAGTGTATTTATCTTTTCTGTGGAGATGGAAGTCTGGTCAGTGCCTGGAGCCATGCAAGCCTCAAGAAACATCAAAGAAGATATAACCTTCACGTATTTCAACCACAAAACTATAAAGCATCTCAGAGCATGCTTAACAGATTTTTTTCCAAGCTCACAAATGGGCATATTCTACAATATTCTCACAGATATATATGGTTTACAAAAGCCAGATTTCAAAGTCTGCTCAAAACCATGGGAAATTCACCAAACAGCCATGCTAAATCCAGCAAAGGGCAGAAAAAAAGGCTTTAAATGAGACACGTCTGAGAATATGCCCACCTGCTGGATTCAAACCACTGGTACCTGGGTGTACCTAACTTTCTCACTCATGAGGGCCTCCATCCAGCTTCCTCACTTTCTACAGCTCAACTTGCTAAGGCTTCTGTACACTTCTGCACCTTGGACTCACCTCAGAACTTTCCTATGTCCCTTAGCTGCTTATTGTCTCCCAAGTCCCCTCCTGTTTCCCAGTAAAAGTAGGGAAACCCAGAACTTGAGGTGGGTAAGAGAGAGCCTGTCAATCACACTAAGATGGTGAGGCCCTTCCCAAGCCTACAGCCTTTCTGTTGGTATCTGAGGCTCCAAAGCACAGCTCACAAGACCATTCCAGACCATAAATTGGTATTTGTCCTAGATTTTACAAACTTAATACTGGAACCAAGCAACACCTGTAGAGAGCTCTTTTCTCTTGCAAAGAAGAAATTATTTAGAGAACTGTCAGAGAAGCAGAATTTATGATCTGGCCCAGAGAGGCTGAACCACTTCATCAGTCTTATCTGATCACATCACAGCACAGACTTCTAAAGCACAGAGGTACAGGCACCACAACAATACTAAGAAACAATACTACTGTATCCAGGACCTGTTTGCTCTCTTTTCCTCAGCACTGAGCAGCAGCCACGTGCTTCACACTTCACATCTTACTAGAAAGAATCTTGATGCTGATCTCATTTTTCACAGAAAAAGTGAATTCTACAAAGACGTCAGGGAAGATTAACAAAGAGCTGACAACAAATACAGACAAGACTGAAGTGACATTACTCATGACAGAAAATGCTTCACAGGACTGGGTCAGATGCTGTCCCCTGCAGGTGCAAACATTCTTCTAATAGCACGAAGTAAAGCACCAAGGACTCTGCCAGACTAATCCTAAGGCTAGATGTCCAAGATCTGCAAGCAACACCATCATTAGCAAAAACCTCATGCCTTTTCTTAAAAAGGAAGATCTAATCACAAAGATTCTTGCCCAGCCTTCACAGCAGCCTACTAATTCACTTCCAGGGATGATACAGCAGCAAAACAGCTGCCATTTGCTGGAGCAGAAATCTCTACATTTAGTAGAGAATGGGATGAGCTGCAATATATCAAGGTTTGTGCTCTAATTCCTTTCACATCTGCCTGGTTGTGCTTCCCACTCAAGGCCTTACTCTGTCTTTATCACCACAGCAGGAGTCAGGAATTATGGATATTAGCCACATGCCCAGACACTCAAGACAAGAAATCTCACAGAGCTCAAAAAGAAAAACCTAAAACAAAAAAATAATTAAATTTGACAAAATAATTTCAGGCTTTAGGAATTGGGTATTAAAAAATAAAGAGTCACATTGATCAATATAGTACAACTCCTTCCAGGCATCTGAATAGATTATTCTCACTGTCTCATCATAGGAAGCAGCGAAATCATACAAATGTAGTCATATGAATACCACAAGCAACTCCTCCTCCAGCCTGAGAAGGGAAGAGGAGTAGATGAACCTCACCCACAGTCTTAATTTAGCTGGGATATGTCTGCATTCTGTAGTGACGGGGACTACTGAAATCATCCTCTAGAATACAGAAAGAACCCAGCAGTCCTCTAAGTCTTAACTTGCGAGTCTATTCATATGCATATTATGGAGCAACAATTTTACCGTATTTCACAAAGGTTTTCTCTCCCACAGCTCCAAGAAAAGACAGCGTTTTCCTTTATCTTTTCAACAATCATTTTTAGTTCCAAACTTGCACAAGGAAAGCATCAGCCAATGAGGAAACTCCAAGGAAGGCAGAAGTACTCCTTGGTGGTCTTCAATAAATGTCAGTTAAGCTATCCCACACCTTAGCACTGCTCAGAGGAGGGCCTGCTTGGGATGGGGGCTGGAGGAAGAGGCAGTGGTACCACACTCGGACTAAACATAACGACAGGAAATCTTCCTGATTACATGTTCCTACATATAAACTCATTCATTTTTTCCCTGCAAATTCTATTCCATAAGCTGTTAAACAGACTATGCGTGTTCATAAAATTTCTGCTGAGTCACTCCACCTGGTCTTGGGCATTTTTTTCCCCAAACTTACAAGTAAACAAGGAGCTATAATTAAAGCCTTGGTTCAGCTTTAATTCTAGTGTTCACTGCCAATTGTGTCCCCTGTAAATACATATTTAACAACCTAATTAGCAACCCAGACTGTAAGCAGCTTGAGAAGTGTGGAACTGTGGCTACGGCCCAAAATAAATGGTGGGATTACAAATAGCAAGCTACCTAACACCCCCACCCCTCTTCACCATACGCTGCTTATATTTTCAAAGTGGAAGAACTGGGACATTGGGTAAGAGAATAAAAAGGCTGATCCAAGCTCTGGTTTTGTACCCATTTAACTAACTGTATTGATTTTAAAAAGTAAACATTTAAAATATGCTATAATTAAAAGTGAAATAGTGCCCGAGGTGGATGCACTGATTCTGTGTAGATGACTTCATATTGACATGGCTTAATTCCAGAAACATAACTAAATCTGTACCAAAAAAACCCCCCAAAAAAACAAAAAAGAGGGTCTACGATGGTAAAAGGGAAGCTGTTTGAGATGGGATCTTGGGCACACTGTAGAGAAGTGAGAAGACCTAGGACCATCTACTATTTCTGTTTCCATTTGGCTACTACTTCACCTCTTTTTATCTTAATTAACCATCAGAATCACCTCTGAATCACATAAGTGCTTCCCACCTAACACAGACCACCACATTTCCTCCCTAACACTTGTCTGCTCTGTATCCCACCTTCTCTAAAACACCCATACTCCTTGTCCTCTGGCTTAAGTCCCTCCTGGATAATCACTGCCCTTCCCATCACTAGTAAACTCAAGCCACATCCCTCCAAGCTCAGAAATCCAACCTCAGGGCTCAGAACTCTCCTCCCTCTTATCCAGTACACTCAGGGTTCAGAAACACCCTTACATCTAATTCAAAAAGGCACTTGCCCCCCCTGTTTTGTTTAGAATGCTGAAATAGGAGGAGATCACATGGGGCAATGCATACAGGAGCAAACACTCACCACAATTCACTTCTCACTCTGTGTGCGTCCAGTCTGTAGTCTTTACACTGGACAGACTGGAGTCCTGATTGAAGAGCACTCAGGTACATCTGGGCTCTCAGATACACCAGACAGCACTGCACTCTGCAGTACACCAGCCTTACTACCTGGCTGTGGCATCAAGGATACAGTTTAGCCTCCATAACATCCTGGTCATTAACTGACCTAGGAACATTAATGACTATATATGCCCACTTAAGGAGACCCTTAGTTTTGGGTCGACCCACCAGCTTGCGAACATTCCTGATCAGAAAGAAAACTCAACTCTTTCTGCAGCTCAAAGAATCTCTATTTGGGAACTCTCTAGGAAAAAAGGCAGAAATCCCTTCCTCCCCATGTAACCCTTTGAAGGGTTAAATACACCCCCATCCCCATGCAGTGTAACAGTCAAGGTTTAACCCCGCTCCCCACCTGTATGTCTTGCCATCCTTGTGCTGGTCCTCATCATCCTCGTTTGTCAGCACAAAGGGGTCGCTCATCTCTGGCAGCCCCGACTCCTGCAATCGTTTCTTCTTCCGGCCCCGAGGTGGTTTGGGGGCAACTCCCCCACCCCCACCACCTTCAGTGAGGGTGGTTGTCCCCTTCTTGGACAGGTCTGGAACCACCTGAAGGGCTGCCTGGGAGCCAGGGGGTAGTGCAGAGACAATCATGGGAGCTGAGATGGGAAAGGTTTGGGCAGAGGCGGCTGTGGTCACCAGGGAACCTGACGGGGAAGTTATCACCAGACCAGGACCTGCAAACAAAGGAAGACGGAGGAAGTCAGTTATTACATCTCCAATTATGCCCAACCTCCTTACCCCACAAAAGCACCTACTTTTGACTACAATACAAACAGGAGGGTAGCTTCCCCTCCCAATGCATTCCCAGTCTCCACTGCTGGAAGTCAAACTTCCATAGGGGACTCACAGTGAAATCACACCCCAGGCAATCCACACCATCAGTAAGGCTAAGAATAATCTACAGCCCAAAAAGCATTCTCCAGGCCCTCCTGTCTCCCGACTCCAGAGTCTCCTCCGTACGCTGCCGGAGACTTTGGAGCGCCCTACCTGCTGTCATGAGCCCAGCAGACTGCACTGGTACCACGGTGATGTTCTGAGTCACAGGGGCTTGGCTGTGTGGTGTCAGCTGCTCCGGCTTGGTGTCCGAGTCCATGGAGATGCCAGTGGGCAGCGCCACAGAGGTGGGCACTGTCAGCAAGGCGGGGTAGTGGGGGGGAGCCAGGCTGCAGCCCTTCTCTGTGGGCAATAGCTGCTCCTTCATCTTGTTAATAAACATGGTGTTCTCAATCTAAACGGGCGGGAAGGACAGATTTTAGGATACCCTGGCACAGCTTCACTCAGCATTTGGCTGAGCAAGAAATGCAACAGAAACACTTATACATGGACTTCTAATGGGAAACAAGACCAACATAATAGGCTGAAAGATCTTACCTGTCCCGAGACAGTGGGCACCGCTGGCCAGAAGTACGGGGAGGAGTTGAAATGAGATTCTTCCATCCTAGCTGGGCACAGGGGGAAAGAGGAAGGGGGAAGGGAAGAGGAATGGAGGATAAGGAAGACAGACAGACAGACAGACACAAAAGAACCCATTAAACCCAAAAAGACTCCAACATGGAACTGACTCAGTCTAATGCTGTGACAGTTCCTTAGTTTCCCCTGTCATTCTTGAGCAGCCTCTCCCCCTTTTTGAGCTATCTGCCCAAATCCAAAAATTATTTAGGGGGAAAAAGGCATCTGCTATTCCCATGGGCTTGGGTCCATCTCAAATGCCTCTTGCCCAGTAGTACTCCATGCAAAATAAGAACTGACTAGAAACCCAGAACACCTCCAAATTTTCCCAATTATCATCCACCCAAGTACATGGCATAAATGAAGTCTGTGCATCTGCAACCAGGCAAACACAGATGAAAACCATTCTCCACTGTCACAGACAGTCTGATCCCACAAGCAGAGAAAATTTTGGACCTTGCCTGTCCCTCCACCCCAGCTCAACACTAAGGACCCAGATGCAGCAAAGGGGCATTAGCATTATGTTACACAGGAAGAAAGACAGGCAGAGAGGGAAACAGACTTGCCCAAGATAACAGACAGCCACAGCAGACCAAGAAATCAAAAACTTGGGGCTCCTCACTTCCTGCTGCCCACCCCAGCCCCACTCTTGAAAGAAAGACAGAAATATCACTCAGTGTCCCTGCTCTGATCCAATGAGACTAGGCAGTGGGGGAAAAAACTTGACTCCCCTGCTCCTGAGATACCCTATTTCCAAGTGAGATCATGTCACGGCTCTCTATTGCCCACTTCATTCCCATATTTGGGACAAGATCCTGTAGGACTCTGTCCCCAGCCAAGTGCCCTCTGCTCCACCTCAACTCTCCGTGCTTTGAGAAGACCAGTTAGACATCAAAAGAGAGTCTCCTGAACACAGAGGTGTAACCTCTTTAGGAACACCTGACTGAAGAAGCATTCTTTATATTCTCTGTGTAATAAGTATTAGTGGACAAAGTTTGTTACACTTGCAAAAACAATATTCAAAAACTAAAGAAATTAACAAAAGAATATTTCCTGAAGCAGAAGATACACCTATTCCTGAACAAATGCGACAAAACTGGTGGGTAAAATACATGTGGTAAGAACTATGCTCAGAGTACCTCTGTCAGAGAGAAAGCTACCGCTGTAGGTTGCTGCATGAGAAACCTGTCCCACTCCTATTTCTGTTACAGCCTAATTAATGATCTAATATTGTTTCTGAATGGCCTGTCTCAACCATCAGGGAAGCTCAGAGGCATGCCTCGAGTAGCAGGAAACACTTACTTCACAGAAATACATCAGGGCAGAATAAATACACGTGGAATTGCTGCGTGTGAGCCAAAATGCAAAGATAATTTTCCTCTATGTAGAGAAGCAGTATTTAAATGAACCAAATTACCCAATAATTTGTTTTTTATGAATTGCTCATGCAACAGCAAGGCCAAGTATTCCTGCCTCACTCACTCAGTGCAAATCAACCAATAAACAGACTTAAGGATAAATTATTTACCTTACGTCGGTGGCATGCAGTCGGACTGCTTGCTGCCTGACTGAATTACCCTGGATTTACACTGCTGTGATTCAATCAGAGTCTGATGGGGCAACACTCTTACCTTCCTTCCTCTGCTTTCTTTTCTGAGGCAAATTAATTATTAAGTACACTGCCCACAGCAAAGCCCTGTGCATGTAACGCTTAATTACATGACTTTTTTCTTCCACGGGATGGGCACACATGAAGAGAACACATTCTTGGCAACTGAGGACCCCCTGAATCAAGAAGGGCATTTTGTTTGGAACTTCCAAGTTTGGGGTTTTTGCTTGGTTTCGGTTTTGTTTTTAAAATAAGTAAGTCCTTATTTTCTTAGCTTCCACATCAAAAACATCAAAGTGAATCTGATTCTCTAAAAACATAAAGTCTTATATAATAATTAGATGCATTTTCCAAAAAAACTTTGCAGTTCTCCAAGACTGCTTTGGACTCGACTGCAAACTCCAGGAGTTAAACAGAGGGATGCCAATTTAAGCAAAAATCTCACAGCAGCTTTCTTATTTAAAGAGTACAAGGAATGAAAGGCAAGTCCTTTCCAGATTCCAAAATGCAGACTAGCAAAGGCCAGGGCACTCAGTGGCTGCTTGTCTTCATCTAGTCCCTCTACCAGAACTTCACAGAGCATCTAACTTTTGTTTGCTCAATTTACAATGTGTGCAAGTCAAAATAAGGCTCTTACTGATTCTTCAAAGGATGGCTACACCGTTTTTGTCAAACTGTCTTAGAATACAACTCCCCATCCAAAAATCTTCATGCTCAGGAGATTACCAGGCCTCAAAATTTTTGGCTGGAAGGGCTGAAGTGTGTTGGAGTTATAGGAATGTGGAGGAAAAGGAGAAATGGTGTAAGAGTTGAAGCTTTCATGCAATTTCACTAGCAAGCCAGTCTTCCAGAGGCAGAAAACAAAGGTAAGATTCCTCCACCAAACTACTGTCCTCATACCCACAGCTGTCCCTCCCCTGCCCCGCTTTTAGGCTGAGGGATATTTTGAAAACATGCACCCCTATTTGCAGCCCCCATTGGACGCTGCTCACACTTACTTTACCAGAACTCTGCACGTAACCCTTCCAATTGCTCTATAACTACCAGACATGGGCTGGAGCTTCAACCCTGTACCACAGCACGTTCCCACTGCAGGGCCTTCATCATCCCAGCTTCCACAAACAGGCCAGAGATGGGACCTTCTTCCTATTCACCAGTCTAGTATCAGACAGATGTCAACGTACCCTCCTGATATAAACCAAAAACACTTTCTATGTACAGACCACAAATGTACAAACACCAAATAAACAACCCAGCGAAGCAGAGAACTCACAAGGGACAAGGGATCTGGAGTTTAGATCTCACAGAGTACTTCACAGAATCACATACTTAACGTGCTGGATTTATATGTCTTGGCAGGTCATCACTTTAATCATAAACAGACAGACAAAAGCACGTGCAAGTACACGGTGAGGTAGAGGCTGTGTTTCTGGAAGGCACAATCAAGGTTGGATATGCAGGTATTTATTTAGAGGTTGAGTTTTAACATGGCTTTCTTTATTCTCCAGATACCTGGCTTTTGCTTTTATTTTCTATTTGGAGCAGAGCTTTTCAGTCGACAAAAGGCCCTGAGTGTGACACTCAGGAACGATTTACAAGGTTGTTTTACCTCCACCCAAGATCTTTTTTCAGTAACAAGGAGCTTTTAGGCTTAATTGCAGCACAACACTAGGGATGCTGAAGGCCACACAGGCTGTCATATCAAAAGCAAAAATGCCTCCACAGAACTCAAGAGGGCCAAAAAGTTCAACCACCACTACACCTTTAGAATTCACATCAGGAATGCCCCGAACGTGCAGGACAAAGCCCTGGATCCCAAACCCGCACCCCAGACACAGAACTTTGGTGCCGTTCCCTGGTGACATGCGCAGCCTCCACCCCGACCCGCCGAGCGCCTGCTGGAACAGGTGCCTGGCAGAGGGCAAACCCTGCGCCCCAGTTCCTTCCAGGCGCTCAATCCCTTCTCCCGCACCCCGGAGCTCAAATGCCCTCAACCCCCCACCTCCGGGACCCGCGGGCCATTCCCCCCCGTCCCTCCCGGAGGGAGCCCCAGGGCAGGGCCGAGGGTCACTCACGCAGCTCCGGGAGCTCCTTACCCCTCTCACTCTCCCTCCTCTTGCATTTCTCCTCCTTCCAGGGCCGGCTCTGCAAACAAACCGCCTGGGTTACCGGGGCCCCGGTGTCCCGCATGGCAGCCCCGGGCGCTGCGCGGGCCCCGCGGGCCGGGTTGGCCACGGCCATGTGCGGGACGGGCGCTCCCGCGGGGCCCGCACCCACCTCCACCTCCCCCCGCGCCGGCCGAGGGCGGAGCCGGCCCGGAGCGCAGCTGCCCCGCGGCGGAGCGCCCGACAGCGGGACGGACGGCGGGGCAGACAGACAGACACACAGACAGCCTTCCTCCATTTCCGCTTCCGGATCGCCCCGGCCCCGGAAGCCCCGCGGCCCGGCCCCCCGCCCGCGGCCCCGCCGCCCCGCACGTTCCCGGGCTCCCCCCCAGCGGCGGCCCCGGCCCGGCTCCGGCGGCGGCGGCGGCGGCCTCCTCACCGGAAAGAGCAGCGGCGGAGCGCTTCCGGGTCAGGGGGCGGTGCGCGCCTCGGCGCGTCCGGGTCCTCCAACGGGGCGGAACGGCGTCCTCGGCGGTTTCTCGCGAAAGCGGCGCGGCGGCGGCCCGGGGCAGGGCTGCCCGGGGCAGGGCTGCCCTTGGCGGGGGCACCGGCGGGTCCCCGCGGGCGGGGGTCGGGGCGGGGGACGGGCGCGCGCGCGCTTACCGGAAGCGCGGAGGGCGCCGGCGCGCGGGGCGGCGCGGGCGGGCGCGAGGGCGGAAGTGGCTGTGGCGGGCGGGGGGCGGGCGCGCGCCGTCCGCGAGCCCCGCCGGCAGCGCCGCTTCCGGCCTCGCGCCGTCACGTGACGCGCGGGACACGGCCTCGCTCGTGAATATTCATGAGGCTCATGAATAATTAATAATGAATTACCGGCCGGGCCGGAGGGGCTGCTCCAGGGGCTGCTCCAGGGGCTCCCGCTGCCAGCGCCGGGACGGCCCCGGGCTGTTCCCGAGGACTTGTCCCAGAGTTTGGCTGTCGTGGTACGGGGCGGTCCCGGGCTCCCCCTGAGCCTGCGCTGGCTCAGGCGCTTCCCCGGTACACGGCTAAACGTGATCGTCCTGCTAACCCGACAGAAAGGACTTCCAGGAGGCTGGCTTTTTGCCACAGGGGCAAACTGGACCATCTCATTCCCTGAAGGGAACAGGAGGGCACGGCCAGACCTGGAGGCGAGCAGGATAACCTTTTTCCTGCAGTTGCCAGTCAGAGGCTCGATGTAACCTCACCCAAATACTAGTATTTTTTTTTATTTGTGACCGTTCACAACTTGATTCCAGAGGGGTCTGCAACTCCCCCTTGTTCTCACTCATTGAGAACTTGGTCTCGCAGATCCACTCCGCCTAAATTTTGGCTGTCAGTTCCTGCTGTCTCCCGTGCGCTGGCACTGCCGGGCATGTTGCTGTGCAGCAGGAGTTCCTGCTAGAAGCAACAGGCAGTCCCTTGAGCGGGGCAGGAGAAGGCATCACGGAGGCACTCCATGGCATGGCTGAGCTGGGCTGGCTGCTCACCCCCACACCAGACTGGAGCCGAGCCAGGCTGGCTCTTGCTGCTCTACTCTGTCTCAGACCCTTAAAATTCATGTGGAAAGAGACTTCCAAATATGATATATTTCATTCTGCTACTCGTGGCAGGGTTAATTTGGCACTGGGCCCACCTCCCGGGTCAGGTTAGGTTGCCTTCCTCACCTGTGGCATAGCATGCTGGGTGTTTGGCTGATCTGTTTCAGTGCTCTGCCTTGAGAGAAATCTCTTTTTTAATTGTTGCACTGTTTTTCTGCCAGCTTGGCATGCTGGAACAGCTTTTCAGAGCCAGCATGAGTAAGAGGGTGGGACTGGGGAGAGCACAACTATAGCAGCCAGCGGTTAGATTGGCTCGGGCGATCGTGAAACCGCAGCATCCGGAGCGGTGGGCAGAGGGAAATCTCCTGGCAGATGAGAGGCAGGCGGCTCCAGCCACAGCGCCTGCCTGTCCCCAGAAGGTGCTGGGGTATTGGTCATCCCAGGCAGCACAAAACTTCCTCCTGGGAGGAGCCAGGATTAGCTCTGCGTTCTTCAGCAGGAGTCACATGATGGCAATTGTTGATTTATTTAAATAAAAGGAGTTGGCAGCCTAATCAGTTTGGAAATTAATTTCCTTGTTAATTTGGGGGTTTTGACTTGCTCATGAATATTCACAAATGCTCGTCTTTTTTTTTTCCCCCTCCTCTGTGTAATTTATTTTTGTGATTGTCAGATCACCTCTGAAGGTGACATTTCTCTCCTCATTCTGCAACGCAGCAAATGTATTCAATCTTATGCCTTGGAAGAGGAACTCTGGCCTGGCACTGACATCCCTTTTGCTTCTCTCTTTGCCAGCGAGTTCTCTGTAGGCTCTCAGCTCTCCTCCTCCCTCTCTGCAAGCTGCCTAGAAAGAAATAAGATTGAGAGTCTCCTCGAAGAAGGGGGCTGGTCTGGATTTGGTAGTTGGGAGAGCTTGTCAGAATGCCCTATACCAGACAAGGAAAAGTGGTAATTGTCAGCTGAGGGTCGGGACAAAGTGGTTAATTTTTTTTATAGTGCCTGGAGTTTTCTGCTCCCCCTCCCACCCTGCACTGCCGAGCACCCTTCAGTAGCACGTGAGGCAGCGTGACTAACATCTGTCACAGGCACTTGATTTGTCTTATCTCCTTCCCTTAGGAGGAGGCAAAGTCAGAGAAACACGGCTGTGCATCTCTGGAGAGTACAGCTGATCTCTTCACCTTCTATCCCAGCTCTCTGTTGCCCCCTTTACGTATCCTGCCTGCCCTTGCTCCTCTCTACACCATGGGAGAGCACCCTGGTTGCTGTTGCAGGATTCTCCCTAGTGAGGCATGCCTGTGTCCCACATGTGTATGTTTAGGGCTTCTGGAATTTCATAACAGCAAGCTGCTGGGCTCAGCTGAAGACTGTGGTGAATAAAAACCTGGGTATAACTGCTGGTGCTAGGGGCAGGAGGAGCAGTGCAGGATGAAAAGCTGCCCTCCTTGCACTGTGCTCAGGCACAGAGACAGGCTTGGCAAGTAACGTGTGTAGTGGAGACCCCTAGGACCAGTGGCTGCTTCCAGACTGGCTTATTTCTTTAGAAAGGTTGGCTTTGGCACAGCCTCCATCTACACAACTTTTTCAGAGCGTGGTATCTCGGCCTGAGGAGGAGTGGCCACACTGCACCAGCCGTGGGGCACTTCTAGCCTGGGCTGGGAGCTGGAAAGGGGGTGACAGAGGACTTATAATTGTGTGGCAAGAAAATAAGCCAGGAGAAATGTAAAGTGACTGCAGGAGGGAACAGCCTTGGAGCAGGTGGTAGGTGGAGGTTAGTGGGGCCTCCCTCCCAGGAGCAGAAGCATGGGAATAGCACAGCCAGGTTCCCACCTCCTGCTGAGAGCACCAGCTCCCTATAAGCTCAGAAAAGAAAATGTGTGGAGAAAGCCAGCTGAGCCCAAAGTTACCACAGCAGTTGCTCTCTCACAACCTTTGTAACAAGCTCTTCTGTGCAGCTTTTGACCCAAGAGGGTGGCAAACACACACTTCCACACTGGCTGCCTCCTCCATCCTTGTTGCCTCCTCCACAGTCACATCTGACTGTCATGTTCTCACCTAAGCTCTTTCCTTCTTTATCTACTCCCCTGGTTTCTTTCTCCTTCTTCACCACCCTAACACAAGGCACCTGCCCCTGGACCTTCACTATTGATTGCAGACCACCCTCCTGTGGTGCCGCTGTACTCTCTGTGCTTGAACACCTTTTGTCTGCTGTCTGTGTGTAAACTGCACTGTCCATGGTGGCCATTCCAGTAATAGAGGTGGTACTTCATGTCGTGGGATCCTGCTTGGCTTGCTTCTAGGGCTGGTACACCTGGCTTGACTTGTTCAGCCAGCTGGGTCTAGAGGTACCAAAATTTGTTGGGGGTACCTCACCAGTTGGCAGATATGGACAGATAGGCTTGGAAAATGTGATGGAGTAGTGACACACATTTTAAGGATGGAGAGTGTTCATTCTCACCCAAATTTTTATCTGCTTGTAGGACAATATTTGGTTTATCCTGCAGCTGGTATTTTAATCTTGTGAGTACATTTCTCAGCAAGGCGTGTTGTCCTCACTCTCTCAGGGATCTGACATCTCTTTGGCAATCGGCTGATTAAATCCCCTGGCAGCACACAGCAGAGAGCATTTCAGCACGTCATTCCTGGGATTTTTTTTTTTTTTTTAATTTTTTTTTTCCCCCACTGCATGGAAATAGATTACATTTTTTCCTGCTTGGTAACTTCTCTGCTTTAATGTGGTTTAAGCTTTGAGAAACACACAGTAATGGAGAGTTATAAGTGCATGTTGTCCTGCACACGCTTGGCTGCCTGAATCATTGCATTATAGTGGCATTTTGCTCTCTTAAGGGCAAGGAACAGAAAGCACACACCTGGGATACACTTTGGAATTTGAAGCATATACAAGAGCGATCCAATGCTTTTTCGCTGAAAGAAGTAGGTTGCGCTGAACTGGGAACTTGGGGGTCCCTGTTGGGCAGGAAGGAAGTAATCTGGGATTGATCAGCCTTGGCTCAAGGCTGGGTTCATTTGGCCACTGTAGTGTAGTGAAGGCAGTTACTGAAACTTCTGGCCGTGAATACAATGTGCCATGAATACAAATCCCATAACTTAGAAGGAGGAAAAAGTATCATTGGATGTATCAAGACAGCCAGAGTGGCTGTACCTGAGGACCTTCAGCACAGGGCAAAAATCACAGTCACATTAGAAGCCTACTCCAGTGGGACAATAAGTTCTCTGTGGCAATAAACCTGACAGGCTTACACCAAAATTATTTTATTAGATCACCACAAAAATTATCAAGAAGTATTTTAAACATGATTCAGCAGTGAGCCCTTCAAGCAATGAAGGATTCCTGCAACCTGGGCTGCATTAGCAAAAGTGTAGTCAGCAGAACAAGGGAAATTGTTATTCCCATCCACCTGAGGTCCCATCTGGAAGATTATGCCCAGGACCAGCTCCTCAGTACAAGATGGATCTTCACAAACTGCAATATGGCCAGCAAAAGGCCCCGGCAGTGGAGGGGGAGAGCACACAATGACAAGGAGAAGGCTGGGGGAGCTGGGTTTGTTGAAGGGAGGAGACCAAGGGGGTGTCTAATTGCTGTCTGCTTATACCTAAAGGAAAATTGTAGAGAAGATGGAGCAAGACTCTGAGAAGGGAGCGTAGTGAAAGGACAAGAAATGATGGACAAATGTTGAAAAAAGAGAAATTCTAAACATGCATAAGGGAAATTTGTTCCTCCTTGAGAGCAGTAGCATTGGAATAGATACCTAGAAAGGCTGGGGAATCTCCATCTTTGGAGATGTTCAGAAGTTGTGTGAACAAGGCCTTGAGCAGCCTTGTCTAGCTTTGAAGTTACCCTGCTGTGAGCAGAGAACTGGACCAGAGACTTCGAGAGATCATTTCCCACTTGACTTTTTTTTTTTCCTGTGGATCAGTGTTTTTGTGCTGCTGATCTGCCATGAGCTAATGTTCAGTGTCCACACAATGCTGGAAGCCAAAAGGACAGTATGCTTGCTTGGCCCAGTGGAAATGCATCTGTGTTGACAGCAGTGTTAGCATGTGTAAAGCCCTTCTCCATCTGGCTTGCCACCCTTTGTGGTCCTACTTGTCCCATTTTATACTATTCCAAGTATAGATGAATCTTCTAACAGTGGGCTCTGCTTGGTTTGAGGATGACTCCCTGAGCTGTGACACCCAAGTTCTTCTGCACAGCAGCAGTCACCGAAATGTCATTTAAAACTATATTGCAGCATGCAAGAATTCCCCCCCTACACACTACCCTCACCTCTTCAGAAGCAGAGAGGCTTTAATAAGTCTTTTAAATTCTTGGTTTAGGTGTCTGTAGGTCTCTGTGCATTCGGAGAATCTGTGATGAGTTTCAGGGGATCTCTGTTCTCTTTCAGAAGTTGTACAGCCACTTCACAAGTCCCCCCTTTTTGAGACATATGCCCCTCTGATAGCCTAAACTGTGTCTTTCAGCCGACCAGGGGAGCAGAGTGGTGGGTGCTCAGCTGGCACACTCCTCACACCACCTTCAGTACTCACCATAGTGCTGCTAAAGCACCTCTAGGTCTTTACAGCTGCCTCGTATCATTTCTCAATAAGAAGGATGATGCTGAAGAAGTGGGAGAAGAAGATAGAAGAAAGGATGGAGAAGAGTAACTTACTGTATTAAGGGAAAAACAAACCTCGAAGCACTATTGCAGCAGGACTGGAGCTCACCAGCTTACCTTTGATATTTGTGGGTTCTTTTTCAAAACTGGATGAGGAAACGGCAGTTTTGGGAGCAAAGATTTGCAGCATATCCATCAAATGCAGAGTAACCATGCCAGGGCTGGGTAAAGGGAGCTATATTTCAGGAAGAGAGAAAACAAAGTACTCTGGGCAGCTGCAAACCCATTAGTCTAGTCTCAATAGAGCACAAGGTTAAGAACAAATTACAGAAGGAAAACAAAATTAAAGTTACAGCAGTAAGTGGGAAATGGAATCAAATACAGAATGGGTTTATCAACAAAAGTACAGTGTGCCCTTAATCTGATACTTTTCTTCACCTTCTTTCCCTTACCTGAGTGGGAAAAAATAATCAGTATACCTAATCTAGCAGGATTTCAGTAGGGCATTTGATACAGTAAGGGCTGGAAGGCAGCTGAATAAGCTGAAGCAAAAGGAATTATTAGGAGAATTTTAGGTGGGTAAAATGCTGGGGAGAGGCAGATGATGTGTGGAGTCAAAAGGGAACTGCCACCATGGAGGAATGTTACTGGCCTTGGGAATAATTCTGCTTGCAGTAATGGCTCTAGCTCAGCAAAAAGCAGCGTGAAAGGGGAGTTTGCTGATTAAATGCATTTAGAAGAATTACTCACAGTCCAGAGCAGAGCAGTGTGAGGTCCTGTTCTTTGCTCCTGCTAACAGGAATGTCTTTTACACACAGGGACTCACTGGTTAGAAATGACAGAAGAAAAGACAGATCTGGGTGTATTCATCATTCACGAGGTGATTATGAAGCTCCGATGTGACGTGATCACAAAGACAACAGCCTTAAAGAGATCATTATGTTAATCTTATTTAGGATGCTATATACAATTTGTCACTTATGTTCAGAAGTGGGCTCAGGGCTGGCAGCAGTGTGGGGGAGCTGGAATAACAGAGTCTGTCTCCGTGCCTCCCCCTGCTCTCCATGTGAGCGGACATGGAGAGGGGTTGGCTTCTTTATCTTAGTGAAAGGCTGAAATAGATGAACTTCTCTCTAGAAATCCATTTTACACACAGGGGTGTGCCCAACTAAGTGAGCCATTATAGAAGGGAAGGAGCACAGCCATGATTGAGTTGGGCAGTCCCTTTCTCTTCAGTTTGGCTCTTTCTAAGGCTGCACAGATTTACCTCTCCCTGAAATTTGCTATGCTTCTTTGGCAGGCAGAGCAGGTCAGCACAACAAGCACAGCATTGTAAGAAAAGATGTGCTGAACACAGGCCCACAAGCCCACATTTTTCTGCTTCATCCCCCAAAGAGTTTTTCCTTCAAGGGTAAAAGATCAGTCCAGAGTCTTGTGCTCTCTGTGCAGGCAACTGCTTGGTGTTTCTCCCACACAATGCCCGCTCCCATAAGCACTCTCAGGAAAGAAATTTAAAACCCAGCATCTCAGAAAAGGCTCGTTTCTTTGGAGAAATACACAAAAGCCAGCTTGAACTCAGTGTACCACATGCCTGTGCAGATAGCAGAGATGAAAGGGTTTCATCATCCTGGTTTTCAGCATCAAGGGAAGAGTGGTAGGTCTTGAATGTGGTTTACACCTGGATGGGGTTAGCGCTGATCTAACACTTGACTCAGGGGGGTTGCAGTAAGTCCAGCCTGCTGCAGCTTGCTTCTGACAATGATTTCTGAGGTTTATTTAATTTAATTGGGGGAAATAAAATTGGGACAAGACCTCGGGCAATCATCTAATTCATTCAGCCTCCTGACCCGACGACAAGATTAAGTAAGCACAACTCATCCCTGACAGATATTTGTTGAACCTGTTCTCAACAGCCTACAGTGACAGGGCTTCCTGACCAGTCTAGTCCAGCAGTTTAGTGCCCGATACTTAAAAAGCTTTTCCTACCACACACCTTAAGCTTTCAGGGATAAGAATGAATCTACCAATTTCCAGAGCCCTGTTGAAAAGTGCCTTTCCACTCTGACAGTGCAATCTCCCCAGACCAGCTGTATATAATTTCTGGCAATTGTGTACACCTTTTGGCAATTCTGACTGTTTTTTTTTTCCCCCCACTGTTTGTTTATGAAAGCCTTGTGCCTTTTGCTCTATCAAAAGCTTAGAAGTCAAGACATGTCACATCTACTACATCCCCCTCAGTCCGCTAGTGCAGTTACCCTGTCAGACAGCGAGGTTAGATGGGCTTAATGTGATCTTCCTGATGAATTGATGTCGGAGGGGTTTTTTTCAGGTTTGAAGTACACACTGGAGGAAAAGCTAGTTCATATGTGCAGCTGCTGCCTGAAAGGGGCTGGGGGAGAGGGGCTTGGGGCTGTGGCCAGCTGAAGGAGCAGGAGGCAAATCCAGCCAGGATAAAATGCAGTGCTGGACAAGCAGTCTGCTGTTTGGGTTCTAGGGATAACAGAGTCTGCCAGGAGCCCCTTGGGTAAGCACCAAAAGCGTGGAAGGACAGTCTCCTACAAGTGTTTTAACAGTCTGTAACATCAGAGATGCATCAAGTCTGTGCACAGTGAGCCCCTCTGGAATTCATTACAGATTAAAACATGCTGAGAGGTTTTCAGAGTTAGCAGGCTTTGTGCTGCATCACTCTGAGTGTCTTTTCAGGTTTCAGCAGCTCTTGCGCCTTTATTGTATCCCAGAGTTTTCACAGCATCTGGAGCAGATCCCTCTGGGCAAGGCTCCCAAGTTTCAGGTGAACATCATGTTCAGGGAAGTAATTTTTTAGATGTGTTTACAACATCAGCAAGGAGAACTCACCAGCTGCCTTGTTTCCTCTCACTGTACTGTGGACAGCTCATCTCCCAGGATTACTTCATCGTCCTCCTCATGCTGTAGTTCCCTAAGAGCTAAGCTCAGCAGCAGTAGTGGTAGCTACTCACAGCCCATCTGGTGAGTTTCCACTGTTTCTCCCCCATATCACATACCTGGGCACTACTTTTTCCCCAGCAGAATTCCACCAGTGTAGCCATATGGCACGAGGGGACAGTTCCGGATGAGAAGCAGAGCAAGTTGAAGGTAAGTTCCCCACCATCATGTTCTTCGCTCTACCTCCACCCGGGATGGAGAAGTCACCCTGTCCTTGTTGCTAGAGGGCACCACTGCGGGCAGCCTCGGCCTGCTATCTCCTCAGGTGGTCTCCCAGAAGCCATGACTGTATTTGTGCTGGAGTAGACAGCCCCAGGATGCAGGGCAGACCGGAGACCTGCAACCACCCATTTTGTCACACTGCTGGTGCAGTTTTAGCCCAATCCAGCTATCGCTGCTTGAGACAAAGCCCAGGCACAGCTTGGGGTAGCACACTTCAGGCCATTCCCATTAACTTCAGAGAATCACTGAGTGGTTGAGGTTGGAAGGGAGATCTGGAGGTCATCTGGTCCAACCTTCCGCGTGCTGAGCAATCACCCAGGGGTCCTCCATCAACCAGGAGTCAATACTAGGTACTGGCCTCCAACTCTGCCCCACTGATCACCACCCTCTGGGCCCAGCCATTCAGCCAATTTTCAACCCACCTCATTCTCTGTCTATCCAGCCCATACATCAGCAGCTTGTTTGTGAGTGTCTTGTGGCATACAGTGTCAAAGGCCCTATTGAAGGTGAGGCTTTTATGACAGAAGGTTATCAAGTTGGTCAATCATGACTTCCCCTTGGTAAATCCATGCTGACTGTTCCTGATGATTTTCTTGTCACTCATGAGTCTGCAAATGATTTCTGGGATTAGCTGCTCCATCATCTTCCCAGGGATGAAGGTGAGGCACGCTGACCCTAGGTCTTCCTTCTTGCCCTTCTTGAGGACAGGAGTGATGTTTGTTTTCCTCAAGCCTTCAGGTACTTCTCCAAGTTGCTATGATCAATCAAGAATTATCGAGATAGGCCTTTCAATGACTTCTGCCAGCTCACTCAGCACTTGTGGGTGTATCCCATCAAGATTTAATGCAGTTCTTCTCTTTCAGAGCGGAGCAGATCCAGCTGCCTGTATCTATTAAGTGTGTTCTGTCTGTTTGACAGAGCACTGTCCTTTTCTCATTTTGCACACTCCATCTCTATGTTTCTCACAGTCCACAGTGGAGTCTGCTTTCTGGGTAATTTTCCACTATTCAAGCTGAGCACACAATAGTTGCAAACTTGTTCCTGGGGCCCCTTGATAGACCAAAAAACCTCCTGGATTATTTACTGCTTTTCTGGGTGGAAGTATCTCCAACTTTAAATAGGGCTTTAGACAATCCAGAAGTGGCCAGGTATTCTGCCTGGAGGAATGTGGGACCCAGAGGCACGTGTTTCCTGCCCAGTCCCTAACTGGAAGCAGCAAGTCCCTGGGTCAGGGCAGTGAGTTCAGAGCTGCAGCAGGTAGTGTTCTGCAGGTTCAAGTGCTTCCTACCCACTCAACTGGCTGAGCTCCTCCTCCCAGGCAGGCTGGCATAATGATCTCCACATCCTCAGGGCAGTTCTCAGTGTCACCTAGATACTCAAGAGTTCCTAGAAAATCTTTTGCATCATTGCCGGGGCTCATTTTAGCAAGGATGCTTGTGTTTTCCAGGAACTCCCTCAGCACCACAGTCACCTGGGGCTTTGCTTCCTCTAGCCTTGCAGGCAGAGCAAGCATCTGTCACAGAAGCCCTGGCTCTGTCTAAGAAGCAGCTGCCACCTGAGAAATTGCTCTGTGCTTATTTGCTCTCTCCTTCTCTGGAGCACAGCCCTTCAGGCTTGCCAGCTTCCCCTAGATCAGCTCCCATCATCTGCACATCCCTGTCGTGGCAGATATGGCCAGCTGCCCTTTAGGGTCAGCAAGGGGACCGTTCTAGAAACAGGGCAGAACCTGCACATAATCCTCAGTAAAAAAACTACAGCAAGTAGGCAATAAATTTAAGAAATGCTGCTTGACTCCTGAAAACTGCTGGAGATCAGGAGCCCAGCCCGAAGCCTGGCTGGACACAGGGACGCTGATCAGCCTGTCTAGGGCAGGATTTGTGGCTGTACTTCTTACTGAACCTCCTGTAAGTCACTGATTAGGAAGTACATACCCAGCAGCAAAGACTGCAAGAAACTTTGTTTTAAACATTAGAAGTTTCAAAAGCACTGATGTTTTAATGCAGTGAGAAAGGTGAGCTGGAAATAGCAGCAGCATGGATAACAGGGGAGTGGTGTATAGAGTTCCCTCTGGCCATTCTTTGCTTCTGTGCTTGAAGCTTCTGCAATCACCATGTATCAAAACTGCCAAAATTTTCAGCCCTGGCTCTTATGTGCTGTGCATCTCTGTAGCTGTGCTGGCAGTCCTGGTCTGAATTCCCTTAATATGGAGCCTGGGATGGGGGAACATCATGACAACCTCATAGCATCTTTCACCTAAAACACAGCAGCCTCCGTGGTAGGAACAGCACGACTGCAACTGCGCAAAAGGGCAGACAGGCTGCTGCTGCCAGGAATTGTGTGAGCCCTCCCCAGCTCTGGTTGAGCCCAATCTGCCTGGTTAGCGAAACTTGCTGCTGGAGATGGCTTTCCTCCACCCCAGTGACTCTGCAGTGCGGTGGCCTGGGACATGCTCTCTCAGTGAGCACTGCTGTGTTCTTCCCAGAGCACTGATGCCACACAGCTGCATTTTTATGAGCTGACTCCTGCCAGAAAGTTTTTGCTTTCGGTGTTGTCGCAGAATGGAGTGCCTGGTGAAATCTTTACCCCAGGACGTCCTAATCACATGTAATCTCCTTCTGTCCTTGAAAGCGGTGCACTGAAAGTGCCTGAGTATCCCATGGGCAGAAACATTTTGCCTTTCATCACAGAGATGGTAGTCAGGCACTGGCCCCTGCCTGTCCTCGAGGGACTGGCTCTCCCCTCCTTGTTCACCCCCTCCGGTCCCAGGTAATGCTCCTACTGATCATCACAGAGCACTTTATACTTGACGCAGTGAATGCAGACAGAGAGCTGACAGTCCCTCTGGCAGCTGCCAGCTCAGAAGAAGCAGAAGTAAGGTTGCCTGGGCATGTACTTTAACTCTAAATGTCCTGTTTTTCCACAAGTTTGCGTTTTGATGAACATAATGTTCTGGGAAAGGAATGAGCTATCACCAAGCAACATTAACTCTGTGTTAACAAAGGGTTTTGACATTGAATTTAAGCCTGAGGACAATGCTGGCACAAGAATGAATTACCATAGGCTGGGTCATGGGTACACTAAGGATGGAAATTAAAAGGAGCTTCCCACCTGCCAGTGCAAGAATCTGGAACAGCCTTTCAGAAGCAGCAATGAGGCCAGGAGACTGAGTTTGTTTTGGGACTGGAAGTCTCTGAGCAAGAGGATGCAATGGGGCGGCCTGCCACAGCCAAGGAGATCTCTGCCAGTCTTCTCTCCTTATGCAGTTGCAGGACGTTTTCATAATGGCTTGGCCCTTAAAGCAGCACAAACCAAGCTGGGTGCCCAGGTCTTGCCTGGAAGTGATGCTGGCTGTTTGAGGCTGTGGGGATGGTGTCCTGGGGACACTGCAGAGTATTGTAGGGCTATAATTACCCAGGGAGTGCAGGACACACATCCTGCTGCCTCCAGCATGCAGAGAGCTAGCACGCAAATTAGAGGGGACAGTATGTGACAGGCAGGTCCAGGACCGACTGCTTCAGGTGACAGCTGGATTTCTTGCAGATCTGAGAGGATTTCTGATGAGCAGAAGAGGGCTCCTCCACACCACAGCCCAGGTGAATGTGCATCCTTGTGAGCTGGGCACTTAGGGGCTTTGAGGCCAGCTCCTCCGCTGTCTTCCCTCCTCTTCACTAACTGAGGCTTAGTACCCAGCCAGGGTACTGGTTAGTAGCCAGGGTCCATCATTTATTCTCTTTTCCAGAGAGTGCAGTCAGTTGAATGACAACAGCCCAGCACAGGATGGCAAAATGTGACGAGAAAAGGGGATGCCCCTGAAGCATCTGTCAAAGATAAAGATGACAGCGGCTCTCCCAGGGCAGCCGCAGGCTGGGTGCTACAGTGAGCCAGCTGCTTCTGCCTTGGAGCACCTCCTGCCTTGCTCCTTCCTGCCACCAGCCCTGGACACCAGCAGCCCTGGGACACGGCCCACAGCTCCAACCACTCCTGCCTCTCGGCACTTGCCTGCACGCAACTGCCCAACACATAAGTCCTTGCACGAACCACTTCACTGCCAGATTATAGTGGATTATATGAGCTGGGGATAAAACGGGAGTTACAGCAAACTCAGTGGTTGACTGTCTCTTTTCTGTTCTTTAACAGAAGATTAAGGCCTCAACCGAGTGACGTCTACAGCTTCCTCAGTGATGAAGGTTAGGGGTTTCAAGCCCAGCTGCTGACTCATAACCAAGCAGGAGAGAAAAGGGAAAATTAGCATGAAGAATGTTTCTGAAATGGCTTGAGTGCATTCAGAGATCGGTGTAGATAATGTATTGCTGCCTGTGTTATGGCTAGTGTGTTTAGTAGATGTTTTTAATGGAATCTGATCTTTTTAAAAATGATGGGGCACCTGTAGGTAGAACATTTGCCTTATATCTTCAGATCCACTGACAAAAAGAGTGCATCATTAACAAGCTCCTCCAGAAAGCATCTTTAACTCCTGACATGACAGTGCTTTCTTCTAAGCCTAGATGCCTTTGGATATTTTGGTGAGCTCTTGAAAGGTGGTGTGCGCCCATCCAGACTCTAGCCTGACTCTGCAGGGATTAAAATTTGCTCGCCATGACTGCATGTCTGTAGAGCCTTCTGGGACATGAGTTAGGTGTTCCAACTTCCCTGTTAAATACTCAGTTTCTGACTTCACTAACTGGCAAACTCAGCAGAGGCCAGGAATGTGACCTTCATCTAAGCTGTGTCACCTCCAGTGCATGTTGCCTCTGGATCAAGGCTGAGGCAGGCGGGGGAGGCTCAGGCTGCTGCTCCTGAGATAACTGGAAGGATCAGGGGAGCTGGGTGAGTGCTCAGTCTAAACAATGGCTTCAGAGTCAGAGCTGTGATCTTACTCAAATTAATTTCAAATATGCACAGTAACACAAGAAGCAATTTGCATAAGACGTCACATGGAGTTGCATACAATTTCGCATATTTAAACAAAATACAATAAAGCACAGCTCGGGCGGGTTTGTGAAATCATTTGTGCAGTGAACTGTGCAGGGAAACGACGTACAATTATCACAGAAGAAGAAAACGAATAGCAGCAACCACCCAGGATGCAAAGTCAGTTCAGAAGTTGTGAAACACCAGCCTCTTCCTTCATCCACCATCCTGATAGGTGCTTGGAGTCACATTATCATGTGCTACTTTTCCACCAGGCCCTTCTAGTGCAGAGGATGGTGCTCACTGTTTCATGCCACTACTCACTCCTTCCTTCACATTTGCATCCTCTTCTCATGTGTCATTCTTTCTGGGCTTTCTAGTGCATTCACCTCTGAGTCTGAGGGACTCATGTCTCACCACACACTGCTCCAGGAGATTTTGCTCTTGCCCTTTAGTGGTAAAGGCCAGAGGCCAAAAGACTGGCTCTGGGAGCCCAAGGACAGACACCGGCAGCCTCATTTTTGGTGGTCCCAGTGCTATGCATGTTCAGAATGCAATCCTTATGGCTTAGTTCTTGACATCTCTGTAGATCCCATGAAGAGGGCTCCATCTCAGCTCCTGGCATCTGATAACCAAACAACTAACATCAAGAGGAGGAAGGAAGAAAAGGGAAAAACGTGCCTTAAGTGGGAACGTATGGATCGAACATCAGAGGGCTGAGGCCTTTAAACCTGCAAAGGGACTTTCAACCCCTGACCTACCTTTTGTGACAGTCCTGCATCTCTGACACTTGGGCTGGGTCAGCACTGCAGCAGTGAGACTGAGCTCTGAGAGCTGACCCATGAGCATGTGCTTCCTCTTCCCTCCCGAGGAGACAGGCAGGCAGAGGAGGATCCAACTGCTGCTTCTAAAACAGCTGGAAGCATCAGAGGAGCTGGATAAGTCCTCAGGCTAACCTGGGGCTTCAGTGCTGGCAGCACCCTGGTACCCATGAGCTCTCAGAGCCCTGCTTCACCCATCTTATCTTCATTTACCCAGTGCTTTTAATGCCCCCTAGCCCTACATTTCTATTCTGACCCCTTCCTCTGACTCTACTTTTCCTTCCAGCCCCATCTTTTAATTCTAGCCACAATTTCTCTTTCTGCCCACTCTCTCCTCCTGTCCTCCTTCATGTTCCTCTCCCTCATACCTCTCTTTAGGCCTTTGCTTGACAGCTTCAGCTCCTTATATTTCAGTCAGGCAATTTGTTTGTCTCTGCAGGACTGCCTGAGCATCAGCAAAGAACTGTCACCAAAACCCTGAAAGAGGCAGTGTTATGCTTAGTCACCATTTTGTTCCTGCCCTCCTCTAAATTGCAGGTAGCAGGGAAAAATCTGTCTCTTCCTCATTTGCTGCACTCAGAATCACTGCACCATGTAGTTACCTACAGGTAAGCTGGTCAACATGAGTTGCTACAAGAACCCCTCATTTATCCAGGACAGTCTTTTTGGTCTTCAGTATTGTCATGGAGACCCTGATGCTTAGTGTAAGAGAAATCTCATTATAAAGGAACCCCTTACAGTTCCTGCTGTGTATCCAGCCAACGCAGGGTAACGCTACGCAGAGCCTCGGACCTCATTTGTGTGATGTTCACTCACATGCAATATGTCACACAAGAAAGGAATTGGCAAAGCAGAAAAAGGCATGGGAGAGAAACCATTTCGGGCTTAGATAACATCCTGGTGTCACCAAATGAATCAATGTAATGAGACTGACACAAACCTCCACTGTAGGTGTGTTTTACCGCTGCACTCATGTTTTGGTTAATGAGCATGTTCAGGCAAAGCTGTGTGTGTGTTCACAGTGCAAAACCTGGGTAGATTGACTCCCCTGACAGTAGAAGGGGACACTGACCACTGCCTGCCCCTTGGTTTGGGAAGGGCTCAGAAGGCTTCTACTGTCTGTGTCACTTTATCCAGGCTTAGATAGTACCTGAGAGAGTCATGATGCCTGTGATTCTGATGCATCCTCTCCTAGGCAAACTAATGAGGAAACCAACCACCTCCCCATTCAGGCCAGGCTGTAACACAGATTTGACCAGTGTATGCTGTAGACATCAAACTGTGTTCCTCTGATAGAAAACAAGTCACCCCAGGCTTGTTTGCTTGCTTGTTTGTTGAACCCTCATGGTAAGTCCAGCTGTCGATGAAGTCTGGGCTTCAAACTAGACTGGCTGCCCTAGAGCATCTGCTCTCCTGCCACTGGAGCACTAACTAGGAGCCACAGAGATGAAGGACAGGACCCTGGAGCAGAGACTGGCTTTTGCTTCCCTGCCAGATCTCTTGTGAGGATTGATCTGAGGTTGAAGATAGTTTTGCTTGCATTCTGGTCACTCCCAGGGAAAGCTGGGCTTTGGATCAATGTGGAATGCGTCACTGAATGGCCTATTATTCACTGAGTGCAATGTGCACTCGGAGACACAGCAGCCCTCAATAAAGATTCAATTCTGCCTCTGAGGATCAAAGCAGGAATGAGCCAAGGGAACTACTCAACTCTTTTACACGACACTGAAATGAGAGGTTGCTTGTTTCAGGGCGACTCTTTATGGCAGTTTCAAGTTGTGCATTTCTGCTAATTAAATGGTCATCCATTTAGCCACGTCCCTTTAGTAGGGTGTGGAGCTACATCTGATTTAAGCTCTCCATTTCTTCTGCACAAAGGCTTACCCTTGAGTTTCTCCAGAACACGTGGATTCCTAACTTCCATTCCCAACTCTGGAGAAGCAGAGCAGGGGATGCAAGCAAGTGCTCTTGCTCACTGCCACATCCCTGCTGATTTTTTTTTCCCCGTAATAGGATAATTTATTGCAGGTTATAGAAGGCACTCAGCTGGAGGGAATCCCAGATTTGGGAGATGTTTTCAAAATGTATTTCTGAACTACTCTCTTTTTCAGGAAATCACAGCGGTCAGCAATACCTCATGTTTGTTTTTTTGACCACTCCTTGGGGTGATTTTTATGTGTCTTGAAGTGATTGTACAGTTTTTTAGATGTTCTTCTTTGATTTAAATGATTGCATTCATTCCTTCCATCTCTGCTGTCCTAATTCAGCGTTCAACTCCCAGTGCTAGCTCCCTGCTGGAGAACAGGATGCAGGGGAGATGCTGGGGAAGGAGGCAGGGCTGGGGCCAGGCTGTAAAGGTGGGAAGTCAATATGGACAGGTGGGCAGGAGTGATGTAGTGGGGAGTGGTGATGGGAGGGGACTGAACTAGGGAGTCAGTGTTTCAGGAAGCCAGAAGAAAAAGAGGAAGCTTGTGGAACTTCTCCTGTGAGTCAGAGAGTGAGTCCTGGTGAAGAAAGGGAATGTCTGACTGAGTGTCAGCAGCCTCAGCCTGTGCAGAGAGGGCACCAGAGGAAAAGCATCTGATGACAGAGAAGTCAGCAGGAAGGGCTGAAGCTCTTCCTGGAAGCAGATGAGGTTTGTGCAAGACATTTCACTGCACTGATGAGTATATGACTCTACTTCCAGCACAGTGAGCATTTCTCGCCTCCACAGTCAAGTGTGTCCAGCCTGCCCAGCTCCAGAGCCACTGACTGGAGAGGATCAGCCACCTAAAGCAACAGGGAGAAGGACTCTCTCCTCTCACACAGCACAGGAGCAGAAGAGGTGCTGTTCAGCCCCTTATGTGTGTGTATCCTGGGACAGCCTTTGCAGAAGCATGTCTGCTCTCTGATGGGCCTGGGGCCACTTCCAACCCACAGAGATCCTGTCCAGGGCACAGGATGCCATGTGGAGGGGCCTGGGTCCTTCCAGTAATCAGAGATCCCAGGACAGAGTCTCAGGTCAGGTCTTGTCTGGTGAGTCTGCTCTTTCCTCCAGTAGTGAAGCAGAGGATCAGAGACACCTCCAATGCTCCAAAGACTCAGAAAGCGACAGAACAGAGGGAGCAGGGGCTGTGAACGATTACTAGGAACCCAGCACCAAGCAATCCTCCTGCCATTGCTGGGGAGCAGCCCTTCGGAGTGGCTATCAAGTCTGGTGTTGGTCTCCAGCACCTCTTCTGCGCCCCCTGCCCCCAGCCTGATTGCTGCGGGGCTTGCGAAGTGGAGGAGTTGCAGGAGACAAGGATGCTTAATTACAGAGCAGCCCTGGAAACCAGCAACAGCAGCAGCACTGTGGCCAGGAGGGGAGGCAGCAGGGCTGTAAATAGAAATTGCGGAGGCAGCCGCGGGGAACAGAGTGAGGGAGGCTTCTGTGCCTGCAGCGCTCCATCTCCCTCCCTTCCCCTCAGCTTCTCTCACCTCTCCCGGACACCCTGGCCCCCGGTGTGAACCTGCGTGTGACAAGCAGCCCCAGCATGCGGCTGGGAGCCAGGAGCTCCAGAGGCAGGACAGCCGCTTTGTGTGGAGAAGTGAGCGAAGGGCTCCTCCTCCGTCAGGGGCCACTTCCCATGGAAATGCATGAAGCTGGTCAAAGGGCCTCTTTGGCCAGCAAAGAGACCAAAGCAAGATACATATGTGGCAAGATTTCCCCCTCTACCCCAAAGAAGAGACTGTGGGATACCAGAGACTGTCTGAGCCCCCATCCCACTGGGGTCTGCCCAAGGCGAAGTCCCTCTCATCCCACCATGACTTTTCCAGAGTTGCACCTTCCACAGCAGCAAGAGCTCTGCTTTCAATATTTTGCAAAGTTTTATTTAAAAATGTTGAAACTACCATCCCACAAGAATTGAATATTTCACCACAAGGAGAAGAGAAATCCTACAAAAATATATATCACAGCGCACAAGGGCAGGGGAGGGGGAAGAGCGAGACTGAGCAGGGAAGCAGGAGGGAGGCCAGAGGGGAGGATGGAAGCTGCACCAGAACGAGACCAAGTGGCAAAGGAAAAACAAGAGAGGAGTGGGGAGAGTGAAACAGTAGGAAGGGAGATATACCCAGAAGGGAGACCATGGTACAGGACAGGAGTAGGAAGAGGGAAAACAGTGGGAGAGGGAAAACAAGGGGGGAAGAGGAGTAAAGAGCTGGCAGTTGGTGAAGGAAGGCGATGCCTCTCTATGATCTTGCCAAAGTAGGGCCAGCACTACAGTGGGATGTTAGCAGGGGTGCAGCTGGGCAGCTGGAGTTTGACCCAGGACTTTTGTGCTGCAGGTCTCAGCTCTAAGGCTGTGCCGCAGATGTGGTTTGTCGGAGTGAAAAAACAAAACCCCAGTTTAATTCAGAACAGTCTCAAGATGGTCGCGTTTGAGAACTTGCGGGGAATGAACAAACCACTCCTTTCCAAGCATTTTTCTTTATCAGGAAATGGAGTGGGAAATGAAGGGACCAGATTTGCAAGGGCACTTGGGTGCCACTGAGGAAGAGGTAGATAGCCCTCTCTGAAGTTTTTGGGATGCTAGACTGGATGTGAGTCTCTGGAAACTGAACTGGAGGAGAGGTGTGGAAGCACACACCAGAGGTCTGTTCACTGCCTGCCAGTCACAACCAACCAGATGGGAAAGACCAAGCAGGGTTTGGCCTTGTGGTCATACCACTCTCTTGGGTAAAGAGAGGGAGACTCCAGTTCCAGCTCCAAAACAGTATAGGGCACAGGGGAGAGATCTTCCCTCAGACCTTCCCTCCCTCCCACTGCACTCACAGAGAGACCACCCTTCTGTTAACAAAGCCAGGGCTCTCCAGGAGCTCAGCAGAGACATAGTTCCTTCAACTTGCTCAGCCCACCTGGATGTTGCCTTTTAACAGCACAGAAATGTTGGGCAGCATCAGCAAAAAGCTATGAGCATTTTCAGCTGTTTTCCCCACACACTTTTCTCTCTGTAAAGTTTCCACTGGAAAAAACAGTGATCCAGACCTTTCTCCTCTGTTCACCTAGAAGCCAGGGAAAACTGATAAGCTGTGCCTCAGAAGGTGCTGACCTCTGCCCTGGCTTGGTACTCAATGCTGTCAACACATCCATGTGCACATCTTACAAAATATTAGCCTGTGGCAGGGAAGAGACTATGTGCATGCTCCAGCTCGAGTCTCTGTAGGGGAAGATGGTTTATAAGGCTCCAGTCACGGAGAAAACAGATTCAGTGAGATTATTTATTGACTGGAAGAAGCTTGTGTGTTTACATGTGTTTTGAATGTTCTGTTCCAGGGACAAAACAGCAATGAATGTTTGAGCAGGACTGTGAAGTTGTTTCCCCATATCTAACCTGTTTTGGTGTGAGAGAGTGAATGACTGTCATAAAAACATGTTTAGCTAGGAAAATTGGTCTTAGAAAAGATGTTCAACATACCCAAGCTTCTGTTGTTGTAAGAGTTTTCTCTACTGCACTCACCAGCTTCCCCCTTACCACAGTATCCATGAAAGGTTTCACTCCCTGGAGATACTTTTACCAAAACCAGAGACATGTAAAAGGGGGAGGAAAAAACCACAAACCACTGAAATCTGATTTGTTTGCAGAATTTGCAAAAGCCTAGTCAGGAGAGTGCAGGGCTTCCACGCATCAAGTGTTGGAATATGTTTTCACTATGCTTCCTGTGGTCCTCTCCCACTTTCTTACAGATCTTCTCTCCATGCAGCATGTGGAAAAACAAAGTCCAAGGACAGCTCTTGAAGTGAAGAGTCTAAACTCTGGCCTTGTTTCAAGAAACACTGTTGATCAAAGAACAATCTAATTAATCTGGTCTGGAAAATTACTTAAACCAGTTCAAGGCATTCTATTGTAAACTGCCAGCAATCAGGAGTGCAGCCTCCTGCAGACTGTGCGCAGATGTCCTTCCTCTCCCAGCATGGATGTGCCAGTGAGAGGGGGAACAGCCCCCAGCTTCCCTCAGCTGGCAGGGGCAGCAGTGAATGGGGCAGCGAGCAGGAACACCCACCTGGCCCTTCCCTCTCCATCCGCAGCTTGAGTGTCCACCAAAGCCTTGAATGGAGCCTGAATAAGAACAGGCTCCGTAACAGATCGATCTGTGGTAAAGCACTAATATCCCCTGCTATAAGCACAGACTCAACCTGTGCTTAGACTAGAGATCTCCAGAGTCCTTTTCCACCTACACCTTTCAGCCATTCTGTGCTTTTAATAAACCAGTAATTTTATTTGACCTGTCATTTTCTCCAAATCTCTACTGTTTCTTTTGCAAAGCTTATTGTAATTTATACTCTCATTTAAATGTCCTTCACAGTGAGTCAGACGGGACCTGAGATCACCTAATAGTTCATTGGGGTAAATGGGCAGAAACAGGCCTCTTATGAAATTCCCTGTGCTTTTTCCTATAAAGAATAGGCTTTTACTGCAGATATAAAGTCTGAAAGGGCCATTTCCTCCTCTTCAACATGGCTTTTGTCAGAAATTTTGTATGGTGCAATAGGGTCTTCAAATTGTATATGACTTTCCTGTCTCTGGCCGAATCAGTCCTGCAGCTGAAGGTGTTTGAACACTATAGGGGCAACCTTACCTAAATGTGCATCATTTCAGCTCAGTGGCTATCAGTGTGGTGTTTTAATTAATTTGAAGGTGTCCACAAAAGAGAAAAGCAAGGGAGAGCAACTATTGTCATTAAGCTGAAATTTGCCATCTCACTCTTCCTCAAAGTGCCACCCTGGGTCCACACATAGAAAGAGGTGGAGATGCTCACAGTGACAGTGTGGCTGCCTGTCCCATGGACCACCACAGCCCTGAAGGACGTGCACAGGCAACCAGTATGGAAAGATACCTGTGCCATTGCTTTCAGTTACCAACTAGCTGGGGCAATACACTTAGGAAGCCTAGGACCCCAGATATCCCCTTCTTCATGCCCTTGGTGAATATTGTCTCATGGGTTTCCAGTCACCTCACGCTCCAGGAGAGATCTACCAGCAGTACATGGCAACCCTTCCAGTGTTCCCAAAGTCAACTCGAAATTGCTCTTTGTCATACCAGGCACAGAGAGTCTCATCTGCTGCTTGTTGCCTGTGCCATGAGGGTCTGAAAGCAATTCCCTACCTCAGCCCAGCAAAACTCAGATTCCTCATTCCTAGCTATGTCTGCAAGCCACACTTTGGCTGCAGTGTCCAAGATGCTTGCTAAGTAACATTGTGAGCAGAGGGCTTTGCCTTGGATTTTCTGGAAAACATCACCATAGACCAGTGTTCTCCAGAAAAACCTCGTTGAAGGAGACTGAGGGGGTGGAGGGGGACAGCAAGGAGGCTTTCAACAGATCAAAATTTTTGAAAAGCTAAAGGAATCTTTTTCAAGTTTAACTGGCAAGAGAAGTGGTAGGGTGGTGGGAACTGAGGGAAAGAAAACTGTGAATGGAGAGATGAAGAAAGATGGAAGCTGAAGAGAAAAAAAGAGAGGAGTGTTAGGCAGAAAGAAACTGGAAAGATGTGAATATCTTCCATCTAGGGGGGAGGTAATGTTTCCTTCAAGAAAATGGATTGTTGAGGGGGCCCAGGTGCTGTGTGAGCCTCTTCTGTCCAAGCTTCACCCACCCTTGGGATCTCAGGAAGGCCAAGGACTCAGGAACAGAAGAACCTGCTGCCATCTGAGTCACCTTGGCTCAGGAGAGACCAAGCCCCAGCGGGCAATCCTGCAGCCACTGAACTCCAGACGTTCACTGCAAAGCACACGACATGGGAGGAGACACACGGAGGGGTTAGGGCCCACAGGGACAGGGGTATGCCTTTCCACCTTGCCTACCCCCGATGTCAGGCATGCACTGGTGAGAGAGTCATGGAGATCCAAGTGTGTCTGCGCACATATGCAAGGAGAGGGGCCGGGGAGGTCAAGATTTCACACCACCACCAGCTGTCTTCCCCCCCAACATCCTGCTCTCACATCCCCCTGTCCTGCGTGGGCAGGGGGGTCCCTAACCTTCCCCCAGCAGGAGGCTAAGGAGGCCCAGCTCGTCCATTTGCCCAGGCACGTCCCAGTGGGGTTAGTTAATAATGGTGGTGGTGGGCCGTGGCACAAGGAGATTGTTGTTTCCTGGGGTAGCAGAGGCAGCGGGAATCTGCGCTCGCCGGCTGTGACAGGAGGATGGGGGGAGCCAGCTCAGCCTCTCCCAGGAGCATCACAGGTTCACCAGTGGGATTCTGGGGGGAAGAGGGAATTGTAAATTAATTAGCGCTTACACTGCCCCAACCCACCGCCCCCACTAACCAACGGCACCTTTGCCATGCTGTCCTCTGCTCCCCCCTCCTGCCTGGCTCACCGGCCACTCACCGGTTGAGCTGGAAGGCTGCGTTCTTCCCATGGCCACCCAGTTTCTCCACACCCTCCTGGCCCTGCCTGGACTCCTCTGCCTCAGGCGTGGGGGCCAGGGAGTCGCCGTAGGGCCCCAGGATGCTGACAGTGGTGGGGGAGAGGTCTGTGAGAGGCTGCTGGCTCTCCTGCTGCCTCCCACTGCTCTGCTGCCCCGAGTGACGCCGGCGCTTCTGATTACGGTCCCAGCTTTGGAGAGAGCAAGGGGTGAGGTAAAAAGACAAGCCCCTGCCCTCAATGACAGACAGATTTGTGGGAAGGACCCCACTACGCTCAGTGTTAGAGCCCAGCTTGACCATGTGCCAAACCTTCCAAGGGCTTGCAGCACCAGATCTGCACCTGTGGGACAAATGGGTCCCAAGCCCACAGTCCTGCTGCCCACCCACCTGCAGACACCAGCATGGTGAGAGCCTCCATCGGCCCAAACCCTACTCACCAGAACTTGAATATGATCCCAGTGGCAACCAGGACAATAATGATGGAGATGGTGATGGTGACGTAAAGCTGGGGATCCACGCCTGTGAGACAAAGGGAGAGGGGGGTTGTGATGGCCGCTCTCACTGGTCCCCAAAGAGCAGCAGGGCAAGGGGAGGTTACATCTAAATTTTGCAGAAGGAGCTGCTCCTGCAGGGACAGGAGGTAAAAGAAGCAAAGGGCAGATTTACCTTCCCCCCGGGGCCCAAACAGGAAGGGCCGCAGGGTGGCCGGGGTCTCCCGCAGGTTGAGCCCCGCATTATGCAGGAGCGAGTGGGAGTTGGGTTGTGCTGTTGCCATCCCGTGCGGTGAGACAAAGGTGTATCCCAGCGGTGGGAAGCCTGGGTTGGCTGAGTTTGTGTCCCCTCCATCCTCATCTGACACTGTGGGACCCCACACGATGGCCCAGGGGTACTGGGAGGAGGGCATGCCGTCCTCAAATCCGGAGGGGGTGGCAGGACGGGCCCCCGCCACCTGGCGCCTCAGCCGCACGACGTGCCGCAGCTCTGCTCCCCGGGCAGGCAGGGCACGCTGGCGCAGCTGGGCCGAGCGAGAATCCCGCTCCGGCAGCGAGGTCCTTTCCCAGATGCAAATGGGCCGTGGGGCTGAGGGGCTCCGACGGGTGCAAAGAGGCCGAGCGGCCATTGGGACGCGAGAGCGAAGAGACCAGACGCCAGGAGGAGGGATTGCCGAGATGACCAGGAGGAGGTGCCACAGCTGCAGTGAGTGGACGCAGGAGAAGAGTGGAGGCATCCTGCTGCAGGGTTGGGGGAGGAAGAAGACAGCCTTATCTGAAATGTCCCTCCTGTTGAAAGGCCAAGAAGCTGGAAGAAGCCCGCCACCCACACTGCTGTTGTCTTCCCTCCTCACCTGCCAGTGCGGGAAGCTGTGAACCTACCAAGCACTGGGCTCCATCTCAGATGCAACAGCGTGTCTGCTCAGTGAGGATGTTGTCTCATCTTCTTCACTGTTAACCAAAAAGGAGGGCTGTCAGTGTCCCCTCACGCAGCGGTGATGGCTGTCTCCCGGCAGGCAGTGTGTGCCACACCAGGCAAGCTCCCGGCCCTGGCAGGCAGGATAAGGGGAGTCCATGCACCCACATGTGCACGCTGTCCTGCTCTTGTGCCCCCATGCTCTCCTGCACAGAGGTGTATCGTGCCCCTGATCCCAACTCTGCACAGAAACACGCGCGTTAGCATATGCTCACAAAAGCCAGGAGTGATGTCTGGAGCACACGTGCTGAAGCACATGTGCAGCTTCCCCAGGGACTCTCATGTATGAGGGCCGAGAGGGGGATTCGGGATCTTTGTTTGCTTATCGCTGGAACAAGTTGGAATCTTAATTCCTGTGTTTATTTATAGTGTAGAGCATGTAATCCATTTATTAAAAAAGAGCCTCTTCATTGTGTGCCAGAGCAAGGGAGCGAGAGGGGAAGCACGAGAGTGATAAACCAAGAAGACTGAGAAAGAGGGTGAATCAGCCAGAAAAGTCCAGCCTTACTGAAGAATTTAAGAGAAAAACTATGCCTATCAAATATTTAGTATTTACTTGCCTCTTAGCTAACATAAAATTACCTTCCCACACTCCTCATCCTAATGTCCTCTGCACTGTCCCATACCTCCCTTTCTCTCCTATTCCTCTCTCTCTTGCCCCCCGTTGCTGAGCAGCAACAACACCGAGTAAGGGGAGGTCCCTTCAGCTGGATTTCTGCACCGGCCGTGCAACCACCCTCCGGCATCAGACCGGTGGTAGCACGGCTGCCCTTCATGCTGCCTGCCCCTTCCCTTGGCTGTGCACAGCGCGGTGCCGGTCCTTCCCTGATGAGCTGTTATGTGCCTCACACTGGATCCTCTCCGCAACTGCACGCACACATGGGAGAAAAAAAATCATGCAAGATGTTCGGCTCACTCCTTCACTGTGAAGAGGAAAGCATGAATGCCGACAACCCACGGCTGTGCCCTCCTGTGGCTGCCAGGGTGGAGAAACAGGGATGCTTGGCTGAGGGAGGGAATGCAGAGGCCAATCCTGCACCTCCAGCCCTGAGCCAGCTGTGCTGCACCTCCGGCTCCCAAGGGGTTACTGCCATTCACTCCTCCTCAACCCATGACCTGAACTAAAACTGCAGCCCCTCCTGCATGGGAGGCTTCCTCTTGCTGAGGAAAGAGCCTGGTGCTTGCTGTGATGTACACCTGAGGAGAGGGGCTGGAAGGAAGGGCACCCAAGAGTGAGTAGCTGTCTAGATCCTGCTGCATTGACCGAGGATATTTTTAGTTTCCTTCTGTTAAATATTTAAACAAAGTTCACAGGAAAAAAAAAGAATTGTTGGCTAATGTGCCCTGCCCCTCCCTCCGGGGCAAGATCAGTCTCTGGAGGGATCCTGAGATGAAGATGAGGAGAAAAGAGCAGCTATTCTCAGCATTTCTTTGTACTTTGCTCCTGAACCTCTAAGCCTTGGAGGGGACTCAGTGTTAAAATGCAGCTCTGCAGAGAGGCAGCAGAATGGAGCAAGATTCTTACGAAGCCAGAGACTGGGGAGATCTTGGCCATCTGGATTATGATCACGATGCCGTGGAAGATCATGTCTGGCAACACAAATCTGTGACAGAATTTATTTTGGACTTTGAAAAGGAGGGGAATTCCAAGCACCGAGGACCTCCTTGTGTGAGTTTCTAGGCCAGAGGGCACACAAGCTTCACAAGTGGTTTCAAGGTGGCCTGGAGTGCCTGGGGCCATGCCTGGCACTCACCACGGGACAGTAGATTCCTAGAGTGAAGAGTCTGCTCTGTTGCAGGGCATTCTCAGTTACAGCTCAGATCTTCAGGGGCTGTGGGCTGTTTTGCATCAGGCAAGCAGGAGATGTTGATGCAGCCATCCCAGAAGGGGAGATCTTCTTCAGGTGCAGGTAGATCTCAGCGCCAGTCCTTCTGGGTGTGGTACGGTAGAGGTGCAAGTGTAACCTCTATCACTCCTCCTAACAGTGATGGCTCTAACCCTCAGAAACATGCCTGGGTGCAGGTGTGCTGGGTCACTGCGCTCTCCTTGCTTGTTCGGAGGTCTTATAATGGAGACCTCATTGTATGTCTCAGCTGAGATTGTGAGCTCCAGCAACAGCAGCACAGACTATGGATTTCCAGGTTCTAAAGCCTGGGAAACCCTACAGAGCCAAATCCTGGATGGCTTTCACACCCTGTAGCCCTACGGATCAGGTAATGGCTGTAATGAGCTGAGGAATAGGAGTGATCCCCAGTGCTGACCACCTCATGTACACACGATGCTGGGGAGGTGACAGCCCAGGTGTAAACCTCAGACCTGAGACGCTGCTGTGCATAGATTCTGCTGCCTACAATGAAAAGCCAGCGACTCCCAGTGCCCCCATCCCAGAGGTTGCTCCAGATGAGCACAGGAATGAGGCAATGTCAGTTGGTCTCAGCTGACACATTCTGGTTTGCTAATCAGGTCGTGGCTGAAGACAGGGTGACTGTGTCCTGCACTGGCAGACCGAGGCCTTGTTGTGGAAGAGCTGGGAGCAGCACAGAAGTGTCTCCCATAGCTATGGGACCAAAGGAAGGTTTCAGGTGGAAATGCCAGCCAGTGCAGGCTGGACTCCGCTGTGCATGGAGTGTTCAAAACAGAGCATGGATGTCCCTGTGGCTTATTGACAAACCATCAGACAAAGCATGTCTGGGGCACTGTGTGGTCAGCTACCAGCAGTGGGGGTTGTGTCCTGGGCACAGACCCTGCTGCGTTGGAGGGCAAGCGTAACACATGCCCCTCCTTCAGCTCTGTGTACAGCTCCCAGTGTGGATCCTTAAAAACTGTTAGATCTTCAGAGAGGAGGAGAGGGCACCAATGCTCTTACTACCTGGATGTATAAATCCCACCTTACACCATTAAAGAAGCCTTTGTGCACCAGAGCAGAGAGGCTGGATTTCTGCACCAGTACCACATGACATGACTCTTGCTTTCATATTTGTTTCCCAGCTCTAATTGCAAGAAAACCAGACAGGGCTACTCCCAGAGTCTGAACAAGAACCCGACTACTTTCACTCTAGGTACAGAGCTTTCACCACAGCGTTCCGGTCCTGTGATGCACAGATGACAGAGTGTGAATGACAAAGCTATTTCCCCAGGGCACTTCATTGAGCTCAGTTTGTGAATCTTTGTGCTTGAAAGCAGCGAGTAAGAATTACACTGTTCTTTGCTACTGCATATGGACCCCACCATCAGTACAGACTGGGGCTAATCTGTTAGAAGCTGCTCTCATTGCATTTGCAGAATGGAAACATGAATCCACTGCTGCTCCCCAGCATCAGGGACCCATCTGTCCTTCCTCCCTCTCTGTGAGTCTCCTACAACATGGACCCACCACTGCTGGGACACGAGAGAGCAGATCTTGGTAGCCATGGCCCAAAGTATATATAAGTGTTCACCAAGGAGGGCTGAGAATTTATGTCCTACCTAATGGCTAGGAGCAAAGCCTGCTGCACTCCTGCTCCAAGAAGGGTGCTCAGACTAAACCCTGGATGTGACACCCTGAGCTCTGGAGTTCAGATGCTACTGTGCCCCAGGAAAGCCCTAGGATTTGCTGATGACAACCCCTTCTCCATGTTTAGGACTCTTGTATTCCATCATCCCATAGAAAAATCCAGACCAAATAAAAAAGTCACAGGAATAATAAAGCCAAGGCGCCAGACGTGTGCAGGCAATACCCATGCTGTAGCTCCCTCGCACCAAATGCAATCTGTAACCTTCTGTTACAAAATGCTGAAGTTTGACAAATTCAAATGAGGAACAATACTATTAATAAAGAGGGTCACACACCAGCACAATTTACCTAGGCGAGCAGTGTGTTCCTTACTGCCTGGAGCCTTTGCCTGGCTGTATTCCTGAAAGAGATGCTACAGTTCAATCAGAAGTTATGGGCTTGGCGCAGGAAATTAAATTGGTGAAATTCTCTGGCCTGTGCTCTGCTGTAGGTCAGTCTTGATGATCAAAATGGTCCCTCTGGCCTTAAAATCTAGAATCACACAGCTTTCTCGATGCTTAGCTGAGATCAGCTCTGACTGGAGAGCAGTTGGATGAAACTGAGCGCACACAAGCCATGTTAGCGAGAAGCGGGTAGAGTCTCCTTCCATCTGGGGATGGGAAAAGAGTTGCACCCGATTCTGTCTGGCTCAGCTGGCAGATGATGATCTATCTGTATTTTTGTAACATCTCAAGCTTGACTGCTGTGATACTGTGCCTCTAGGAATGAAGCTGTCTGCTCTCAGAGTGTTCCAGCTAGTTCAGAATGCAGCAGTCTGTTTGCTCAGCGACTCAAGCTGCTGGGAAAGCATCACCATATCCCTCTGCACCCCACATCACCTCGGCTTTGAGCACAGAGTCCGGTTCAAGGTCTCCAAACCAGCATTCAAAGCCCAGCATGGGACAGGCCCCAGTGACCTAAGCAATCAATCACCTCTCCTTATGCAGCGATGACCTCACATGACGGATATATTCCACTGGAACAATGAAATTGCCAACCAGTTTGGGGAGAGGGGGAAGGGATGGAAGAAGGTTAAAGAGGCTCATGACCCTGAGAAACAGAACATTCACAGGAGCTGGGCCAAGATTATGAAACTTGCTGCTGGCTGAAATAATGCTCGCCATTAGCAACCCCACAGCACCGAGAGCTTCATGCAAATCCTTGCTTCGCCCAGCTCCCCCACGGCAATGATCCCACTCAAAATAGTGATAAAAAATCAAAACAAACCTGAAGAGGACCCAGCCCATCTCACAGAGAAGGAATGCTAGGTTGGCTGTAATTTTTTAAACTCCCAGCCAGCATTAAGGGCTACGGTGACAGCTACCAATATGAGACTGTGATCTGGGACCAGGGAACCTGGCAGCTACCTCCAAGCACTGAGCAGAGTGAGTCCAGGCACTGGCAGCAAGACCCTGATACGCACTGAATGATGCCCTGGACACCCCACATCTGTATTTTTCTCAGTGGTCATGAACATCCCGGAGTTCATGGTCCAAGAGGCAGAGATGCAGTTGTTACCGGTTTGGAAAAGGAAGCAGAAACCCCAGTGGTGGTGAAAAAGGGTTATATATACATCCTGCTGTATTTGGCTGGGTGGGGACAGGGAAAGACAGGAATCCCAGAGCAGCTGCCCCAAGGAGGTTATTCTGCTGTAATCGGAGGAGTTTTGGCAGCTGGGAGCGTGAATCCAAATGCTGGTACTGCGGGGTGCGAGATGCCAAGCCCATTAGGGGAAAGAGTTCCTACTATGCATGGGACTGGGGGCAGCAGCTCACAGAGCAGGCTGAATTTGGGGGCTGGCAGTCGGAATGCAGTGCCTCACGTCAGGCTGCTCTACCTGGTGTCTGAGGCTGAGGGGATTGGAGGCAGTGCCCAGGAGGATCCAGCAAGACCGCGGAGGGGCTGACATTGCTTGCCCTGAATCAGCGCAGGTCCTGCAGCATTTGGTGAGTTGCCAGTGGGAATTCCTGTGCCAGGGTACCAGGCTGAGCACTTAGGGGCTGGGTATGGCAATCCTAAGACTGGGGCAGAATGCAGGGCTGGAGGGTGATGATGCATTTGGACATTTTGGTACCTAGGGAATGGGCATGTGAAGCCCATCAATGGTCCTCTGAGCTTAAGTCTCCCTGCATTTGGGAACTGTGAATGTGGCCCCATTCCAAGCAGCACTCTAGGATGCCGGTCCCCTGCCATCTAGTGCCTGCCTGCAATACATGTTATGAGTCTGCCAATCTTCTGCCTCCCAGTTTCCTACTGTTCCCGGGCATCTGAGTGTTTCAAGTGCTGAGTCTCCACATCTGAATTGCTCTCTCTTGCATGGTGCACCCTTGGCCAGGCAGCAGGAGGGACTGACCCCTCTGTTTCCTTCCTCCAGCTGCACCAATTTGGCTGAAGTCGCCTTCCTCAGCGCAGGCTCCAGTGCTCCAGCACAACAGGTCTGTGATGGAGCCCGAAACTGGAGGGCAAGAGGCAGCGATGCCTCGGCTGTGCCCCCTCCCTCCCAGACCCTCGGGCATCCCCTGCCCCAGACTGAAAGAGGAGGAAAAGGAGGGGGGAGGAAGGAGACAGCCGGCTAGAAGGAGACAGAGCACCTAGATGGGGAGAGGCAAAAGAAAAAAGGGGAGAAAGGACACAGCGAAGGAGACGGGGAGAGATGACTTGGAGACAGGCATGCAGCCCCGCTTCCCCCCACCCCTGCAGCCCTGTCCCTACTCTGTCCCCCAAGCCTGGGCCGAGAGGATGAACTTACCTTGCGAGGAGACGAGTGGGGCGCAGCCGGGGCGGCGGAGCAGGGGGCTGGGGGAGCACAGCTGCTGCTGCCCGTGCCTTTCATGGCCAGGACGAAGGAAGGAGAGCAGGAGGAGGAGGAAGAGGAGGAGGAGGAAGGTTTGCTGAGGCTGAGCCTTGGCTGAGGGAGAGGGAGCGAGAGATGCCTTGAAATAAACAGCTGCCGAGGACTGGTCCAGCCCCTCTTTCTCTCTCTCTGTCTCTGTCTCTCTCGCTCGCTGCCTCCCGTTAACCCCATGGCTGCTGGCACGGGCGCGCCCGGCACCGTGGCCCCGCTGCAGCCCGCGGGGGGCGCCGGGGTGGCCGGGAGGGGGCAGCGGCCGGGCGGGGGCAGCGCGTCCCCCCGGGCCCGGAGCCCCCTGCCCCGGCGGCCGGGCGCGAAAGCTCCTCCCGCTCCCTGCCCGCCCGCGCTGCGCTCCCGCAGCCCCGCGCCCGCCGGACCTGCCCCCCGCCGCCTCCCCGCAGTCGCTGCCCGCTCCGCTCCGCTCCGCTCGGCTCCGCTCGGCTCCGCTCCCTCGTCTCGTCGGTTATTTCGGGATCTTCACAGGAAGCGATTAGGTTGCCATGGAGAGAGGTGTCTCCAAGGGACCCGTCGTTTCAGCTCGCTCCGGCGACTCCCACCCCCGGACGGGTCCGTCCTTGGGGGGCGGAGGCCCCCCGGGATCCCGCTTCCCCGGGCCGCCCCCCGGGGCTCACCCCCGCCGCCCCCCGCCCCTCCGCCTCGCAGCAGTACCCTCGGGGAGATGCCACCCCCCGGTCCCACCCCCCGTCCCCGCATCCCCGCATCCATCATCCCTGCGCTTCGGGCCCCCGGGCCCCGCTGCCCGCCGCGGTACCGGGCGGGGGGGTGGCAGACGGGCGGCCCCGGCGAAGCGAACCCCTGGGGGGGCGGGCAGCGGGGTCCGGTCGAACCTCACGGGCAGAGCCCGTGGGACACACGGGTGCGGTGGGGGCAATGTGGGTGGGGGAGATCCGTCCAAGGTGGGTTTACCCGTGGACGGATCACCCAGATCTTTTTAGCGTGTCCCCAGGCGTCGATGCCGGGGATCGATGGGATGCGTCTGGAAGTAGTAGGGATGTGACAGCGAAATTAAAGAAAGAAGCTGATGTGCCTTTGAGGGGCCGGGTGTTTCACAGGGAAAATCTCCCTCCACCATCAAGAACCAAACAGAAAGCACAGACCAAATCCGAAGGGAGCAGCTGAGCAGCCAACGGGCGAGAGAAGAAAGTCAATGACAGAGAGACAGTTTCTACTCCAGGGTCTGAAATATGAGGAAGCAAAAAAGTAATTTTCTCAGATCCTCAAAAACAATCAAACTTTTCATCATAAAACAACGAGGAAAGACTGTGACTGACCCTGGGAAAAAAAAAAAAACCAACCCAAAACAGTAGAGACAGCATTGAGCTGTAAAGCAACCTGCCACTGCATCAGGAATGGACAGAGGTGACCAATGGACACACAGTACCAAACCTGAGCACGGCAGGATGCCCGGAACAGGGCGTGCCAACTTTGGGCAGATACTGAGGGGGCTGGATCTGTTGTTCTTCATCAGGCCTTCTGCAAGCTCCTGTGCTAATGAACCAGGCTGCTCCAAGTTTTCCCATGCCAGGACGTTTGAGTCTTGCGCATGTATTTGTGAGCATGTTTAGGAGCGCCAACTGGTTTTTCACACGCTTGGGAGTAATATCAGTGTGTGTTTGGACATACTGGCGTGGGGGTATGGTTCTGTTAGGGCTTACAGTCACGGGGAGGTTGGGGCGTGGGAGGGTGGTGCTGCTGGGGTTTGTGTGAGACGCTGCACTACTGTGTGCCAACAGCCGTGCACACGCCAAGCGCCCCGGCTTTCATCCCCTTCATGTACAGGGGGGTTTATGTCAGAGATTATCCAGGCTTCTCTTGCATTCTCCAGCCTTTTCATCTCTAGCCCTCAAGAGACTTGTACAAATCATCTGTGCAAAGCTTGCTCAGTGAGCCCTCGCACACTCATCCCAAGAAACACCCCAAGAAACAGACATGGTGGAGTGGCACAAGTCGGCATTCAGCTTGTCTTGTTCTCCACACTTCTTTTCCTGCTTTCTCACCTGGGAGTAGAGGAGGGTAGAAAGCTCTGGAAGGGTCTACATCAGGCACACAGGCTCTTTCTGACCTTTTCAAATCCTGACGAATGTGTTTAGTATAATTGGGAAGCACAAAACAGAGGAGAAATTTCAACCAGGGAAAGGTCAGTTAAAGGGTGAAAATCCAAATGACGCAAACACTGAAAATCCCCCTGAAGAGTAAAACTACAGAAAGCAGAAAAACGAGTCAGTCATATGAGAGAGAACAAGGAGGAAGATTTTGTAGGGACAAAGAAAACACTGGGAGATGTAGGGGGTAGTCAGGAAAGCCACTGAGGTGATGGAAACAGCAAGTGCAAGGGCTGATGTCACTTGCATATCACTCTTGCATGATATAAAGGGAATGGCTTGTTTGGTTTCCTTTTTAAAGGAAAATTAATGTAAACTTACAGGGAAATTTGAGGGGAGAGATCAGATCAGGTGTTATAGGCTGTTATTTCTGTCTGGTAAAATCACTTGCAAATCATCCCATACAGATCATCATTTACACCCAAGACTTCTGAGGCCAAGCGGGTCACTGCTGCTGTTTTTAGCATCGTTTCCTAAGGCAAGGGAGACCCATGTGGTTGCCCTGCTACCTGCAGAATTGTCTGTCTGTCTGTCTGTCTGTCTGTTAGCTGCCATGGATTTGACAGCAGAAGGAGAGCCTAAAATGTAAATAACCTCCAAAAAATTGTATGAAAACCAGCAGCCTGACAGAGGAAAGAGATGCTACCAATGCTGGAACAGAGCCCACAGCCATGCTGCTGGTCAAAGCCTCACAGATCAGAGCAGTCCATCCAGCAGGCCAAAAGAATTAAGCAGAAAATATTGGGAAAGCTGTATAATGCTACAGAGTGGGGGGTGAGGAGCCCAGTGACTATAGGGGAAAGGACTTGCAGATGTGGCAGACTGTGGAAAGGAGGTCATCAAGACTTGAAGGTATGGTAGTGGAAAGTATAGAATATGTAAGAAAAGAAGTCCATAGAGAACCCAGTTTCCTTGGCCCTGTTGCTCACCAAACAACTGGTTAATAAGCTCTGGAATATCAGACGCATCCCAGAAGACTGGAAGAGAGCTGTGCCCTGCCAATATTTGTAAAGAGCAAACACAAGACCTGCAAGTTTCTAGGCAAAAGCAACAAAGAGCTGATATGAGATTCTCCAGTTAATGCCAATCAGCCCGGTTTGGAAGAAAACCGATCTTTCTGCATAAACTTGTTTTGTTCTTGTCAGTCTTTGATGTGACTACAGGTTTGTTTGGAAAAGGTGATGGCTTAGATCTATCCAGGCTTCTGGAAGTGTTAATTTCCCAAAGCATGCTGATGAGAATAAACAGCATTATGTAACATTAACAGAGCAGGAGGTTAAGTGAGCTGGTTAACTCCATTTAACGCCCTGCAAACACAAAGGAGGTCATCCCTGGAAGCCCACCATTGAGTGGCAGTGTTTCTTATGTGGATGCCCAGGAATGAGTCCTGGGTCAGGTATGACTCACCATTTTATTCAGTGCTTGGTGAGCAGATATAGTTCATTCTGACACAATTTACTGAAGGCACAAATATTGCTAGAGTGTTAAAAATAATGAGAACAGGACCAGCACAGAATGACCTGCCCCACTCGGTAAGGTGATAATTCTCATAAAACTTCTTATAAGACTGCACAGCCATGAACAGGGAAAAAATGCCCTTATCTACAGATAACAACTTACAGTCCTGAAAAGAGTCATCTGAAAAAGATTTAGGCATCATAAGAGGCAGAAAACTGAACACAAGACCAGTGGTCCAGGCTGCAGGAATGAATCTGATGTGATCCCTGGCCATGCAAAGACAGAAGTAAGGACAAGGAGCGAGGAGATGATTAATCCTCTCTCTGTGTCTGAATAAGTCCCATGCTGGAAAACTGTACAGTGCTTCATGCTCCATATTTTAAAAATAACTTTGAATCAAAGGTGATCCGAAGGCTGGAGATCTCAGTAATTTAAAGAGGTCAACCTGTTTAATGTATCAAAAAGCAGAATGAGACATGACTTGCTTGCAGTATCACTCCCTTCCTGGAGAAAAGTCTACCAGGTATTCTGGCAAAGAATAACAAGAGCCAGTCACTGGAGAGTGATTAATCACAGAAACAAACTACCAAATGAAGTGCAAGATCCTCTCTCTTCTGGAGTCTTTGAATCTCAACTGAAGGCCTGTCTGGAAGCCAGTTCCTGATCTGCAAAATCCCGAGGGCTGTGAGAACAGATCGGAGGAAGAATTACCATGCAGTAACACTCTTTTTAAACTTCTCTGCAAGCAGCTGACACTGAGCTGACTTTAGGTGTAACTAGGTACAGGTCTTATTACTGTGTGTGCATTAGCCCAATACAACCTAAAGGGCTAAAAGCCTTCTGGATCATGTTGGCATCCAAGAGATTCATCCCAGCCTCCTTTGTCTTTACAGTGTTTTTGTCTCGGAGCCCACGTTACACACAGTTGTGAAAAATGGTCTCATGAGATGTGACTCTGCTATGTTTGGAGAAGGACTGGTGAAAAAATATCTCCAGCGTTTTGACAAGTTATTTGGATTCTGTGGTGTTGAAGAGAAGAACAACCTAGAATGAGCCTGTACAGCTCTATGGGCTTTAAAGTGGGACAGTGAGCGCATAGGAAAGAAGGTGGATCTACAGCACAAAGAGAATGGAGGTTTCTTTCTGGAAAGATCAGAGCGAGATCAGAAGAGAGAGATGATGCTAGGGGGTGGTTACAGCTAGGATCAGAAATCCCAAACACTCAGAAATAACAACACAGAACGTCTCCATGTCACAAGATTTATCTTCAACTTACGAAATGTTGTACAGGCTTGCTTTCATCCGCGCTCTTTGCCTCCTACTTTCGGCTCTTTAGGTTACATGAAAATCACATTTCACAGTTTCCCTGTGACCAAAAAGATAGGCGTTTGCTTTGTGAACAAAGCAAAAGCATGGGATTTACCGGCTCCAGGAGGCTGGAATTTAATTTCAACAGCTGGCACCTCGATCTAGGGATGAGGCAGACTTTGCTAACTTATGGGGATGTTACCCGTAATTTATGCACTCATGAAAATGGGGGCCTTGTCATTTGGAGAGCACAGGATCTGAGTCATTCAAAGGACTTTCTGGTCTTTGCCCTTGATGCAGGATAAAGAAGGAGCAGATAAAAAAGTGGGGACCCAACACACAGGACATAGGACCTTGGGGCCAAAGTGGAGAAGGAAGACAGAGAGCATCATGTAGCAAGGATGCTTGGGCTGCCGGGCTTTATCTGGCTAATAATGAAAGGCAGCAAGCGTGTCAGAGAGTGTGAGAGAAACAGATCAATAGAGAGATAAAACTGAGATAGAAGGAGCTGGCAAGGGGGTGGGGAAGAGAGTAATAAAACACTACAAATCAACAGGGTTACATTTGAACCTGATTTGAATGCACTCTGCACTGGTGTAAGTGAATATGGCAGGTATGAGGCTATGGTGAATCAGACCTAAATACAGAAATAAAGAAGGAAAATTAGGGAAGATATAGTCTTCTTGTTAATATCGCCCTGTAACCTGCCTTCACAGCTCTGAGCCAACCCTAGCTGCCCTGCTTCTCCTTTAATCCTGATATATGGAGAAGCACAAATTTTGCTGGCTCTGAGAATACCGACTGGTAGCCTTTCCCTGCTTCCCTGGGCCACCACATCTTCCTGAAAAAGTGCCTGTTGGGTAAAATATGTCTCGGTCACCTTTTACCTGAGCTGAGTGTAGGAAATGCTCCTTACAACCTCGTTCAGCGAGGATCCAGGGTAGCACTTCTGAGGACACCCTGAACTGCTGCATTTGAGGTGCTTTTCTAGGAGAGGTGATGAACTGTGCCCATGTGCAGATATCAGTGGAAGCTGCTTAGAGAAGCTTCTTTGCTCAGCTCCATATTTTTGAGGCAAAGGAGACTGTGACATCCCAAAGCTAAGATCATCAGAGCACATAAATGAAAACATGCCCTGCCAGAACAGTACTGAGGGTCTGCGTACCATCCCTTCTCAGGGCACACACACCTCCCTGGCCCAGGCACTTGGAGCCATTTCGCTGCTTATGCCTGGAATTAGTTTTAAGTAATGTCTGTCTAATCCTCATGGCATTAACATTAACATTAGAAGTTCAGTTTTCCACAATGACCATAGCTGTCCACACCACTTCCTTCTTCTGTCAGGAGCCTCAGTGAGGAGACCAAGCACCGAAGAAGCCTCAAGGGCTGAAGGGCATGGGGTAGGGACAATCCATACAGCTGTTCAAATGAGCCTGGGAAACAACCAGTCAACTCCCTAAGGCAGCCATGGGTTGTATTTTCTATCTCTAAAATTGCATTTGGAGCAGTACCATACCCCGAAGGAGCCTTCTCCACAACTCAGCCACAGCAGCTGTGTGAGAACTAGAGTCAAAGCTAGAGAAGAGAGTTGTTGATACTGGCAAGTAAAACCTTAACAAACGTAGACTTTACCCAGATGAATATTTCAAGATGTTATACTTATTTCAGTATGTTACACTTACAGAAATCTGGCAAAGCAGTAGTCAACTGCCTTTAATATGTGCTAAACTGATCCAGCTGAAGATCAAATCTCTTGCTGGCAATCCTGTGCTGGTGTGCAAACTTGCCCAGATAGCTCTAAGATTTAAACATGGTAAAACCACAGACTGTATTGGGCTTCCATCAATTTGCTGCCTCTTTTGCTTTCATGGAAAATCATCACTGATTTCTAAAGGAGCCAGCCACAAGGAAGTTGGTGCTGGGCAGGAATTCTTGGTCAAACAGCTTAATATTGCTTACTGAAATGCATGCTGACTAAACTCCTCCAGGTCCCCCTCACAACTCACCTTTGCCTGCCGTGTGCTTTATACAAGAGGAGAAGAGCTACGAAGGTTTGTTTGTTTGTTTGTTTTTCCCCAAAATGACCTCCAGTCTTTATTCTCTCTCACCTGGCACAGTGAAATGTGCCCTCGGCAATGCCTCCTGACCGCATTGCTCTAACTCACACGCCCACGAAGAGATACTTAAGGTGCACCATAAACATTTCTATCCTTGTGGAGCATTTAAACTATCTTTTTATGGCCATACCCTGCCTGCATCAGGGATGCATTTCTTGACAAGTGTGATGGTTAATGATTCAGCAGATAGTAAAGCCATTTTTTTTGTAAAAATTAATGCAGTAGAGGAGAGGAGGCATGCAGGGATTTAAGAAATGCACAGCTTAAATACGTAAGTACAGTGCTTTGCAACATAAGATATTTTACATTTACATATCCCCAAAACACTGCCCAAAATAGTGAGATCTTAATGGTGTGAAAGAAAAAATGAGAGCGATGTGTGGGCACACACAAGGTATTTCATGCACCTTTTTTAATTCTGCTGTTGTACTTATAGAATATGTCATTGAGATGTGAAACACACCACACCATGTAGTAGTGCATCTGTTTTCTCATCAAGTATTTCAACATAAATCATAGAATCACAGAGTCGTTTGGCTCGGAAGGGACCTTAAAGACCACCTCGTTCCAACACCCCCCTGCCGTGGGGCAGGGTCACCTTCCACTGGACCAGGCTGCTCAGAGCCCCATCCAGCCTGGCCTTGAACACTTACAGGTGTACGGATGAAAAGCAGATATTCACCAGACAGGAAACACCCATAAATATGTGGATATTCACGAAGAATCCGTGACCGGCTTGTAGGGACACATCTCAGTACGGCTGGGCGGCTTGGGGGAGTTTTGACAGAGGATGGGGTCGTGAAAAAAACAGGCAAACGTCGGGCAGGCGCTGGCAGCGTGCAGGGTAGGGCATGAAAAAAAGCGCTGAATAGCGATTCGGGCTGGCTGGTGCCCGTGACCAGCGCGGCGAGGGCTGGGGACCAGCCGGTGGCCACTGGGATGAAGCTGCGCCGCAGGCAGACCGCGGCCTGCGATGTCCCGGAGGCACGATCCCTGCCGTGTCAGGGTGTCCGGGGGTGTCCGGGGGTGTCCGGGGGTGTCCGGGGGTGTCCGTGGATGGCCGGGAAAGGCCGGCACAGGCTCGGAGCCGCCGCCGGCACTGCGCACCCCGGCCGACAGGGGGCGCTCTGGCGGCGGGCGCGAGCCGCCGCGCAGCTCCCGGCCCGGCCAATGGGGAAGCGGCGGGGGCGGGAGGAGCCGGAGGTTCCGCCAATGGGCGGCGGGTGCGCGTCAGACGCGGAAGCGGCCGTGGTGCGACGGGCGGAGCGCGGGGCCGGCCGGGAGCGCCCGGGCCGCGCCGGGGCCGGGACAGGGATCGGGACCGGGACCGGGGCTGGGGCTGAGCCTGCGGGGGAGCGAGAGCGGCCGCGCCGGGCCGGGCCCCGCCATGGCGGCCGAGGGCAAGGTGACGGGGCAGAGCCAGGAGCAGTTCCTCCTGCTGGCCAAGGCGGCCCGCGGCGCCGCGCTCGCCAGCCTGATCCACCAGGTGCTGGAGGCCCCGGGCATCTACGTGTTCGGGGAGCTGCTGGACATGCCCGCCGTCCGCGAGGTGAGACCCGCCCGGCCCCGCGGCCCTGCCGGGCCCGGCCCGCGGCCCGGCGGGACCGCCTGACCCTGTGTCCCCGCAGCTGGCCGACAGCGAGTTCTCTCCCGTGTTCCGCCTGCTCACCATCTTCGCCTACGGCACCTACGCGGACTACCTGGGTGAGGCCGGGCCCGGGGCACAACGCGGGGCGGGGGCCACGAACCCCCGGACCGGTGATGGGGATCCCGCAGGGTGGGGAACGCTGCCCGCCCCCACCTGCGCCCCCCCTTACCCAAACAACCCCCCGGGGCCGTGCCACCCACCCGAGACGCGCCTGGTTGTGGTTTGGGCCCCCAGACCCTCCGGGTGTCTGACAGTAATTAACGCTGCCATTTGCCCTCTGCCAAAGAGCATCTTGACAGTGCCGTTTTTGAGGGACGAGGGGAAAGACTTAGGTATCTGTCGGGATGTGCAGGCCTACATAAATAAGGCATGGGACAACTAGAGAGAATGAGGGTGATGGGGGGAAAGGCTGCTCAGAAAAGGTCTTTTGAGCTGAAGATTGATGGGGATGGCTTGGCAAGACAAAGCATCACTTGGGGGATTGGTGTGCAGGCATTGTAAGAGGTGGGTGTGGTACAGATGCTTCTGTGCAGAGCTGGGAAATGGAAAATGAGACCTAAATTCTAATACCCTGTTCTTTCCCCTGACAACAGCTGAAGCAACAAACCTCCCTCCCTTGACAGAAGCTCAGAAGAACAAACTGAGGCACCTGTCAGTTGTCACTCTGGCTGCCAAGATCAAGGTAGTGGCCCTGTTTTTCCCCGAGTTCTCCCCACACTGGGATTACCTCGTGCTAGTTACCATCATGTTTCCACAGTGCATCCCCTACTCAGTGCTGCTGGAGCAATTACAGCTGAAGAACGTCCGGCAGCTGGAGGACCTGGTGATTGAGGCAGTCTATGCAGATGTGCTGCGAGGGAGCTTGGATCAGCGGAACCAGCGCCTGGAGGTGGATTACAGCATTGGGAGGGACATCCGGAGGGAGGAGCTAAGCACCATCACCCGCACATTGCAGGAGTGGTGAGGAGGAAGCCCCCACTGCTAACACCCAAAAAAGGTTGCCGGAGTGGCCAGTGGCTTCCCTGGAACCTCTTGTGTGTCGCTGGGGGTGGGTGGTGTTGGGAGGTGGCCTACTAGATCCCCTTTCCCATACTCCAACGGAAAGTAATTTCCAAAAATAATTTTCCAAATTCCCCTGTTAGTGGCTGGCTGGAGGGGTGATGAAGCCACATCAGCCTTTGCACAGTCCTGGCTTCTGGCAGGAGGCTTCCTGAGTGTTTATCTGTAGTTAGTTCCTAACCCAGCATGGCTTTGTTATCTGTCCCAGCTTCTGGGTAATAACGTAATTCCCTGTGTTATTACATCAGAATCCTGCTCCTTTGTCTTCCCTGCCTGGTGTAGCTGCTGCCTTCCAGTGGTTTTTGCCTCTAGAGTAGAAATCTGCTGTCTTTCACATTTCTTTCTGTGCTGTGCCAATTCCCTGGCCTGTTCAGTTTTGGGTCTCCTCTCCAGGTGCCAGGGCTGTGAGGTTGTCCTGTCAGGCATCGAGGAACAGGTCAGCCGGGCCAACCAGCACAAAGAGCAGCAGCTGGCCCTGAAGCAGCAGATAGAGAGTGAGGTGAGTGGGCAGAGGAGGGAGCAGACAGTGTCCCTTGCTTTAAAATTACTAGACCCAGTACCATGTGGTTGTTACAGTCCTTACTGAAGTGAGGCGATGCCTTTTCCCTAGGCCAGACCTCCCAGGGGCTCGGGGCTGAAGAAGAGCCCTAAATCAGCTTAACACTCCTCTGCAGTGCAGGGGCCTGGACAGCTGTTGGCTCTTTTAGTTGACATGAGCTTGCAGCTCTTAGATCCAGGGCTTCCTTTAAAAACAAACAAAAAAAACCAAAGTAAAACTAAAAATAATTGATAAAAAAATAGCCAAAACAAACTAAAACCCTTTGAAATCCCTTGTTTCTTGCTTTGCTGCTATTCCAGGTGGCAAACCTGAAGAAGACTATTAAAGTGACAACAGCAGCTGCTGCAGCAGCCACATCTCAAGACCCAGAACAGCACCTAACGGAGCTCAGGGAGCCAGCCCCTGGCACCAACCAGCGCCAGGCGAGCAAGAAAACTTCCAAAGCCAAAGGGTGAGGAGTGCAGGCAAACAGACAGAGCATGTGTGTGTGTGTGTGTGTACATCAGCTGTGCTTCTCTATGTGCGCTTAGAAAGGAAGTGAGATATGAGCCTGAGTGTCCACTCTGATTTATTTTGTTTTTTTATTTTCTTCTCCCATCTCCACAGGCTCCGGGGCAGTGCGAAGATTTGGTCTAAATCAAACTAGTTGGATCTCCCTTCACAACTGGGAGGGTGAGAGGAAGAGATTTGGGGGATGGAGCGGTAGCAAGGGTCCCAAGTGTGATGCTTTTGAGCTCTTCTCCGAGATCCATCTTGCCAGCTAACTCTCCTGCATGTTTGTTCTCTTTCCTGTCTTCTTTACCCACTTTCCAGGCAGTATCTCCCTCCTTTTCATCACAGCATTTCACACTCTGAGCTTCCAGTTTACGCATTGCTGTTTCCCCAACCGCTCAAGCCCCCATTGCCAGGGCCATGTGTTTCTCTCTTTCTCTCTCCCTGTCTTTTGACAGGTCAATTTCAAGAGCCATAAGGGTGTGTCAGTCACCTTGGCACCCAGAGGGCATCACAGAAACTTGGAAAGAGGGTGCTGGTGCTCAGCAACCATCTTGGCTCTATGAGACCCCTGGGATAATTTGCTCCAGGATGCAGCTGCCGTCTGTGATTGTTTAATCTTTGTTTTGCTAGGTGGGAGGGTAGTTTTTGAAGGGATTCTTTTAAAAAAAATATAAATATATTATAAATATATATAAAACAATAAAATAATAGTTCTATGGACATATCTATACCAACCTGTGCTGCTGTGGTGGCATCTCTTCGCCTCGTGTCTTGATTCTGGTGGTTCCAAAATAAGGCATGATATTGAGAGCCTCTGTCCCATTTTGCGGTAGAATATCCTCAAAATACTCACTTCTCTTTCCAAAGCTTAGTGCCATAGTAGCTCTATTGGGATGAGAGTCCATAAAGCAAGAATTAATCGTAAATCTTACTTACAGAGTTTATTGTGTGGTTGATCTGCATCTGTACTGTTCAAAAGAGGTGATTTTCAGGTAGCCTCAGGGGAAGGTGCAGAGACTGAGGAAAAAGTGAATTCATATTTGTGTCAGCACTGTGTGCCCCCTGGTCCTGGATGGAACGGAAAGTGAAGTGGGGAATTGTCTGACAGGTAAAGGTAACGGAGTCAATGCCCGTGTGTGTGAGTTCTCATAGTATAGATGCTGCACAAACCATTCTTAGTTCGTGTTAGAGTCTGGTTGAAAAAAACCCAAATTAGCGAAATTGACTCCTGTGAGATGCCCAGGAAAAAAAAAATCAGATTCTCCAAAGGATGCCTCCTCGAGGCTGGCTTGGAGCCGAGTCAGACGGATGTCAGTGTTGCACTGCTGCTCCAGGACGACGTGTAGGCTGATGGAAATGTAAATTGACACCATGACTCCCACCCCTGCTTGGTTCTGCATCTTGTGCCAAGGCTAAAATTTGATTCCCTGAACCTGGGTTTCTGTGTGTGAGCAAACCACGGGAAAAAAAATAATCCAATGAGGGGAAACTGTGATCTTTGTCTGTATGGGGACTTTTTTGGTTCAGTGGCCTGGGGGTGGTTTTTATCCTGGGTCAGGAACCTGTGCAGACATGTGGGAATTGGAGCCGAGGCAGTGAGGGTATGAGCAGGTCATGTTAAGGGGGTGGGGAGGGGAGTGAGACCATGCCTGTTTTGGTGGTAGCAAGGTGCCCTCTCAGTCCTCCAACATCACAAAATGCTGTTTTGTGCAATATTGCTTTGCTAATTCCAGGCTGCTGTGATACAGCACTGCCTGTCAGTGGGAAAGCCCCGTTACCCGAACCTATGGACTCCTAGAACTTCCAAGCAGCTTTGTCCCTCTGTGCGTGATCTCAGGGCTCAGCATACCAGCCGGCTGTGCTCGGGACAGGGATATGGCAGGCTGTTCAGGGTGATTGCTGTCACTGGCTGAGGTCTCCCAAGGTCTTGGGCAGCCCCACACCTTTACCCCATTCTGTGGCCCAGGGTGCTGAGCTCTGTTGCTGTAGTTGCCTGGCACAGAAGTACCAAATAGGAGAGGTTTGGTGTGAAATTGTCCAGATGGGAGACAAATCCGGTTGCAGGAGCATGTGAGGGGATAGCTGGGCCAGGGTTGTCTGAACCCACCTAGAGAGATTGATGAATTTGCAGCAATAGGGAGTCCACCTGACAAATCCTGTTTTCCTGTAAGTTGTAGGGAGGGCTTGTGACAACATGTCCAGTTTTTGTTTAAATCACCTTGAGCCTTCCTCCCTCTGTCACATCACCTTCATCTGTCTCTCTCAGTGAGGAGAGGCACTGTGCTTGCTGTGTTTGCAAACGTCTGCAAGAAGCAGTAACAGTCTGTGCATGTTGGATTCTCCTGCTCCCTGGGAAGGGCTAGTCTGGGACCAAGGTGCCAACAGGTGATACCTGTCAAGCACCTGCCAAATGTCTGGCACCTCACGCTCTTTGAAAGATTTGCTGCTTGCAAAGCCGTTGGGGTGTGATGTGAAAGAGTGAAGAGAACTGGCTCAGGAGGGAGCTGAGCAGGCAGACAAAGCATGTGTCCTAACCGCCGCTGGCTGAGGTCCAGCGGGAGCTGGGCTGGAGCAGTGTCACCTCCAGGGAGAGCTGAAGTTACCAACAACGGAGCAGGATATTTGTGTCCCACAAGAATCCTGCTGCTGCTTAGGAAGAGCAGCTGTAACAGCTCTTTGTCCCGAGTGTTTCAGCTCCTCTCTGATCTGTTGGGCTTTGCTCTCTTTAACTGCACTGTGGCTATTGGGCACAAAGGGTCTGTTCAAATGCCCTGAATCCACAGTTTAAATCCAGGCCACAGATCCCGGGAGTGGAGTTGGAAGCCAGCACTGAGAGTTCCACACGGGTTGCATGTGATGATGCCGGTGTGAGTGGCATGCGCAGCACAAGGCCGGGCAGAGCAGCCCCTGAGCTCTGTGCACGCACTGGCATCGGGCTGGTGAGCACAAAACCCCCACACACTGGTGACAGCAGCCAGAGTGTGGACCAACGTGGTGTCCTGGGGGGCTCACCACACCAGCCCCAGGCTGTGCTGAAGCCCCAGACTCTGATCCTCACAGCTCAGTCCCAGTCAGCACGAGTCTGCCTGTGTCCTGCCATAACTTGGCATTTGGTTTGCCCCCATCTCCAAGGGTCAGCTCAACTCTGGTAGCAGCATTTGCCAAGCACAGCCATAGGCCTTGCCCCCCTTCCTATTTATCCCTCTTGAGACTGGTTGTATTATGGATTTCAAGAGAGTTTGAGAATAAATACATCTAATCAAGGAGCATCTGCAGAGCTCTCAGAGTCTTCCATTTTGTTTACTTTTCAAAGGCAGCACCTTTTAAGACCTCCATTAGGAAAAGGGAAACTGAAGGTAGCACATAAAATTACTTCAGACCCTTGGTAGGACTGAAAAATAAATGAGAGGGTTGCAGTGCAGAATGAAAGGATTGCTGCAAATTGCCTTGCTGGATGGCAAACAGAGGGCAGGAGCATAGGCTTGCCTTTGCCCTTCACCTGAAAACCACACTTTTTATTTTCCTGCTCACTTCAGCTGTGACTCTGAATTTCAGTCAGAGAAGATGTGAAGATTAATTAATTAGTTAACATTTATAAAAACACTTTGAAGATGGCAAGAGTGAGGTAAGTACGGAGCATTATTGTAAATTTTCATTTTGAAATGCCTTTGTGCTTCAACCCATTTTTTTTTGCAGAGAAAAGACTGAGAAAACAGACTCTGAGTAGAGCAAACCAGAAATACCTGGATACATGACACCCTAACCCCTGCAAAGAATTGAGATTTAGGGGATTGTAGGAGAGATATGGAGAAATGTCCATCCCAGCATGAGGACAGGAGATCTGCCAGCCCTAGTACAGAAAGTGTAACAACTCTTGTGCAGTGGTTCATTGCAGCCCCCTTTGGGTGTCATATATGGGGCTTGCACATCTGGGTTCAGAAAAGGAAGGAGTTAGGACAGGACCTGAATGGCTCTGTCACTGATGTCTGACTTTTGCTGGCCACCTCCAGCTGCCCTGTGCCAAGAGGTAACCATGTATTCTTACTAAGAATTGAGGCTAATGATGGCAATCCTTGTTGCGCTCCTGGGACAGGGTTTCCTCTGGGGAGCTTGCTGCTCCCCTTGAGAGCGGTGGAGCTGTCAGGCATTGTGCTGCCAGCAGCTTGGTGTCCACTGCAGTGCCTGTCTGTACCTGGTGAGAGGGGAGAACCCTGACTGCAGGGCAAGCACCCTGCAGGACTTATCCGAGGTTCTCCCCAACCTCCACTGCTCTGTGCTGAGGTACGTTCAAAGGTAGGGGCGGTCTTTGTGCTTAATAGCTCTTGGCTCAAAGGGGGACAACAGTTTGTTTACTGGGGTGGCTGAGGCCACCCTTGCCTCTGTTCTCCAAATGGCACCTGTGGCGGGATGGTTTGGTTTGGGATGAATGGATGGGCTGCTGTGCACTGAAATATCTGTCAAACATTACTAAGTCTCCTTTGTGCCAGGCGACACTGGCTGGGGGGCACATCTCGTGACAGCCTGCCTGGGGTGACCAGGGAGGATGGCAGCTCTGCCCCTGCCCAGCAGCAGGGTACGTGCCTGCTGCCTCCATCCTCCCGTGAGCTCCCAGTGCCAGCTGGGGCGTGGTGCTGCAGCATCCCACGGGCATTCTGCAGCGGTCATGGTGATGCCAGCCAGCCTGCATTCACCGGTCTGCAGGATGATCCTGCAGCAGCATGGTCCCCTGGAACTTCCTGCAGGGATGCCTGGCCTCTGCCCCAGCAAGGCGCTGGCTCACTGCTCCTGTGAAGGCTTTTTTGGGTGCCTGGCTGGCTGGTCTGTTGGATGAACTGACACAGATGGATGAGTGTCCCAGTCTGCTTCCCCCGGGTCTGTACCTTTGCACGAAGGCTCCCTGCAAGAGCAGCCACTGAGAGCTATGCCTGCCGCTTGCCACAGCTGGACCGTCCTTCCTGAGGTGAGGCCCTGGCTATGCAGGACTCTGACAAAGAGCAAGGTAGAGTAGTCAGGAAAATCTCACAGTCCAGGTCAGCTGCTGCAAATGCATCTCTCAGATCTCTGACATCCTTCTTATCTCCTTTTTATGCCCTGGAATAGCTACTCATTTTCCTCCTGTGACCCCTTTCCCTTTTTGCCATCTTCTCCATGGGTGTTTGTCTGTGTTTCCACCTGCAGGGCTCTTCTCTCCTTATCCCTTTTCCTATTACTAGTCACTGCTTAGCTGAAATACAAAAACCCACCTGCTTTGTCTGCTGGTTCCTCATGCACCCACCTTTTGGGTGTTTCTCTTTTGGCTGCTGCAGATTTCTAGGAGCATCTCTGCTGGTGCAGTGTGAAACTAGGCTGGACTTTTGTCTGCCTTCTCTGCTGGTGGCAGGCTTTGCCACTGCCAAGGAAAGGAGTTCATTTGCAAAAATTCTTTGTGCAATTATATTCATGTTGCGATGAATTCAATAGATGACAGCAAAATATCTGTTGGATTAGAAAGCCATGACCCTTGTACAGTAACAAGAGTGTTCAGAATTCCTGTGGCACTTGTGCATGTGTTAAGAGCAACCCTGCACCCTCCTGCTCTGAGGCATAAGTGAAGCCCTGGCCCCTTCAGATCAGGAGAAAATGTTTCTGGGAAGGTTTTGCCTTGTCTCCTGCAGGTTTCCTTGCATCTGCCTCTGAAGTATTTAGCACTGGTTTTGGGATGCGGGAAGATGATCTGTTTGATGGGAGCAAAAGCAAGAAGGATGCCCCTGGTGATGAAGTGTGATGCCTTACCAGTACCGTTTCATGATCCCTTGCAAAAGCTTCTCAAGTGCCAACCCCAAACTGGCTAATTTTATTGTCCCCACTTTCCAGCTTAAATGAATTCACAGCTAGTTTATATTCTCTTGTGCCTCTGCCAGCACGGCTCTAGCTGAAGCTGTACTTCCTCCCTGGTGTTTATATCCCTTGAGGACTGACTTCACGTTGCTTAACTAACCAAATCAGCCCCCTCATATATACTGTGAGCTCTCCATACCCTCTTACTTGCTCTTCAAATAGTGTGAAAGTGCTCTTCCTTGCTCTTCAAATTAAGCTTTCTTGGCTAGAAATGAGCACAGCTCTCTTGCACAGGTGAAGTCTGATCAGCATCTTGCACAGGAATAGTAACATATACCTATAGCTACTAGAAATGCCTCACAGATTGCCTGTCTTCTCAATGCCTCAGCAGGTGATTACAGTTATGAAATGATTCACTGGTGATCCAGAGTAGTTCTTATTTTCTGCTGGTTATAATTGAAGAAGCTCCAGTTTATAGCTAAGGAAACCTTGATTTTAGGTCCTATGTTCCTTTTCCCCTTTCCCTTTGTGCTGCAAGCTTTAGTCTTTTTGCTGCTACTGACACCTTCAAGGCCACCTACGTCCTCCTGTGTGATGCCCTCATCCAATTTGGCAATGTATCTGGGTTTTATTTATTTACTCGTGTATTTATTTTTTGCAATCTTTGTTCTATTTTCCTCTTATCAGTAAGGGATGGATATGGTGAGGCTTCCAGCCTACTTCTGAACATTACTGCACCAACTGTTGGAGATAGGTATTCTATTTATTCTTCTGCCTTTTATCGCCTTTTCCCCCCCACCCTAAGTTTGTATTAAGTGCCCTCAGGATTTAGAAACCCAGCCAGATGTGAGGAGATAGTGGAAGTAATAACAACCTAAGTGGAGTCTCCCCATGGGAACATTTTTTGAAGTGTTGTCTTTAAAAAAGAAAATTCCCAGGAGGAAAAAAAAAAATGTTACATTTAAGACAGGGCTGAAAAATAAAATCAAGTCTTTTATCAGGGTGTTTTGAAAAGTAGAAAAATGTTGCAAGTCAAACAAGTCAGTTTTAACTTAGACCCTGTAGTGAGGTCTATTTTAAATCCTTTTGTTCTCCAGCACTGAAGCCAGTGCCTGTGGGATTTTACACTCTGGCCCCATGGAAGTGCATATTTGTTTCCCAAACAAACCACTGTGCCCACAGAGTTCCGTTCCCCACAGCTCGCTCTGTGGTCCCACCTGCTTTGAAGTCCCTATCAAGTCACAAGGTCTCTTCTTCCCCTTCCCACCTTTCACTGCAGTCTAGCACTGTGCCAGCCTGTTTTCCTCTCTTATTCATAGGTTTTTGAAGCCCAAAGGGACAGGTATAGTCACACCTTTTGGCTTCTTGACTGGCCAAGAACTACCTCACCCTGTTCCTGTGCTCATTTTCCAGCTTCTCTTTGAGACACCCTATCTGGGTTTGGGGTGGCCAGAGCTGGAAAACCGAGGTGTGCTCTAATGCTCTCACATGAAGGTCTGCTTCTCAATCCCAGTTCCATCGTGAGGTGGCTGCAGGTTTTCCGCTAGGTTGAAGAGCCCTCTACTGTCAGAAGCTTCATTCCCATATAGGAAATGCCAGTCCGTGCTCCAGTGGAATGAACTCAGACACAGGATCTGGAGTTCATGTTATCCTGAAGTGCTAGTGTTTCCAGGCCTTGAGTCATCATTGTTTCTTGTGTCTTTTTTGGTGTCCTTTTTGGAATCCAATACCCAGATTTCACACAATGGGTTCAGTACTGTGACATAGGGCAGAAATGTTACCTCCCTTCTTGGTGAACACAGGCTAACGCACCCAAGTGTAACCCAACCCTACAGCTGAAGAATTATGCAAGAACCATTCATTTCTTTAGTTATCTCTGAATCCCCTAACTCCTTTGGAGTCCCTCCAGAGTTTCCAGAACACAGTCTTCCATCTTGAAAGAGCAGAGAATACATTTATGTCCCCGGGTGAATGGCTTTTCTGCATTCAGTGCAGCCAAAAATACTTACTGTTTATAAATAAACACCACACCAATAGTTACCGACTGTTCTGCACATCGCATCCTTTTCCATCATTTATCACTTTCATTGTTCTTTGGGTCCTCTGAAAGCTTCAGCAGCACTAGTTTAATATCTTCTTTCAGATCATTAATCAAGTTACTAATGAGCATTAGTTTCAGAAAAACATCCTACTGGAAATAATTTCATATTGTACAGGCTCTTTTACCCCTCATTACTTGAAATCTATCAGTGAACTAAAATTTATGATATTGGCCCTTTTGTTGTTTCAATAACTACTAATTTATTTTACATCAGAGCATAGTCTTACATGACTAGATAAGATGCCTCGTGCTGGTGTAACCTTTAACTTTGTGTTGCTGTAGTACCTTTGTTAACCCAACCCATGATTTAATCAGAAATTATCACAGTTGTTGGAAAGGAACAATTTTGAGAAAGTGAGATCACAAATATTATAAGCACTGAGGCACATATTTTTGTTTTTAAATTTAATGCATTTTCCTTTTCTTATCTTGACCTAATGTCAGTTTACCTGGTTTACAGCAGTGCATATAATTTAAATTTTTTGCTTACAAATACTGGCACCAGGTTAATTTTCCCAGACTTCGTTTTCCCCAGTATTCTACAATTCTCCCAGTATTTTACAATGCTATAAAAAGTACATTAAAATATGCACAGATTTCAGGACCACCAACAAAAACCTTTAAGGACAAAGATCCCACTAGCTCTAATGGGTTTTATTTTCATAATAAATTTTCAGTTATGGAGAATTAAATATACAACAAACAAAATCTCCTAAGTTTCTGCTTTATTTGTGTGTAGCTAATGCATTCTTATCCAAGGTTATGCCATCCATCTTTCCACCAGTGTTCCTCTCCACCTCATTCTACCCACCTCCCCCTCCCTCTGTCTCCTTAAAGCATGGCAGGCCCCTGTGTCTCACTTCAGGTGCCTTACTTGCTCCTTAGGAAGATCCAAGAAGTACCACTGAACTGCATTGATTTGGTGCTTCAACTAGTTCAATTTGAAAGTGACAGCTGTGGGAGAAGGAGCTAGAAGAGATTTTGTCTCCACTGGATAGACAAGGATGACTTGAAACCACAGCCTGTGCATCTGAAATAAACAGTTTGATTTTCATATTGGGAGCATCCAACCTCTATCTCCGTCCTGCTGGAACAGCTGTCAGACATTTCAGAAGTGTGAGAGAATCATCCCAGCCTTCCCTTCGCCCCAATGCAGTAAATGGACTACTTTTAATTGGAAACCATTTCACTTGAAAAAGTAACTAACAGAAAAAAATTAACCCGATGTAGGTCTGGCCTAAACACCAATGTTAGGGTGGTGTAATAGGTGGGCTTGCTGATTGCACAGGAGTTCCTCATTTTCAGGCAGCTCAGTTGGAGCACTGCTGCACACACTGACTCTGGCACCTGCTTACAACAACGTGGAGCTCCTCATGGCTTGTCTAAAGACAGAGGAAGAGAAGCAGGTCATCGATTGTGCAATTCTCTGCATGCTTCTGTTGGATTAATACGCCACATCAGCGATCGGCTAGGGAATTTTCATCAAAGCAGGGTACTGGCAAAAGAGAGAGCTCGTAGTAGTTCAGCAAAAGGCACCAGTGCCAGTGCATATTACACCCACTGGAGTCCAGCTCTGTCCCCTTTCTCCTTCCCTTCACATTCTCTCCTCCTCTCAAAAGTCTCTAAACAGCTGATCCAAAAGCACCACCATGATCAGATCAATGCCAGCCTGGGGCAGCTGAGGCCATTTTCTCAGCAAAAGCCAGAGCAGCAGGTGAAGAAGAGCCTCCCAGGACTGGAAGAATCAAGGGAGGTACCCTTCTTTGGGAAAAAAAAGCTCCTGCTCTCCAAAGTCTGAAGTTAATGTACCGTGTCAGCTGCAGCACTAGCAAAGGGGTCACCCTACCAATACAATTCCCGTAATTTTGGGTTTGGGATCTCTTAAAACTCTTTCCTGGACTCTTGTCTTAATACGAGGTCCTCCTCTCCCTGAACTTCTTTTCCTTAGACCACCAGAGCCTTGTCACACCTGGAGAAGGCCAGGATCTTGTAAATGACTGTACAGCAGTTAGCAAGGCTCAGGCAGCCAGGCAAAACACTCTCCCACTGCAGAGTGGAAGAGCACGCAATGGTCCTAAATCCATGAGCAGGACAGCACCCAACAGGGTGCAGAGGCTGAATCCAGATAAAAGGATTTGGGATTAAGTCAAGATTAGGAAATCCACGCCCAAAGAGGAATGGATCCTCACAATTAAAGGTCAATGTTAATCCCCACCACCACTATGCCCACCTCTCTGTTCTCTCAGACTTTGCCTCAAAGACTGGCCCAGCCCTCACAGCCGGTTACCACCACCTGTAAGCACCTTTCTGAGCTCAGCTGGTTCTTCGCTCGACCAAGTGCCACTTCTTGCACTGGCTCAAGACTACCAGAGATGAGGCTTGCTGTTCCAGTTTCTTCTTTCACAGTCTGATAACCCAAGATGACTTGTTTTCCACAAAACCTCTCCCAAACCCTGATTTTTTTCTGTGTAGCTCCTCCTTCGGCCTTGCTCTCTTCACAGGGCCTGCCTTGACTACACCACCTCTAGAAAGTCAGTCCACCTTCAGAGGCAGTAGTCTTACTGCCCCCCAACATTCACTTCCTTTCACTCTCCAAGGTGCTGCAGACCTCTCCAGCTGCACTTGGATGTGGAGTCATCACCCTGAGACCAGGACTGAAAACTGGAGACTTCTTACATGGGCATGTAGTGACAGGACAAGTGGGAATAGCCCTAACCTGAAGGAGGGCAGGCTTAGATTAGGAAAGAATTCTTTACTGTGAGGGTGGTGAGGCACTGGAACAGATGCCCGGAGAAGCTGTGGATGCCCTATCTTGGAAGTGTTCAAGGCCAGGTGGATGGAGCTCTGAGAAACCTGGTCTGGTAGAAGATGTCCCTGCCCATGGCAGGGGGTTGGAACTAGGTGATCTTTAAGACTTCTCCCAACCAAAACCGTTCTATGATTCTATGACTCCTGCTGGGGTTCTCATGGGACAAAACAGCACAGGGAAGTGGGGGCAGAATATGCCACCAGCAAAGGTTCTGCTCTGCACTTCCTTGAAGGGTGGAACATGTGCAAACTCTGCCCTAAGCTTTCAGAGGGTGGATTTTGCATCCTTTCTTCTGAGCAAGACAGTCAGTCCCCAGCAAGGTGCCTGCCTCTCTGTTAGTGCCCACACATACAACATGGGGATACATGGCAAGATTCTGGTACACCACTTCCAAGTGTAAACCATGCATCATTTCTTGCCCTCTATTCCAAATAAGCTGACGAAAAGGTTTGTGTAAGGGTGCGTGCCAGAAGAGGAAACTGGCCAAGAACCCAGGAGATCTTCCCTAGTCCTGTATTCCCAATGCCTCTCAAGTTTCACGTAATACTGAAGAAGTTAAGAAAAGGTCATTCATAACGTCAGCCTTAGTTGCAGTGAAATAATAAGAAAATAATGGAAATATTCCCTGGCGGTGCAGGAACCCCAGAGGCCCAATTCAGGGCTGCACAGATGACCAGGCAGCAAGAAAGACCAACCAATTTCCCTTGAGTGCCCAGAAAAAGTAAGCAATTAAAGGGTATTTTTTGCAAACTGTGGTTTCTTGGGTCTTCTTTCCATGTTGAGCATCATTTCACTGTGTGACTGTATAGGAAGGATGTAAGGCTATTTTCTGTAAGAAAACAAAACCTTAGAATTAAACACCAAGTCTCTCCTCAGCAATTTCCCAAGGATGTGGAAGAGGTTACTTAATTCCACAGCAGGTACAATTAGGTCAGCTGAAGGTAAAGACTGCTCCAACAATTCTTTACAGTTTGTTTCTTTATTCAGTAAACATCTAGTTACAAGTTTCACAAATTAAAAAAGTGGGGGAGCTGATTGAAGAGGGGGCGGGGCGGGGCGGGGCCCACAGGCTGATCCAGCTTTTGTTCTGCTCCTCCCTTCTCTAATGCACACATCCTTCTCTGCTTCTCCATAGATGCACCAAGGAACAGGAGGGGAATCAAAGCCTCTGTCCTGGTGAGGGGACTGACAGGGGGTTCTAGCAGAATTCCCTCATATTCCTTTAACAGGGGACTAAACACAAACTTCAGAGCCAGCCCAACCCAGCACAGAAAGAGTGTAAAGGATGGAAGAGGCAAGGTGGCAGCTCCTCGTGCCCACCACTACTGGCAGAAAGAACAGAGCCAAGGGACAGCAGAAAGGGAATGGGCAATTAATGTGTTCCTTGCACATCAGTGAGATTCCCCATGCCCCACTGCAGCACCCAAATGGGGCGAAAAAGAGCAATGCAGAAGATTAGTTGCTTTGTTTCAATTCTGAAGTGGGAAGGAGGTTAATACTAAATTTGAAGAGGGTCCAAGTGGTGCTTTGAAGGGGCTTCAGAGTTTCACTGTCTGTACCTGGTAGGAAGGGAAACAGAAAACATAAAAAGAGTAAGTGGTGTTTCGAAAGCAGCACAGAAGACAGAAAAAGACATGTTTAAACCTGATGTCTAGACATCAAAAAAAGGGAAAAATGTCCCTTTTTGAGTACTCACATCCTAGTGAGCCCTACTCAAAACAGACACTAGCACTTACTTGTATTTCAAACTGGATGGACAGCAAACAGTTTCTATGTTCTGTAAGTTCTATAAAATGACAGCATAAACACTCCACAGATTGCAATACTATATCATGTCGTACAATTTGAACCCTCAGTTAAGGCTGATGCCACACATCTTTTGTTGATGACAAAGCTAAATTGAACAGCTTCCATCTTCCCTTTCAGCACAGTAGTTTCTCAAAATTCACATCTTCCCCTTCTCTCTCAAAGTGGGAAAACCCATTTCCAACTGAAACCTCAAAATAATGTAATACTGGAGCAAACAAAAAGAAATCCTACACCTAAGAAGCAACCATGCAGTGGGAGACGAGGAACAAAAGCTTGCTAAGACTTACAAGAGCGCGTAGGTAGATTTGGGGGTGGCCACGCTGCACCCCCCACAAGGTCTGCTCTGAATTCACCAGTCATACCGACGGGACTGTCTGGAGGGAGAATCCTCAGGGCCCTGGATCGCGAGACGAGTCCCTTCAGCCCGACGGCCACCGCCGCCTTCATGACGCCGGTAATCCAGCCCCCGCTGCGGCCGGAAGCGGGATGTCTCTCGCCTCCACTCGTCGTCAAACGCGGCTGCATCACCTGTGCCGGGAAAGAACAAGCGCAGATGGGGAGGAGCTGGGGAAGCAGCACCTGGCTTTGCTGGGAGGAGGACATGGGCACTGCTCACTTTCATCCATGTTGATGTAGTCCTGCCTCTCCTCCTGGTCACCCGTGCGATGGTTCCGGGACCGCTGCATGATGTGGGCCCTCTCCCTGATGTGGTGTCCGATCGACATTTGTTCCAGGCCACTGTCCGAGTCCCTTACAGTTCGTCTAGTCTCACGGATCTGGGGGCAGATTCCCACGTGGAATCAACACTTTCCTTCATTCTCCCAGCCCCATACAGCACCCCGATTCGCTCCTGCAGTATTTCAGCCACACTGCACTGCCACCACTCCCAGCACACCAAACACAACACAATGAAGATGGAAAAATGGATTCCCCCACCAGCACTTCCCATCCCCTCCCAGCAGCCTTCAGCATGGTTCAGTGAGTCACAAGAGCCACAATGTGCTCCTTGAGCTGCAACTGCCTGTTAAGCCAAAGTGCTGTGGGTGGCCACCCACAAAAGCCACCAGACAAAGCCCACCCACCCAGAGCAAAGGGAGCAGCCTCCTCCTTACCCCGCCGGGTGCTGAACGCATCTCTGAGGTCTCCTGATAGACTTTGGGCCCATCACCCAGGTTGGAATAGGAGATGACGGTTGAGGAGGTAAATGTCTGGCAGTTAGCACCACTTGTCATATGCTCCTACAAGAAGGAATGGAAGGGAAAAAGAGATGGCAGTTAATTTTCTCTGCAGGAAGTAGAAAGAAATTACTGCAGGAAGAATATAATCCCCATGGGTCCATTTTTCTGGAGAATACATCTTCTTGTTAAATTAATAGTTGTTTCTTTCTAAACAAGTCTACTCTCGCACTTCCTTCCTCACCCCTTTCTTCTTCCTGCACTCAGGAACAAGCTCTCTGTCACAGTCCCAGAGATAAGCAAAGCTTACAGACTCTGCCACCTTGACAGCTGGGGCACAGCCCATACCAAGCAGCACAGTAAGATGGGAGACATTAGAGGGGGTGGCAGGAGCACCCTCATTACGCCCTTCAATATAGAGGGTTTATGGAAGGATCTTACCATGTTGCCAATCATGTCGTTCATCATCCCAAACATATCTATAAAGCCACCTGCCTGATAAAAAGCAAAAGAGAAGACAAGAATAGTTAGTTTGGAAAGAGACATGAAGAAAGAACAACAAAACTACCTTCAAGGGACAGAAACCTAAGAAAAAAACCTTGTTCTTTCTTCTTTGTTTCAGTAGTGCAGAAAAAAGTCCCCAGAATTTGAGATTGCTGTTCTCTTTATTCTCTCAGGTTGCATTCCCCAAGCGTTCTGGCAAAGGCTGCTTTTTTAGTTTGGATCCAACTACCAATGCACTGGGGTTTGTGAGTCCAGGTACTCAACAAAGCTAAGAGAAGAAATCTCGGCATGTGCACTAACAGTGAGCTTAAGGAAGTTTCCACTGACTGTATTCTTTCTAGCATAACAACAATTTGCTTATTTTCCCTACAAACACCTGCCTTTTCCATCCTGTAAACCTGAAGGCTGCAGTAACACACTGGGCCAGCAGGTCTCACGGGTTAATTGCACAATATGTAAACAAAATTACGATGTCACTTCAAACTTGCTGATTTGTCTTTTTTTGTTTCCTTGAGTAGCCTCTTGTTCTCGTTTCCAGCAGAGCAGTACTCACATGCAATGTTATTATGCTTTGATCTGTTTGCAGTCTTATTAATCCTTCTCTGAGCTACAAAAATTCCAGGATGCGGAAGTCTTTTTCATTAAGGCAATTCTGCAGTGTAAGACAGCTAAAGTTGCTGGAGCTGGAATAAGCTATTTCCTCTGTATTATTTGAATGGACGATGGAGATCAGCAGGCTCCAAGCACGGTGTTCTCACGTACACACACAGCCATTCTCATTCCAGTCCTGTTCAACTGAACTTTTCCTCTGGCTTCTCCATCCTCCACCACTGGCAAAAGAGGTGCAATAACCACCCCTGCCTACTGATGTCCGAGTCCTTTACTCGCATCCTCGCAATTCCTCCATTACCTCCAAACAGATCCGCAGCTTCTTTTCAGACATATGAGGTTATTAAGGGACTACCTGCTCTTCCCGGATATTAACTGTCCCAATTCCCATGAAATACTGTGCTATAACAGCTTTATGGGTTTTCTCTGGTCAAGGTGCAAATACAGCTTCCCCATATAAACAGAGTTAGAATCTCTCCTCTAAAGCAGCTTGTGGACAAGATTAAAACATTAGAGGGAAACAAGGTAAAGGTCTGAAGTCATAAAGCAACTCAATGACAGATTCAAGAGAAACCAGATGCTTCCAGTTTCAGTTCAATACCCTCTTCTGTGTTCCATTTACTATAAATCTAAAGCTCATCCTGGTCTCCTCAGACCTCACTGCATGGTTGTGCTCAGATTGCTACATTTCAGTACTGGTTGCACACTGTACTGATGAATCTCAGTACTGAGCCACTACTTGGAAAACCTCTAATTTGACCCAGAAAAACAGAAAACTTACCATGCCAAGCATCCCAAAGGGTGAAACAGCTCCTGCCTGCCAGGACAACAGAAAAGCAGAACAGAGAATGACTTTGCAACAGTCGAACACTAGAGCCTCATCAGAACACACTAATCCTCAGAAACAGAACTGGGGGCACTCGGGCTCTACAAACAGATCAAGAGATTGCCCCATGGACTCATGGTGCCCCAAATCACATCACCCCTAACAAACCAGGCATGAGGTAATGCTCCTAAATTTCTCCCAGTTATACTAATTAAAATCCTTTAGAAATAACATATTTATTCCCTTCCTCCCATCCAACCTAGAATGCAGTTGCATTCAACGTATTAATGCATGTGGAGTAAAGAGAAGGAAGGACCAGAGCACCATTGCTTTAGAGATTAGTGCTGCTCTCCATCCATGTGAAGGCGAGGGGGGTGCCCGACCAGGAACAGTGGGAGATGGAAGCTAACAAGGCAGTTCCAGAAGTTCTACCCTGTACTCAACCCCCCTTTTACCTGCATCCTGCGGCCAGCCTGACGAGCCCCTGGCGTGGTCCCATCAGTGATGCCAAGGAGTGGGCCAAACCCGAAACTTCCAGAGAGCATGCGGTTCATGTGCTGTCGGTGGATGGCAAAAGGATCCCTTTTGGGAGGGTTGAGAGAACAGTGGTGAGGACAAAGCCCCATATAATCTACCCCTTGTGACTGCAAGTTTTTCTAACGTAACTATACATTCCTTTCCAAGCTGAAAATTGAGAATCTCGACAATTTGTTGTTGTGCGTGGTGCTCCCTGGGGCTGGAAGGGACTTCTGAATCCCGTCTCATTTCTTGTAATAGAAGGTATTATACCACAGAAGCCTTCTCAGGTACTAATTGCTGTCTGCTCAGAAGTAGGTTGGTGTTCTGCTTCCTGTACTGCTTTGTGGAGCCAAGCATGACCAAGGCCATTCCAGAACCTCACTGCTCTAACAAATGAAGGCCACTTCTCAGATCTGCCACCATTTCACAGTCCTTTCCTCTTGTGCCAAAAAATCCTCTATGTTAAGAGCTCTGCAAAACAATAAAACCCTTCTAAAAGGACAGTTCTTCATTTTGCAGCGAGCCGCACGAAGACTCTCCTGGCTGCAAAGAGGGGACTACACTTAATGGGACCAGAGAGCACGAGATCCTATTACATTGTCTTCTCACCGCTCCCACATACACACTAAAAACACTCCAACGCAAGACTGAAACCTCCAGAACCGACTGTATGGCCTGACACCCAAGACTGAAACCTCCAGAACCGACTGTATGGCCTGACACCCCTCTGCCCCCATGAATCATCTCAACACCTGGTCAAGGGGTTGAGATCACACACAGCTTCTGCAGATTTGAGAAGGAAAGAGAACAATAACTGGGGTCTCTAACTGGTTTTCCCTTCTTTTGCAGCCTCCACTTTGAGGGCTGCACACGTTCAAACATGCCAGAGAAGCAAGAGGAAGAGAAGGAGGGTAAGGAAAAACAGTCACAGATTACAGTGGCCACAGTAAAAAACTTCTGGGAAATACCATAGCTTTTTTCCTGCACCTCTTATAGTCTGCAATTATCCCTCTTGAGCGTTAATAACCCCAAGAGCAGAGACTGTTTCTGAGATCACAAAAGCACCTACTACAAACCAATACTTTTCTGTCTCTTCTGGAAGTGCTTCCTATAATAAAAGCTAGACTCATACCTGCCACATCAATGAGAGGAGCACACAGTCATCCTGTGACTAACTGGGACATCAAGGTCTCCTCTCCCGATAATTTCCTCACAGCTGATAAAATTCTTGCTTATTACCAATTCTATCAGCAAAAAACTGACTACTCTTCTAAATACGTTAATTTCACAAAATTTCTAGTAGTGCAGCTCTTAACATAATCAAATTCTTCCTGTGTTAACAGTCTACTCCTTATCCGCTTTGGCAAGGACTGCCAACTTAGTGTCACTGCCAAAATTTATCAATAGCATCCAATTTCTGGCCTGTGGACAGAAACAAAAACATTCAGTAAAAGGAATCCCAGGAAGACTTCTTGGGACCTTTGTTAGATTTCAATACTTGTGTTTCAAAACTGCCCGTTGGCTTCTCTTTACTTTGTTCCTCACAACTTGACAACTGCTTCAGCAGTCTCCACCAGCTCCATTAATGAGTTCCTGTGCACAGCAGCAACAAACACTGGATGGAACAGCAGATTTTATCTACCGAACTGCAACCCTACTTTGCATAAGAAAAAGGAATCCTTGCGCAAAGAAAGAGATTAGCTATTCCAGCCCTCTCCTCCTCTCAGGCAGCTGCGATGCCTTTTGGCCTACTTTATATGCTTCCCTCCAAGACCACGCTCCAATATCACGGAAACGGGACCAGCGCGAACCAGGTTATTCCCCGCGCTGCCCCCTGGGAGGATGTTTGTGTTTGTCCCCAGACAGCTTCGCCGCAGCCCGGCAAGGCCTCTGCCCGCCTGTCCGGACGCGGGGGGAGCGCGCATCTGCCCCCGCGCCGATCCCGGGCACGATCCCGCATCCCTCCCTCCCGCAGCTTCCCCTCCCCCACCAATCCTCAGGATGCCCTGCCCGACTCACATGGCAAACATGGGGTCCTCCGGCTCGCCATCCCTCATCAGCCGGAACATGCTTCCCTCGCTCGGGGGCGGCCTCTGCGGAGGAGAGAGGGCGGTGAGCACGGCCGGGGCCGAGGGCGGGGAGGGGCGGAGCGGCGGAACCGGCCCCCCCGCCCCGCCGCCATCCCGGGCAGGTGACGGCAGCGCTCCCCCCGCCCCCACGCCCTGCCCTGCCCAGCCGTGCCGTGCCTGGCGATGGTGGCGGGCGCGGCGCTCCCGTTCGGCGCTCCCGGAGCCGCTGGGGCCGCTCACGCCTCCGCGCCCATCGCGGACCGGACCGCGCTGCCCCCGCCGCGCCCGCACCGCGCATGCGCGCCCGCCGCGGGGAAGGGCGCGGGCGGGGAGGGGCCGCTGGGCACAGCGCCCCCTGGCGGCCCCCGCGGGGAGCGCCCCCGGCCCGCTCCGGGCAGCGCCCGGCAGGGACCGTGAGGGTGTAACGGGAACGGAGCGGCCTCAGGGAGGCCCCACCGCCGTACGCAGCTTCCTCACCGGCGGAACCGCAGGGGCAGGCGCTGATCTCTCTGGCGACCAGTGACGGGGAGCGGCCTGAAATTGTGTCAGGGGAGGTTTTGGTTGGATATCAGAAAATTCTTCACCTAGAGGGTGGTTGCGCACTGGAACAGGCTCCCCAGGGAAGTGGCCACAGCACCAAGCCTGACGGAGTTCAAGAATCGTTTGGACAATGCTCTCAGACACATGGTGTGATTCTTGGGGCTGTCCTGTGCAGGGCCAGGAGCTGGACACGATGATCCTTGTGGGTCCCTTCCAACTCAGAATATTCTGTGATTCTGTGATAACCCCAGTGGCTAGAGGCCAGTTGGTTCCTGGCCAGAGTCAGCAGCGATGCCCGGCCGCTGCAGGGTCAGCACTCATCCCAGACTTCCTCTGTGGTATGAGCGTGTAGGAGGCACCGATGGAGCTGTTTCCCTGTGCTGAGCGCACGGACAGTGCACACACACCAGTGCTCTGCCTGGCAGAAGCAGAGAGGGTACTTCATAAGCCAGCTCTGGGTCACCAGACAGCCACTGGGAACCATAGATGAAGTGCAGGTACTCGGTGTGTGGCACCTACAGCGGTCGTGGGGAATCTCCACAAATCGGGGGGGGGGGGGGTGACACCTCTGTCACCATCCCTGGGGCATGCTGGTTGCCTTCAGCTATCACCAGCTCCACTGGATTACAGGGAAGAGTGCAGACTGACTCATCCCAGCTCCAGCCCAGGGCTCGCTTCCTTAGTGGTGCTTCTGCTGACTGTCGCATCCGGCCCACTATGTGCAGGAGCCAGACTGAACCCATGCCAGAGGACTGGAAATAGCAGGTTGCAAGATGTGGTTGAGAAATCGACCTCCTGAGTTGTGGCAGGAGCCATGTCCTTGGATTTCGGAGTCTGACAGAGGAAAATGACCCAGTATCGTGCTTCACATGGTGGAATGCATAGAGGGCTTGGCAATAGACCTTCTTGCTACAGCAGGTCTCAAAACTGCTTGCTGTCCACAAAGAAGACCTCTTGCTGGAGGCTCACGTCTGTGTATGCAGAAGGCTCTTCAGAAATCCCCCACTGTATTTGGTGATTGGCTGAAACCAATGTGTGCATCATGGAAGCTGCAGACAGCACAGTGGTGCAGGACTGTGAGGTGGACACAGGTCCTATGGGCAGGGGGCAAGGTCTAAGCAGGGCCAAAGCCCTTAGGCAGTGCTCCTTAGGGAGGCTGTTCATGGGTGAGTTGCTGAAACACCCTCCTGTCACCAGCTCAGAGCTCATCTGTGAGCACTGAAGTTCACACAGAGCCTCTGCTAGTGCTGTCTCAGCCTCTCTGATGCTACTTCTGCAGCCCTGAATCATTCTTCAGAGACTTCCAGTCTGGAAAACCTTTCCTGTCTGGTGAGTTTTATTTTGCTCTGAGGCTCTCTTGGTGTTTGATTGGAGTGTGGAGTTGACCTCCAGTATGAGGATTCAAAGACAGGTAAGGAGCATAAATGTAAACATCTGGGGTTTTTTTTCCTTATTTCCTTCTTTACCCCAGATCTGGGATAAAATGACTTGCTGTCCCCCAGATATCATTGATCCTCCTACTCCTGCAATGTCCTTGAGATGGTAGGACTCCCCCAAAGTTCCTTTACTATTTTCCAAATAGTAAGTCAGACATTGCTGCCTTCCAAAGCCCGAGATAGGAAAGGAACAGAAAGGAGTTTGGAACAAATACTTCTTGGCAGATCCTTGTCCTGTTCCTAATGCTGCTCCTCTGCAAGTGGCCTGCAACCCCAAGGGCTGAGTTTGTGAGACTGGGGGCTGAGGCTGTGAGTCTTGCTGGGTATTTCTGCAGCCACACAGGAAGTCCTTAGATTTGATGGACGTGTTACCAAAGAGTACGTTAGCAGGCCTATTATCAGCTCAGCAAACCTTCAGAAAGCCTGGTTTGCAGAGAGTTGTGCTGGTGGCAAATGCTGGGTGAACCCCTGGAAGGAGGAATTGGAAAGGCAACCTTTTTTTCTGGAACGTGGACAAGACCACAGTTCTGAGGAATGCAGGAGCTGTTTCTGCACTATTTGTAGGAGGTTTCTGTACAGTACTCACCACATTATGCCTAACATGCTCCAAGCGGCTGGCCATTTGCTAGGTCGGAATAATGAGTAATGTGGGGGTGTGAACGAAAAGCAAGGCTCCCATCTTGCTCCTCTCACATTCTCTATTCAGGCTGCTTCTCTTTTCATCACAAATAAAAACAATTATGTCTCCCCATTCTTTTCTTTTTTATTTTTTTTTTTAAGCTGCCCAGGTTGTGCTGGAAGCGGCGGGGAATGGGGGAAGGGGAGGGAGAAGGAGCTCAGCAGGCAGGCTGGAGGAGATGAGTGAAGGGCAAAATGGAAGCGGGATGAATGGCGCTGCTTCCTTCAACTCCACCTTCTCCCGCCTACTGCTGGCTGCTGCCAGCAGCCCCCCCGGCATCCCCATGGCCCTCAGCGGCACAGCCGAGGGGCAGCCACAGCGGAAGCGTCCGAAAAGCAAACCGAGTATCACGTGGTGAAGGTAAATAAAGGGTACGGTGAAAAATCATGCCTCGTTACCTGCTGCTTCCAGGCACCGATCATTTGGGACAGGAAAACAGAAACAGCTTCTTATTGCGTCCAAATGTTCCAGGGCCCCTGTGGACGCCTGTAAGACAAAGAAATCCTCGTTACCAGAAGTCAGAGCTACACACAGCCATTTCCTTATTGGTTCCCTTCATCTGTGCCTCTTACGTAATTGTCACCCAACAACTAACTCTGACCTCAGATGAAGGGCACCCTGAGTGAAGGACAGCTCTGATTTGAACCTCAAATGTGACAATTCATATTTGGGATGCTGGAGCCAGCTTGTGGTGGCTGCAGCTTGCGTTGCGTGGCAGTGATTACTTTCAGAATATTTTGCTCGTGTTAAGAGTGCGTCTGTCACACTGTGAGTGAGAACCACGACCTCCATCTGTGCTTTGTTAGCAACGAGAGGCTCTCAAAAATCTCGATTGAAAACATCCCTTGCCTTTCCAGTCTTCTGACAGGCGCATCACTCCCTTCTACTCCTCTTGCTTCCTCTCCTTGTGTTACCTACCCTTGCTTCCCAGCCCTCCTGCAGGGCCTATTTAAATGTGCTGCATCTCAGGGAGCCATTTCCCAATGCAAAGTTGGCCACTGGTTGAATTCTTGGGTATTTCCTCTTCAGGATACAGCATCATGAAAGAAGAACAAAGCTGATTATCTGCCTGGATTTTTAATGGATGCAGTAGAGAAAGATGAACAGTGTGGATTAAATACATAAATGCCTTCAAACACATTCCCTCTGCACATTGAGATTTTGCTAGTTTTGCTGTAAGCGAAAGGACAGATATTCTCTGTTTCTGGATTTATGTAAATTTAAGAAAATCTAATGCAAATAAACATTTTTCTGCTCTTTTGTTATTCAGCAAACAGTTTGGGGGAGTTTTGGAATCACTTACGAGTTAGTTCACTAAACATAATTCTTAAAATACCCAGTACTGTGTTTTGCTTTTGCTCAGAAAATGGCTGAGAGTTAGTTCAGCCTTCAACACAAACAGAAAAGTCCTTGTCTCCCATACCCCCCAATGGAATAGTGACAAGACTAGCCAAGTATTAAACCAAAATGCATAAATAACTGCTCCTAGGTGCACTCACCCTGCATATTCCAGAAGCAGAAAAATACATACCATGCATGAAAGCCCAAACACATCGCAACCACGTGCTTATGTATGATGACACACGCCTGCAAGCTCAGTGCACGCCTCAGTAGAAAAGGACCGTACTTTCTACACTCACATAAGTAAATGCATGTAACAGAGGGAAAATATCCCCTCCATGCACAAACAGGTATGTACTGCTCCTAAACACATGCACACTTCATAAACACCAAGCACAAAAAGCACTGAAATTGTGACTTTGTACAGAGAAAATGACACTCCCATTGTTGTCCAGGCTGCAGACAGACATGCGTAGTGTCTGTTCCACACAATGATCTGTCACGTAACTTCTGCATCTCCCTCATTTTGTCTAAGGACATAAGTCTCCAAAAGGGATGGAATATATTCTGCTGAGTTGGCAGAGAAACTACAGACAAAGACTACAGAACATGCTGAACAGGGACTGGCATCTGCAGAACACACAATGAGTATACTCGCATTTGCAACAAAGGAAAAAGCACAGATGGGAAAGGGGAGCAGAAAAAAGCTGCAGATTGATCTGGCAGGCAAAATGCAGAGTGGCAGAGATCAGGTGGAGGAGCAGAAGACATAGAGAGACATAGAGAAGAGCTAGGTGAGACAGTCAAGGGATACCCTCAAGGCCTGAGGGAAGCAGCTGCACACTAGAAGCCCAGGGAATCTCACCATCGGGATCTGAAGGGCAAGTAGAGTTGGAATCCAGAAATTGGCAGGTCACAAGGCAGGAAGAAGAGTTTCACGTTGGATTTAAAGGGAAAAACATAGTTGATACATGCATGCAGGGCAAAATGGGACGTGGAAAACAAAAGGAGGGGATACGAGATGAATTTTGTACATGTGATACAGGATGTCACAAAGAGAAGCCAGGGAAAGGGCCATGGGAAGAATGCTACCAAGAACACAGGTAGGAGTGAGAAGCAGCAGATGAAGTAAAGATTGCAAAGGGGATATGGTGGGTAACGTGGAAGGGACAATGTTAGCCTGCATGCTGCAAGTGCTGGGGGGAAAAAGGGAGAGATGGCCAGTGGCCAGTTCGTAGCGCTGACCCAAGAGCCCCATTCTACAGGTTGCTGGAAACACGCTTCCCTCACACAAACAAGTGTTTGCCTGTTTGCCTCTGTGGGTGTGCAATCTGTGTCAACACGGAGCTTTGGGCACGGCGACATCACTGAACATAATCCTTGCTTTTTCCCTTCTAGGATGTTGTGTCAAGGCCTGTTTGTGCATTAATGTGAAAATGTCTTTGCCAAGGGATACGTGTTGGTGTAGTTTTGCATTTTCAGTAGCTGAGCATGTAAAGGAAAGGATAAAATCCTGGATTGGTGAAGAGAACAGCAGAGCCATGAGCCACGCGTCGCCTAACAAGCAGAAGCAGAGAGGAACAACATTTGGCCACTTTAGAGAATTTGTTTGGCTCCCATTTTTGGGTGTAGCTCTGGAAATTAGGATTTTCTTCTTGCGGAAGCAAAGGATGAAAGAAGGGTACTTGAACCAAACAAGATTTCAGATGCTGATAGCTGACAGACTTGAGAATTTGGCCAGAGGGGTTTTGTGAAACAGTTGGGGGATAAAAAATAATTAATGCATGCATTTTCATGATGTTTTATTTTGGTACTAGTCTAAATCTGTAAGTCTGAGTTACATGACCGCTTCTTTGGGGCAGGCACCATCCACTGTGTGTAGCTGGGAAGAATGTCGAGTAGTCAGATCATCAGAGAAGAAGCTGTAGCTGTGGAAGAGATGAGATGACAAGGTGGGGACCTTCTACCTCCCTGTCACACAGATTATAATTTATCCCATCCCTTTGATACTTTCCTCCAGGAGAGGTGTACTCGGTGCCCTCCCTGTTCCACAAATACCAATCACTTTTTCTAGTAAATGCTCAAACTGAGACACGCGACTGAACTCAGAGCACCAGTTCCTAAATCCTGACTTTGCACAGAGGCCGAGGTTGTGTCGGAAGGACAAAGAGGACCTATGTGCCTCAATACGTTTTCCAACCGGATGGATTAATAACCTTGCCTTGAACCTGTGAGAATGACGTGTACACCCCTATGTGCTCACGTGCATGCTTAGTTTTGTAGGCTTGCAAGTGTATGCAGATTTTCTGTGTGTGTGTGCCTGTGTGCATGTGTGTGTGCCTCTGACAAAAAGCGGGACAATATAAACCTTCTGGGGAAGGTGAAGGGAATTTAGTCATCCTGGTCTGCTCAAGCTGATAAACAACGGTCTGAAGCGCGGCTATGGGAACATCTGTTTCGTTAGCAACAAATCCCTGCAGCTGCAAGCCACCACCTGCCGTTCTGCAGGAAGGACCTTTGGCTAAAGGGAGACACGGAGCTGGGCGGAGATCCTTCCCAGCCCGGAGGGGGGCCCCGCCACAGTGTCTGCCACAGCCCGGGTTCCGAGGCGGGCGGGCGGGCAGCAGGGGTCACTGTTGCTCGCCGTGCGCTGCCCGGCCGGTCCCCAAGGCGCCCACCGAGGGCAGAGGGCGGTCCCGTGCAGGGTCCGAGCCGATCCCGGCGGGGCTCCCCATCCCAGGGCCACGGGCGCGGCGCAGCACCCTTTCCCTCGCGCGCTTTCCCGCTACCCACGTGCCAGCGGCCCCTCCCGCTGCACCAAACAGCCGCGCGCCCCCCCCGCGAGCCGGCCGCCGCCAGCCAATGGGAAACCTGTTGCCAGGCAGAGAGCTCATTTGAATAGCCCAATCAGACGTCCCGCCGCGAGCCCCTCCTTATATGGGGACAGGAGGGGGGGATACGGTCGCTAATCTGCCCCCGCCTCAACGGCCAGAGGCCCCGCCCACGTGAGGCCCCGCCTACTCACTCTACCGCGCGCAGAGCGCGGGAAAAGCGCCCAGCGCCCGGAGGGGGGGCAGGAGGGAGGAGCCTCGCCGCCGGGAGCGCTTCCAGCGGGAGGGCGGACGGGCGGGCAGCTGGAGTGGAAAATTCCAGGCAGGAGGCCGCGTGTCGCCAGCGCTGCCCTCCCACACAGCCCCACAGCGCCACTCCTCGCCTCCCCCGGGTGCCTCGGGGAGAGCCGGCCAGCCTGTACGGGCGGCTTCCCGCCGCGCCGCGGGCACAAGGCTTCGGCTCCCTTCCTCGGGCAGTGCCCGTCGGTGCCCCAGCCCCGCGGCTCGGCGTGGAGTGGAGCTCTCGCCCGGCCTCGACGGGGCCACGCAGCGCCTTGGCGGGGACCTGCGGTGCGCCCCCGCTGCCGGGCGACCGCAGCGTAGCGCACATTGTTCCAGCGGCCCGTCCCTCTCCCCTCCCTCCTCCGCCTCCCGTCCCTCTCTCCTCCCTCCCCAGATCCCTCCTTCCCTCGTCACCGGCCGCTGTATAAATCCCCTGCCCCGGCGGATCCCCCCACCGCGGGAGACCCTGGTACTTTGGCCCCCGGGGCGGGATCCCGCCGCCGCCTGCCGACCGCTGGGACTTCGCGCTCCCGCCGCTGACCCCTCCTCACTCTCTCCCTCCCTCCGGCCTCGCACGGTTCCCACCGGCCTCTTCCCTTCGCTACCGCGGGGTCAGGATGTCGGAAAAACGCGTCGAGGAGGCACCGGCGGAGCTGAGCGCTAAGGTGAGGACCATCCCCCTTCCCCTCATCCTTCCCGCCGGACCCGCTCCCGACGGGAAGGGAGGGAATGGGTTTGAGGACGGGGGCGGGGGATGGAGTGGGGGGGGGCCGAGGGCGCCGCGAGGTGCCCGGACGGCGGGGGGCGCGCGCGGTCCCTCGCGCG
>JAWWES010000001.1:26589224-26643327 GCA_035583135.1 Lophotriccus pileatus
GGGGCGCGAGGCCCCTCGCGCCCCCCGCCCCGCCCCCGCCCCCCATTGGCCGGGCGGCGCGAGCGCGCGCTGGGCTCGGCTCGGCTGTGAGCGGGGGGGGGAGGCGGGAAAGGGGGGGGGAAACGGTGTCACGGCCGCGCAGGGGGAAAGTTGTGTGGACACAAAGCGCGGGCCCTCGGGTGGCGACGGAAGGAGGAGGGAAGGGGGAATGGAGAGAGAGAGGTCGAGAAACGCCTCGATCCTACGAACATGGGGTTCGGTTTTTAGTTTGGTTTGGTTTGGTGCTTTTTTTTTTTTTTTTGTTCTTGTTTTGGTTGTGATTTTGTAGTTGTTGTTTTAAATTAATTAAAAAAAAAATCGCTAAAGCTCTTCCGTGCCACTTCTGGTTTCCACACGCGTGTGGTGGCTAAAAGTAGCTCTGACGCGCGTTCGCTGCTTTTTTTTTTTTTCTTTGTCAAGACGGGCGGATTTAACGCCTAATATGTCTCCTCTCCCGTTATTCCGCCTCTCCTCCGAGCTCTCTTTGTTTCAGCATCCCTGCCCGTTATTGCCGCTGACCGCTGGAATGTTGATGGGTTGGTTGTTTTTTTTTGTTTGTTTGTTTGTTTTTATTCCCTTCATTTCACATATAGGAAAGGAAAGAAAAGAAGGAAAAACTCGAGGAAAAAGCAGTCCACAAAGAAAAGAAAAAGGAGATAGTAGAGGTGAGACCCTTCTGAGGGACAGACTTAGAGATCTCGGGGAGGGTTTCATGCTCGCTGTGGGTAATGAAAACGAAGGGAATACAGGAGATTAAGAAAGAGGGCAGGCCAAGGGAGCCTCCGGAGGGAGAGGGGTAAAGGGAGAGCGAGCTGTCAGATAATTGTGGAGAATGAGCCTTGAAGGATTTAGTGTAGTCAGTGCGGCCCATTGCAAAGAGAAAAGATCAAAGAAGGGAATTGAGTAGAGAAGAAGTGGGAAAAGGTGGCAGGGGAGACGTGGTCCTGCACCCACTTAAGTATCCTGAGGTACGTAAGTGTGAGCTGAAGAAGGTGGGGGGCACAACAGTGAGGAAATGCACAGATTGATGAAGGTCAGAAGGGATCTGGAAGCAGATGTACCATGAGCACAGGCAAAGTCATTAGCCTGTAACCAGAGAGATGTTCTGGTTGTTGGGATGGCATGGCAGCAGCTTGTTGGCATGTAAGCTCATGGGAGACAAGAAGGTTCCTGTTGTTGGGGAGGGACTGGAGGGATTTGTTTTGTGAAAGAAGGCTGGTTGGGAGGAGTGCTCAGGAGGAGTGAGCACAATGCACTCGTGCATTTGAGACTGGAGCCTGAAAGGGCTGGAGCTCTGGAAATTGTTGCACTTGCAGCAAAGAGCATGTGGAAATGTCATCTTGGTGCCAGTTTCCGCTCTGACCAATTTGTTTCATTCAGGATGAGGAAAATGGAGCTGATGAGGACGACGAAGAAAATCCTGATGATGTGGATGAAGAAGAAGGTGGTGATGAAGATGAAGGTAGGAATAATTGGTATAAGGAAAATTGGAGGAATCAGGCTGTGGGGGAATACAGGATCATGGAGGGAAATTCCTTTTCTAAGCCCTCTGACTGTAAGATTACATTCCCTTAAATGCTACTTCAATTAACCCATGATTTTCTTTCTTGCTTGTGCTTAGAAGGAGATGAGAATGGGCAAGAGCAGGATGGTCATGCAGAAAAACGATCTGCAGAGGAAGAGGTGAGGAGTAGCATGAGAGTAATGGTGGGGGGAAGGAACTAGGTTATTTACTGAGTGCTGATCAAATCCATGTGGATACTGCTGCTGAGCATCTCAAATTGGCCTCAGGTCTCATTGCTTCAGCAGCAGGTGGGTAAACAGATCTGATGTGGCAAGGGGATAATAAACCCTTGTCAACTTGTTGGATACGGGTCCTTCCACCAGCAGTCACAGTGCTGGGTGAGTGAGAGTCAAGGTGTTTGAGGTTGTGCTTGGCCATAACCCCTGAACCACTCATGTCTTCTGGGCTTCAGGCCAGGAGATGGACTTGTAAGGGTGGATCTCGGGGTCTTTCTGGAGTGGCTCCTTAAACCTCCCAAAAGCAACAGCGTGGGTGTCCCTCCGAATGGAGCTGTCCATCTCTTAACTGTGAGCACCAACAGAACAGCTGTGTCAGGCACTCAAGGGGGGGTAGATTTAGAGGGGGGTAGATTTAGGGCGGGCCAAACGAGATTTCCATATGGAGGAAAGAGCAGCAGTTAAGAATTTTGTGGAGAAATTAGGTGCCTTGGTGTGATGATTGTTTGATGGTAACTCCTTTTTCCTCTCAATGTCTGATGTAGGATGAAGTGGATCCAAAGAGACAGAAGACAGAAAATGGCTCCTCAGCTTGAGCCCTCCCCTCCCATCTCCCTTGTTCCGTCCATCTCCTCCTCCATTCCAGCCTGTGCTTGCACTGCCCGTTAGCCTCTGGCTTCACATAATCTCAGATGAGGAAACATTAGAAATGCTCTCAAACAGGGAAGAAAGACAGCAGTTCCCTTGTCACCCAAAGACCTAGCCTATCCATGACATTCCTCAGCTGAAATTATCCCAATCTCCCACATCCCTTCACCTGCACCCCACTTACAAGTGAACCTCTTCCCTCAAGAATCTCATGGCTCCCTGGGGCTCAGCACATAACCTCGCCAGGCCCCTCACGTGGCAAAGCACCTCCCCTCCCTCCCCTTTTCACCTGCCCGCCTGTTTTTGTCACTGGTGTGAGATTCTTGAGAGCTCCTGCTCCCCAGCCCTGCTGTCAGACCTCCTCCCTGAGCCAGGAGGCTGCGGGCACAGATCTCATGGTGCGTTTCCCAGTCCCAGGCCTCTTCTCATCCGCTTTCCCGCTGAACCCCGAGAGACAAAGAATATTACGAGCAAATAATGGTTCTATTAAGCGACACATGGAGACAGAATTTATTTTAAGCTTTTCTTTTGTTTCCAAGTTTACATGACAGCAAGCTGGCCCTCGTGAATTTTTCGGAACATAAGGGTTGCTTTTATATATGAATTTCATTGAGCTGCATATTTTTTTAATTTGGCGGCTTTTTTAAAACAAATCAAGAGAGAAACAATTGGGGACCAAACTTTGATTTCCATCTTTTCCCTTCAGATTTTCTTGTGACCATTTTTTGTAAATTTAAGGCAATATAGCCACAGCGTTTTCTATGGCACAGACATCACGAGGGTGATAGATATAAATATATATATTGTTTTCAACAAGCACTGTAAATAAAAGCGTTTAAAAATATTTCAAACTCCTGGTGTGCATGGCTGTATCTTTACATCCTGATGAGGTCAGTGGGAGTTGGCTTATGGGAAGAGGGGGGTGGCTTGCCCAGCAGTAGGTGGAGGGGAGAGCTCGAAGCTGACCAAAGGGCATGTGTTGGTTATTTGAAGGGCCCCTTGGGCAGGGTGTTTGGGTCCTGCTCTCTGCCTCGTGCTGCAGTTACAGTGAGGGTGTAGCACAAACACCGGACAAAGCTCCAGGGCTGTCCTGGAGCTCTGGAAACTGCTCTTGGGCCTCAGCACTGGGCAGAAGAGGGTTGGAAAGGAAACTCAAACTGCAGCTGCTGGACACGGCCCAGTGTTGCTCTCACCGTACACTGCCCTGTGGCCCCCTGCCCTGGCTGGCTTCAGGCATGACTCACACGGCATCAGTCGCAGAGACTGGGGAGCATTTTAAGAGTCAAGAGCTTCAGTTCTTTGTCCCACCAGCTGCCTGGGGGAGAGCTGTCAAGCATTTGTCTTTTTATCTGTGCAGACCTTTAAAGCTGCTGTTCTGTGTTTCTTCCTTTTTAAACTCGTACTTCGGCAATCACGCAATGAGCCACCGGGGGCTGTAAATAATACCAACTTTTGTCCGAGCGTCAGTGGCTTTGTGGTTGTCCAACTGCAGCAACGGATCAGATACTGGAAGCGCAAACAGTTACTTGTCTCCAAGGGGGCAAAGCATCCACTGTCATTTTCTCTAAATGCCCACGTTGCACTGCAGGGCGCAGAGGGACGTGGCTGCTGCCAAGCTCCTGCCAACCCATGAATGTCTCCAGGGGCGCGTGCCTGCCGGGTGGGATCTTACTGGGTGTGGGTGCACCGCTCCCCTGGCACCCATTTTTGGTGGAGCTCCCTTGGCAGCTGGAGTCTCAGCCAGCTTGGGTGCCTTCCCCTGTGAACCGTGGGTTTCAAAAGCAGGTTGCTGCTGCCTGGGAGTGACTTGCTATGCCCCTCCCTGCTCCCTCCTGCCTCGGGCGCTGTGATCAATGGGCTGCTTCAACCTGCACGTACCTTGTAGCCACGCTGTCACAATTTCTGGCTTTCTGCTATTGCTCCATTTAAAAAAATTATGGTTTCTACTCTCTGTTCAAGATACTTTAACACTGGGGCAAGTCCTCAGGACTCCTCCAAACTTTCTGCTCAGCAGTAGCCTTTTATTGTTCAGTACTGAAGATAAAATATCAGTGGATGAGATACAAACTCTGCAGAAGCAGATTACAATTTTCATGCTTCTTTCCCACTCCTGCAGCAGACCCTGGCTATGGGTAGTGCAGAATGTTCTTGCCAGTGAGAAGTTGTGGAGACATAACTCCATCTCTTCTTCCTGTGTGGATACAACACGAGTACCACTCGTTCTATCAAGGCAGTCATTCAGAAGGGGGTGGGGCAGCAGCTGAATGTTAGGCCAGCACTAGCAGTGTGATCAACCAGCCTTCTTTTCTTCTGAGGGAAACACTGCAGGACGTAGGGAAGTGACAAAGGGCTGCCAGAAAGCTTCTCCATGTCTCTATGGGCCCCTTGATTCCACAGCTTCTTCCATCTTACTCAGTTTTATTGAACACCTTTGTTATTGTCTATGGAAATTTGGAAGATATAGCTATGGACACAGAAATAGTTAGAAAAATATCTGCTGTGGGATTTTTTCATCTCGGTGACCTGCAGGACATCTTCTCTGAGTCGAGGTGAGGGCTACAGGTAACACAGTAGAAAATCACACAGTTTCTTCCCTTCCTGTAAACCTGCAACGATCCATGCTGTATCCGGTCGTATTTTGGATGACAGAGTGAGCACAGCAAGCAGCTGCATAGATTTCCAAAAAAAGTTGAGATTGCAGGGTTTTGCAGTGCACTGCATCTCATGCCTGCCTGTGTGCTTGGTTTGTGTCTGAATCTGCAGGTGCTTTTCATCTTTCAGCCTAATTCTTCTTCCACAGTGAGATCAGTTGTGTCGTGCTGGTGTCATCAAAGCAAGAACAAAGCCCGTCTTCACCAGCGATTCCTCAGAAGTGATGATACCATTCCAGGCCTTATTCACCTTTCTTGGCTCTGTGCTAATTCTCTGCTCATTTCATTTAATTCCTGTGGCCATCTGTTAACCTCATCAGCTGGGGGCAGAACTCCCTCAGCTATCCCTTCCATGCTTACGATGGCACCTGCTCCAAGCTTACAGCAGCTCTGATCCTGCCAGCTGAGCGGTGCTGGAGAATTCCATCTTTCTCCTCCTCCTCTGGACTTGCTTCCTTCAAGAGAGTTGTGGAGGTGTTACAGTCATGCTCCTGGAGGCTCTGCTAGACTTCACTCTGGACTGACCATTTCTGCTTCCTATGGCCCTTTTGTGTGATTTAGAAAGGCAAATGCTGACACCATGCAGGGAGCAGGTAGAGCCACCTACTGAGTATTATCTGAGTCTCTGTCCTGGCATGGATTGAGAGAGTAATCCCTCACTCCTTGGCAGAGATCCCTGGATACATGGGATCTGGACCCACTGGGGTGATGAGCAAACTCCATGAAGGCTGTGGCCATGAAAGGTGGTGCCGAACCTAGCGGGACAGCTCTGGCTGTTGCAAATGAAAAACAAAGCTGTTGTGTTCGGTGAAAACCAGTTGACACTCCTGGTTAAGCAGAGCAATCTGACATAGCTTTGTAATCAGCTCTGTTGTGACTAAGGGGATCTCTCTAAGCCAGAGATCTCCAGATGTTTCTACCCACCTACGAATTTTTGCGATACGTGAAGAAATAGGGGCCTGCCATGGAAAATTTGAGCTGAGCCTGAAGATATTTTGAACTGCTGAGCCCAGAAATGAGTGCTCTTCGTATCTTCTAGCTTTCCCCTTAGGCAAATGATCCCTTCTGCTCAGCCTCTTTGGTCTTTCGCACCAGTTTTAAACCAATAGATAACACAAGACTGTAACAATCAAAACTATCACACAGCAGAGTCGTGAACCCTCCTTCAGACCTGGAAAAAGTGAACCCTCCAGCCACTGCTGGTCTGGGAAAAAAAACCCTTCTTGCTTCAGGAAAGTCCATAATCACCTTCTTGCACTAGCTTTTAAGAAAAAGTGGAGATCAATTCTCTCTCCCACGTACACACTGCTTCCTCTGGGATCAGGGGCTTCGTTAGTCCCTCTGGTTTGGAGACACACTGCTCAGTCGCTTCCCATTTGCCATATGGGAAACTGAAACAACTTGCCTTCCCAGATCCTTAAGAAGCCCGTGTACTGTTCCCTCCCACCTCTCTGCCTTATTTCAAGAGTGGAGTCAAAGACACCCTCATGGCTGATCCAGTCTGTGTGTTTTCTCAGGGAAGAAGTCTGTGTTTACATGTGTGGGCTCAGACTCGGGACATATTGCAGATGGACAGGATGGGAGTGCTGCGTATCATCAGTGGATGAGTTTGGGCTTTCTTTCAGTGGTGGGTTGACCCTGGCTGGGCCCCAGACATCCACCAAAGTTGCTCTAATGCTCCCCTTCTCAGCAGGATGGGGGACAGAAAATATAACAAAAGGCTCATGGGTCAAGAAGAGATCATTTACCAATTACTGTCACAGGCAAAACAGATTTAACTTGGGGAAAATTAATTTAATTTATTACTAATCAGATTGAAGTAGGGTGATGAGAAAATAAAACCAAATCTTAAAACACCTTCTTCCCACCTTTCCCTTCTCCCTGGGCTCAATTTTGCTTCTGATTCCCCCTACCTCCTTCCCTCCAGCAGTGCAGGGAGTTGCAGTCAGTTTATCATGTGTTGTCTCTGCTGCTCCTTCCTCCTCAGGATGAGGACTCCTCACACTCTTCACCTGCTCCAGCGTGGGGTCCTACCCATAGGAAACAGTCCTCCACAAACTTCTCCAATGTGAGTCAATCTCATAGCCTACTGTTCTTCATTAACTGCTCCAGTGTGAGGTCCCTCCACAGGGTGCACTTCTTCAGGAACAGACTGCTCTAGTGTGAGTCCCCTGTGAGGTCACCAATCCCACCAGCAAACCTGCTCCAGCATGGGCTTCTCTCTCCATGGATTCACAGGTCCTGCCAGAAGATCCAGCATGAGCTTTCCACAGGGTCACAGCCTCCTTCAGGCATCCAACTGTGGGGTCCTCCACAGGCTGCAGGTGGATCTCTGCTCCACCATGGACCTCTATGGGTTGCAGGGGCGACAGCCTGCCTCACCAGGGTCTTCCCCACAGGCTGCAGGGGAATCTTTGATGCCTGGAGCATCTCTTCCCCCTCCTTTTGCACTGACCTTGGTGTCTGCAGAGCTGTTTCTCTCACATGTTCTCTTTCACTCCTGTTTCTCACTGCGGTTACCCTCTCCCTCTCCCCCTTTACTGTGATATCCCAGGGGCTCTACCACCGGCACTGATGGGCTCAGCCTTGGCCAGGAGTGGGTCTGTCTTTGAGCCATCTGGCATTGTCTCTATCAGACACGGGGAAAGCTTCTAGCAGCTTTCACAGAAACCAGTCCTGTAGCCCCTCCGCGATTAACAGCTTGCCACACAAACCCAGTACTATTTCCTGGTCAGCTTTTTTGGGTATAGCAAAACATGGGCAGTCACAGGGGTGAGGAGAGACCTGAGGTGTTAGTATTCAAGGGTCTCAGCCACACAAGATGGCTTAAAGCCCCAGTGTGGTGCCATCAAATACAGCTTTGCTCTTGTGGGGGCATTTTCTATCAGATACAGAAGATGATGCTTTCCTCTCTCAGGCTGTTCAGGAAGCCTGAGTCCCAGCTGGAAGGATCTATGCACTGCAGTAGTTACTCAGCTGAGCCTCGCAGAACTGGGATATTGGACCAAGCAGGCTTCACCTTGTCAGGTGCAGACAGGCTATGGCAGATGGCTCGGTGACCGGCTGCAAGTCAGCCATTAGAGAGGTCAGAAGAGCACATGGCCCACGTGTGTGCTGTGGGTGACATCTGACTGACGCTACTTGTCACCAGGGGGCTGTAGGAGCCACACATTCTATGAACCTCTGGTGTATTTTGAGATCATGTTTCTTGTTCCCATTCTCTACTGTGCATCTTAAACACTTCATATCAAAAAGTCCAGTTCAGCTTTTCCAGTGTCCTATCTGGGTTCAAGATGTTTTGTTCTCTGTTTAGTCACTTAAACTATGAAGTGGTGTTATGTCAGCAGGATGTTTGGCCACATGTCCTGCAATGAAGAATCTTATCCCTGAGTCCAAAATGTTACTGGGGCTTCCTGCATTCAAGATGGAAGATCCTGAAGCCAGTGAAGGCTGTGAGATGTAGCAAAAATAGTCAGTTTCCAGAGCCCTGTGATGATCTGTCTGCCAATACTTTTCTGGCAGCTTCAGTAGAGTCATGTCTTAGACTTTCCCAGGTCTTACAGCAACTCATGCATCATTTTAGGATGCATTTATTAGGTTGCATAAATGTAATGAAAATTTTCAAAACCCCTTACTTGAAGCATCCTTCGGCAGCTTTTCTGTTGTTGCATATCCAAATGTCTTGACAAAAAGGTCTTTGCTGGGCAGCACTTCCCACTATGAACCCAGGTAGCACTCCACTGGGCTTGTCCATAAGCACACCAGAAATCCCACCCGAAAAGTTGTAGCCGGTTGATGCTTTCATATGGGAAGGACAGTTTCTTAAAAGGCGCTTATAAATTTTTCCTGTGTCAGATTCATTCTATAAAGCAGCTGAAGCTGTTGTATATGGCTCCAACAAACCTCCTGAGCTTCCAGGATAGCAGCATGGTAAATATGAACCCAGATTTCAGCTGGGAGTTTGCTGGGTTTTTTCACAAGGTAAATTTCACAGAAGATTCAGTAGGGATGTTTGGGAAACCAACCTTGTAATTCAAATGAGTCAAGAGGTTTTGCTCATAACTAAAGAAAATGCAGATTGCTTCAGGGTCTGTGAATCCCTTTCCATAGCTGTGGAAACAAGCATTCTTGTAGACCACTGCCAACAGTGTGCCATGTTGTAGTTTCTCGTTGGGAGAGGGTCCTGTTCCACCTCAGTTTCTCTATGCTTGAAAGGGTTCAAAGATTAAATCCTGGCTTAAGGTCTACCATCTGTAGCTGTATCCCTATAGGTGTTCCCAGTATTCCCCAGTGCTGCTTTTGCTTTTATTTCCAAGTGTGAAAAGCTGACAGATCACTCACTGATGAGAACCCAGACTGCAGACAAAAACGAAGACTGGCGTTATGGAACTGAGATGCAGAGTGACACCTGGAGTGTCCCAAATGCTATACAGCAGCACATCTTAGTGCTGTACAGGTTCTCATCACTGAGGACTTCGATGGGGACCTCCAGGAGGACCAAGTCCTTCTCCCTTAACTTGAGACACAAAGGCTGAACCCGTCTCTTCTTCCAAGACCTGCTTGTGCTGAAAAAGAGCACCACCCAGAGAGAACAGGCAGCACAGCCAAACATAGCTCAGGCTGATACCTCTCAGCGTAGAGGGTCCACCTTTTGTTGCTTTTCTTGATCTTCTCGGGGGGATTTATTACTGGAGAGACATCTCTGGAGTCCTTTAAGCATAACTTTCTTGCCTCAAGGGCCCCCTGCTGGCACCAAACCTGACGTGTCTGTAAATACTTAACAGAAGAATTGAGAGAAGCCTTTATCTGAGTGTCTCTGTACCCAAAATGCCAGGCACAGGGCATGCTGTGAGCTGTCTCTCAGAGTGGAGGAATCGGGAATGGCTCTGATCACACTGCTGGTGAACCTGTAGAACTGAGAAGTCTGTGTGTGCTCAGTCACAATCAGATTTGTCTTGGCTGCGTGTCCACAGGTCAATTTGAACAGACAGGGGTGACTCTCTATCCTTCAGGAGAAATGGTCCTTCGCCTGAAGAGTCCAAGGCAAGTCTAAGGGACCTCCACTAGAAAAACACATACACATTTTGGACCCTTTCTGAGCAGCATTCCCTCCCTTATTGGATCCCCTGGGTAGAGCCTTGGAGTGTGTCTGCCCTTAGGAAGTAGGGGCCCATTTTTCTCACTGTCAAAAAATCCAGTTGATTATGAAGAACTTATATCGGACACCCAACTGCAGAGTAGGTTCCTGAGGTCAATGCAACTTTCTGGAGAACCTGTTTTAGGGTTGTCAGTTGTAGAACTGTCTTGGGGACACAAACTTCTGGGTTTAGCTGGAAGGTCCACAAGTCCCCAGACAATCACAGCAATTGTTCCCAGTATCACTGTTGCACTGCATTGCACTTCAGGACACTTCTTGGACAGTCCGCTTCTCCCAGAGCCGATTACAGATATCAGCCACATATTGAGTGTAATTCTAGGTGACAGCAACAGCATTTTAAAAGTTTTCTGCCTTTCCACCCTTAGTACAATTTCTCATCCACTCAGCTATGCTCAGGCAGCTACCTGTAGGAACCTACCAATTTTAGTTGTTCCCTATTCAAATTCCACACTCACATTTTCTTCTCTTCCTCCTTTAATACTAAAATTTTATGTTAGTCTGTCTTAGAACCCCATGAAGTGCCATATTTCAGGAATTGTTCAGGGGGCAATGAGTATGTAGCCAGGGGCTGTCATTCCTAGTGGCACTGAGACAGGAAGGCAAACTTGGAAGAGTCTCTTGGATCAGTTTCCTCATGAGAGCAGCTGTAAGGTGGAATCTCATCCTCAAGCACCTGGGAAAGTTTCCAGGTTTATCTTCTGACCCTTCAACGAGCATGCCCCTTCACTTTGAGGATGGCTCTGTTTTTCATATCCACCCCAAATATTTGTTTTTCCCAGACCAGGAAATGCTATTACTCTTGGCTTGGTTAATTTTTTTTTCCTATCTGCTCTTGAGTATGACTGTAGCCTCTTTTTCCATTATTAAGGCTTCTGAACTTTACCTTGGCTCATGACCGGACCATATTGCCCATATTTCCTCCTCTGCAAAAGCTCATCTGATCTTACAGTTCAAACAGGGGGCATACAAGAGCCCTTGGGGATACCAGTCCTTCAGAGTGACTTTTATTTTGACTTAATAAGCAACACACAGAAGAAAATTATAGTAAATAAAAAAAACAACAAACATGAAAAAAATAGAAACCTCTCTATCTTCTTCAAGTCTGGAACAAATGAGCCCTCTAAGCACCTGTATCTAGGGAAAAAACAGCCAGTGCCTGCCAAACTCAGGGGAAAGTCCCCACACCCACATGCCATCACCACCTCAGTTCGTTTAAGTCCAGGAGCTTTTTCCTTCCTTTTCCCTGTGGGTTATGTGCCTCAGCTCAGCAGTTTTCCACCACTGTTTTCCTCCACTGAAGTTTTCTTGCAGAGCAAGACCAGCTGGCTTTTGTTTTTGAGTCTTAAAAAGGGCACACATGAACTCTTAGGGAAGCCTTCCAGTCAGGGCTGTGAGTAAGGGAAAAGCCTGGGGAAATATGAATAGATAGTGTTTTATTCGCATGATGGTGATCATCTGGCTTGGCTCCCTCGTTCCTGCAGAGAGTCTCATGTCCTAGGGCTGAGCAAGAGGGTGCCATCGACCATTTTTCACGCCAACAGTCTGCAGGTGGTGAAGAGGCCACCACAAGAGTTCTTCCCATGTCAGGGCCTTGCTGTGAAAAAATGTACCTCATTTTCAGCCAGATTTTTGGTTTTAATTTTGAGCCTCTGGTCATCCTTATGTTCCTCTGCTGGAGCAGAGAACCTACCTCTATTTCACATTTCTTCTCACGGGAAGAAAATATCAAAGATGGACTGTAAGAGCATAAAGATGGTCATACCAGTGGTCTCTCTATGGGGGTCTGCTATGGCCAATACAAGATCCCTAAGGAAAGGCACTGAGAATCAAGGCATCATGTAGAAGCTTCCTGCAAGCAGGACTCAAGGACATCCTGAGTTGGCAGTCATACCAGATCATCATATTCAAAAGCCAGCGAGGAGCTGATCCTCCACAAATTACCTAATCTGTATTTGAACTCATTTATACACCTGCTCTCCATAACATCCTAACATCCCCTAACAATAATTACACTGTCTTCGTGACATGCAAAATGAATTTCCTCTTGTTTGCAGTAAAATTGTTGCCTGAGCTCACCGCTGTTTCTTTCAGACTAGGTAAAAGAGATCAAGTACCTCAAGTTTATTCATTAAGGCTCCTAATTCAGAGTTGGTTTGGTTTTATTTTTGTACCATGTTGCTAAATCCTTTTCTCACATCCATTTTCAAAATATGGACACGTTCCAGTAACTTGTGCTGTAAACAGAGGTAACACAATCTGTTCACTCTGTGAGATATCATTTAATGCAGCATGTATCATCTATCTCCCTCCCTGGAGCCCTGTCTTCCCAGGATACTGTATTCTGTTCCGGAAGTGTGATTCCACATACTTTGTTTCTCCATGTAGAACCTGGTGTTTTAATTCTAAGTGTGATTCTACCAGGGGTTTTAGGAGGTAGTTTCTTCCCATTAACTTGGCCAAATATATGCACCATGCCAGGACAGTCAGTCACACCTGCAGAGCTGTGTAGCCCTCCAAACTATATTTTGGCATTGTAAGACATCCATGAACACCAGAAAGCATTTGGATGTTGAGCAGATCACGTGGCAGCCTAGCACTGGAAGCTCACATAGTCTGAATTTCTAGGACACTTTCATCTCATCAGCAAAGCGTCTGAAGTATTTACACAGGACACAAAAGCATTAGCTGCTTTATCTTCTACTCTCAAACATGCTGTGCAGCTAAAGAGAGTCCTTTGGTCTTTTGTGGCTTTCTGAGAAAAACCTGGCAGAGAAGCCTCTAACAGTGGAGAGAGTGCTGCACAGCATGGAATGTTCACCTCCTGTAGGATGGGGCCTGGCATCTGCAAACAGAAACTTCTTAGCACCAGGGAAAATTATCAGTGGCACCAAACAACAACAACAAAAAAAAACCCCAACAACAAAACAAAAACCAAAACAAAACAAAAAAATCAAGCTTAAACCCATGTTTTCTCCATGCAGCCTCAATTGTACCCCAGTGACCAGCTCCTGACAGAACTTCCTGATATTTAGTTGCCTCTCCATCTTGAAAACCCAGAACTCTTCCAGCCCTCGTTGTGACACAGGAGGTCCCACGCCTTCTTGGGAATTTTAAAGTCCATTTATAGTTGCATCTTTTTGGTCCCAGCCTCCTTTGAGGGTGAGTAAGAGTTAGCTCTTACACCAAGAAAGCATGCTCTCCGTGCCAGCACAGTGAGAGTGGGGGTACCTCCAGAGCCAGAGGAACCTCTTTGCAGTGCTAAAGGCAAGAACACAGCAAGCAGTGATTATCCATAATTGGAGGTGTCCAGGATTTGCCTGAGCCTGGCCCTGAGCAACCCAGTCTAGTTTGAGAGTCACCCTGCTGGGAGCAGAGGGGTGAAGTAGAGACCCCAGAGGTCCCTTCCCACCTGAATCATCCTGTGATGCTGTGACTAACAAACAAGTGGGTTTATTTGATTTTGTGGTGTTTTTCTTAGTGAGGCAGTAGAAGGTATCTTACAAAAGGGTGAAGGCTGCTACCTGCCATGAGGTGCCAAGTGGAGAGGAAATGGAAAAAACAGCTCAGTTGCCACCACATTCTGAATTGCAGTCTGGAACACAATTGTGTTAATCCAGGACAAATGTGCAGAGTAGTGTTGCAGAGAGGGGCAATCCCATCTTCCCTTTCATCTCTCCTGCTGCCTCTCTTTTGTCAACACTGATGAGCAGCAGAGAATTGATCCAGCTGAAAACTAAACTATAAAGGAATAAGTCCATTTTGATTTACAATGAGTCCTTTCAGTTTAAAAATGCACCATCGCCCTCCCTGGCAATTTTTTGTTCAAAGCAAAGTGGTTGGGGATCACCAAATCAGAGACTTTATTCTCTTCAGGACTATTCTGGAGCACTGCTGTGCCCCTCCTTGCTGTGCCATCATGCACAGCAACCTTCCCAGTGATTGTGTTCTTCTGAAAATGATTTTTCATAGCATCGCTGCTCCTTTAGTTACCCTCTACTTTTTCATATCTAGCTTTCCCACTAAGAAAGAAACAACATATTCTCTATTTAGTAAGTGTTTTCCTGCAGCTTCCAGAGCTCCAGTGTACCATGAGACACAGGTTTCGGTTCTCCTGCCATGATGTACCATGAAAACACAGCATGTGGATCAGACCCACTTTTTCCCAGTTCCTGGGGACACAGGCAAACAAGCCTAGAGCCAGACCCCTCTGTGCTCTGAGCAATGCTCATCCCCCAGGATCAGAAACATGACCAAGGGGCCTCTTCTCTGTTTCAGAAGCTCAGGCTACGGCCCAGAGCAGAACACAGAGAGGATTTGAGCCCAATGAGCAGAAGGCACATCCTTCTGTGGCAGTTTTTCTCTGAAGGGATACTGTATTGTCATCTGAGAGCAACAGCAGCAATAAGGATATGAGCCTGGAATCTGCGGATTGGCCTTTCTTTCTTTTATGGCACTTTCAGAGGTCTTGTTTACTGGACATTTCTGCCAATGCTCATCTGCTTTCCCTGGCGCCCAGCACTGGTCTGTCATTCAGCTCTGCTGTGGGCACTGGGGCTTCCAGTCCACTGCAGATGGTCAGATCCTTTCTCTCCAGATATCCCACAAGAAACATATTTTGGGAGTCCCACTCTCAGACCAAGGTTCAGCTCCTATCAGAGTACTCTCAGCTCGTGCCTGAGTTAAGGGAGTCTTTCAGGACCACTCAGCTGCTGCCCCAGCCTCTCAGCAACGTGTTTGGTCAGTGCCTGACTCCTTCACCTCAGTGTCAAGGTCCCTGTAACTGAGAGCAAAGCTGGCACATGTCTCCCACCCCTCTTTGCTCTTGAGAAAACCCACTGCAGCCCTGGGATGTTTGGGAGGCTATTGCATATTTTTCCATTGGATTAGTAGCATGAACTCTGCAATGAGAAATGTAACCTAGTTTGCTGCATGGATTTTTGTATTTAATCCACCCCACCCTCTGTGTTGCAAAGCACAGAGGTTGTGGCATCAAAGATATTATTTAACTAGATATTGGCCAAGGTACTGATAACCATCTCCACAGGTAGCTGAGGATGACCAACGAGGATTCTGTAAGTGTCCCATCTCTCCTTGAGGAAAAATCTGGAGGTCTTTTGAAAGAGAATAGTAACACAGTTCTCCACCGCGAATGCTGGCCAGTTACAAGTAGCCAGCTGCCAAATATGCCCATGAATGCTGCAGATTTTCTTCAGTAATTAAATCACTGGATTTTTTGTTACGTTTTGGGGTTTTTTTTAGCAGAAATGCAGCCCACAGCTTTAGTCAGATCACCCCAATGTTGTTTCTGACTTTCTAATTCAGGTTTCTCTGGTATATTCAGCTGAGGATTGTCATACAAAGGGTGCTCACATTCTAGCACTGTTAAGGAAGAGACTGCAGATTTGTCCAAAGACCCATAAAGCTATGTTTTCTTAAAAGTGTTCTCATGGGATTCTGGGAAGCAGGGCACTGCTTGACTCTCCTCAGTGCCATATCAGAGATCTGTGGTGATTCAGGCACTGACCATTCAGCAAACCCCCTAAAAAGGACCTTTTCAAAAAAGCCTCCCAATCAGGCAGCCAGTCACTCTGCCTCCTCCTAGCACTTCTGCAGGGGCATATTCTGGTTTTGCCCAGATCTACTGGGAGATGGGAACTTTCTCTTTTCCAGTCCTCTTCTCCTCACTGTTTTTTGGGACCTCCCATGTCAGATGGTCTCCAAGACCACCCTCTGATGTGTGGTGTACCCAGCCTCTGGGGAGACAACATGCTGCTTCCAGGCACCACAAAGCATGTTTGGTACCCACCCTGAACTTAATTTCATATACAGAATGCACCTCTGGTTGGTGCCTTGGTAGAAATTATCATGGTACTTCGTGTGGGAAGAGAGGCTTGCATCCCTCTACCTCAGGGGTGCCTATTTCGAGGCATTTCCCCATTGTGCATCTCACAGAAAGCCTGCCAAGCTGTGGGCACCAGCCCTTTCTGCCTCAGGGTTCTGTTGCTTGGCCTCTCTGCAGCAACAAGGTGTTGACTTGGGAACCACTGCATGTGTCCCAAGTGCCCAGAGAAGGGCAAGCTCCACTACTTCCTCTCTGCAGCCGAGCTTAGGTTTCTTTTAGCTCCCTAAGCTTCCCAGTCAGTGCCAGAAGTCTCGCAGTTAATTCCAGTCTGATCCCTGAAAACCCTGTTGCCTGTGCAGGCACCTGTTGGGTACCAACCTGCCCAGCAGCTCTTGCTCACACCACATCCTTGCCAGACCTTCCCTTCTGTTTTCCCAGGTGTGGCTGCTTTTTGTTTACAGTTCCTTGCCATGAAGTTATTAGTTATCTCCCATTAGTAAGGGACTTGGTTTTGCCTGCTATGTTTGCTTTAGCATTGGACAAACAGCTATCAGGATGTTTTACATGAGGTCCTTCTGGCAAGCACTCTATCTCAGGAACACCCAGACAAGCTGATAATCCAGTCTTCAAGTATGGCGTGGTTTCCCAGATCAGCTAAAGTCTGCAAATAAATTCTAGGCACCTGAGAAAGTCAGCATAAAGTGGAAGATTGTGACTACTTTCAGACTTGATGGTGCAACGACTAAAACGTGATAGTGGAATCACTCAGAGAAAAACACGGTATTACAGAAATCTGGAAATGCAATGGAAAATTCCTTCAGCAAGACTAACTCAATGATACTGCAGAATAGTGTTTTCTATTCCTATTTTTTTTGGTAAGTGTAGTTTGCATCCATAAGACATGCCAAGAGAGACAAGAAGAGCAATGTATTAAGGCTGTTCACAAGATGACTGCTGCGGTTAAGTCTGGAACCTGGCTGAAGCTACTAATTCCTAACACAGACAAAGGAGCATTTAGTGAGCTGGGCTTCTATATCCCTGCCCTTGGCTACTCCTGTTGCAGCCTGCCCCTCATTCCCCATGGCTCTGTCAGGGTCCCACGCATCCCTGTCAGCCTCTCTGCGCAGGGGACCCACGCTGGCAGTTCTGAGAAGATGTCCCTGTGCTGATCTCTCTCCGGTCACTGTTATCTCTGCGGCGGGGTCCTGTTCTGGGAGATGACGAAAATGCCATTCGAGGGAGTCAGCATTTAAAATGGGTCGTTAGAGAGAAACGTCACAGTGTCTTTGCTAAAGATAGCCTGGTGCTGAGTAAAACAGTGCCTCTAAAACCTTCCTTTTACAACATGCTCGCTCAGCATAATAACCCCTCAGCCCCGAGCAACCCCCTCACAATGCCAGTGCCAGGCAGCTCCTGTCATTTTCCTGGGCTCTCCATCAGTCTCTTGTGACTACCTCTTGGGAAGCTGTAGCAGGATGGGACTACATCCTCTGCTTTGCTGGTTCTTACAAGGGACAAGCATTTCCTAGAGCACGGATTCCTTTAAAAGTGGTTATGAGGGCTAGAGTGGAATAGTGCCAGGATGCCAAGGCCACAGGTGCAGAGAGAGTCGAGATGGAGGGGGAGATCACTGAGCTTGGTGTGTCCCTCAAGTGAAGCCAGGAGAGGGGGAGCAGATGATGCTGGACTGCAGAAATGTATGTGTCTCCCCACCACGGTTCCAACGCCCTTCTCTCTCTCTCACCTTCACCCACACACTCACACCATTCTTGCACTGCTGATTCAAAGGAAAGAAGAGGTTGATGCTTTCTGCTTGAACTGGTCACCACAAACTGTTTTTCTTGAACAGTAGGAAAAAAACACCTCCTGACAGTTGTCACAAATTCTCCCCTATCTTCTCTCCTCTTTTTCCCTCTCATTCGATCCCATGGACTGTGTTACACAAGAGGGCATGTGGGACCACTACAAAGCAGTCCTTCGGGGACATGGAGGCACATGAGGTTGCACCTGTCCACCAATCCCACTCCTCAGAAGGCTGGAGAGCCATGTGTGATGAAAGAGATGAGAGCTGTCACTACAACAGGGGTCTGCTGAAGTGAGGCATTAGCACTGGCTCTCTTTTATCCTCCACCTTCGCCACCCAGCTGAGGAAAACTAGAGAGCAAGCAAGGATCCTTCCACGGTGAAGAAGTGGCCACTATGAGTCATCTCCCTTCCCCCAGCCCGAGGAAAAGCCCCGACACTTGGGGAATGAGCCACTGAGGGGCTTGGGTGTCTGACACCTATCACGAAGGGCTGATTAAGTCTGAAAGAGTCAGAGCAGTGGGCTGCTGGAAAGTGTGAACCTCAGCAGTGGGGGTTCTCTGAGACAAAATGGGCCCCAGGATGAGGCACATGGATGGAAATGTATTGCCCTCTGCAAAGGTCAGCACCTTGATGGGAGCTAGGTTGAGCCCCCTCTATGCATGAGCTCGAGTGGGTTTTCCCACTCGTTTTTGCTGGTGGAGGAGGATCCCCTTCTCAAATCCCTCGTAGTGCCACAGTATTCAGCCCCTCTTTTCAGTTCTGACTGCTTCTTCTGGATGCTCCTCTCTGTCTCCTTGATCACCTGGGCTTTGTTCCATATTGGCCCTGGACTCTAGATTGATGAGTCACACGTGCCCTGGTTGGAGCTCACCATAGACCCTTTCCTCGTGCTGCCAGTGAACCGACCAGTGAGAAAAAAGTCAAGAAATTAGCACATTTGGAGGATTAAAGAAGGAAAGAAAAAGAAAATGAAGGAAAAAAAAAAACAACAAAAAGAAAGAACTGCAGAAATAAGGACCAACATGTTCTTGAAAGCCCTGAAACAATTAAAGGGAAGCTGTAAGAGACGGAAAGATCAAACCAAAAAAGGTAAGAGATGAAAAGAAAAACATGAAGGGCACTTGCTGGGAAGTGTCTTCTACACTTTTTCCACTGGCTATGTAGAGGCGAAATTTGTAAGAAAAACAACAGCTACTCAAAGAATTTCCACTAAAAGATGCTTACAGCTGTGTCTCTGGTCCCTCCCTCCTTTGCTCTCACGTGCCTCAGGCTTATACTGGTTTCTTGTTCGTGACGCATCTTCTTAGTGATACGAGGAAGTTTGCTGCCTACCTGCAATATAAAAGCATTTAGGGAAATGCTTTGATCAGAGAGAGAGAGAGAGAAAGAGAGGGCATGAGAGCAAGCACATCCCACTGACCCCTCTTTGCTCACCCATCCACTTCTACCACCTTCTTTGCCCATGCCTCGTTTTTGCTGATCTCTTCGAGCTTTGGACCTTGTCAAGCACGGACCCAAGTAGGAAGCAGCCCCTTGCCTTTCCTGGATGCCACCATGAGGCCGGTGTGCCTGGTGCTGTTCCTCACCTTTGCCCTGCTGGCTTTCAGTGGTAAGAGGGGCCGAACCTATTGGGGAGGGCAGAGTAGCTCAGTAAGCTGAGCCTGGGTGTTACTTGGTCCCTGACAAGGCTGGAAGGGAGAGTTTGTGCCCTTCCAATCCATCAAAGATGGCCAGATATTGCCCTGCTCTCTAACTTGCCCTGGCAAATGAAGAATCCCCACTCTTTGCTCACTCTTTATCTTGTTACAGCTGGTCACATCCTAGCAGGATTAGCGGAAGGGGAAAGCAGGGAGCAGAAAGTGTGGGTGAGAGAGGGGAGTTCAGCTGTGCTGCCCTGCCGCTTGAGCCCCAGAAAAATGAGAAAGAGTTTGAAGCAGCTGCCTGACAAGACATCTGTGCTGTGGAAGAGGCATGGGGGAAGGTATGTCAGCGTCAAAAGAAATTTCAGTCCTTCTGGGTGGACCGGGAGGGTGGAAGACACTTTGAGCCCCTTTTCTCTTTCCCCATCTTCCCTCCCTCCTGCCCCCTCCCTCGATCTCACATTTGCCTCTGGGATGAGCCGCTCACTTGTCCCACTTCCAGTGTCCAGGAGCCACAGGGGGTACTGGAGGTGGGGTACTCGGGCCTCCAGAAGACAGCACTGCGCATGAAGCCCCGGGTGTCTCTCCAGGACTCTGCCTTACGCAATGGCAATTTCTCCCTGCGGATTGATCCCGTCCGGAGCGAGGACGCTGGGCTCTATGAGGCATGGGTGAAATACAACTCGGAGGTCCATACTTGCCACGTGGAGCTGGGGGTAGTTACAGGTAGGTAGGAGAAGATGGAAAAGCTGGCGAATGTCGATTTTAGGATGGGAAGGTTGTACAGGTGGAATGGTGTGGGGATACTGCGTTTGGCTGGGCAGGTTAGAGTACAGGCAGCCTCCTCCTGAAAGCGCTCAGCTTCCTGCTGTCTGCTCTCCACTCTGGAGGGTCACCTGCCTGTGGGGCAAGGCTAGGACAGGGGGACACAAAGGGGTGGGTTGGTAATTCCCCTGTGATCTCAGCTCACCCCCCAACCCAACACTTTGTTTTTTTTGCAGTAACCCTCAGTCCACCCAATCCTGTGGTAGAAAATGAGCAGCTCTCGATGAGCTGCAACTCCAGCTACCGGGCCAGCCTTGTGGAGACGTGTTGGTTCCATAATGGGCACCCCACCTCCAGGACCTTCTGCTCCTTGCCTGGGGCTCTCTTCATCCTGCGGCCAGCCATGAGTGATGCGGGTTCCTGGCGCTGCCAGCTTCGATATTCTGATAACGAGATCATTTCTGCCACGTACAACCTGCGAATTCTAGGTGACCTCAACCTCTGTGTTGATATTCCAGCATCCCCAAGTTTATCCCTTCGATGTGACTGACTAACCCCAGTAGCTCCAGCTTCCCAGCTCCCACCTGTCCTCACTTCCCAGGTCAGTCATCTCCCACCTTTCCAGCCACCACCACACATTGTGCTCTTTCTCTGGCTCAGGTTTCGATGGCCCAACCGACCCTGTGGTCTATGCTGCAGCTGGCTCTGCAGCCCATCTACCGTGCAGCCTGAGTTACCTTCCCAGTTCCTTTCAGATGAACACGGTGACAGCCCACTGGAGCCACCTTGCAGGAGAACACTTGCAAGACTGGGACATCTCCCGGAATCTGAGTAGCAGAAACTTCCCCCTGCATCTCCCTGTGGTGGGGCCGGGTGACGCAGGGCGGTACCGCTGTGCTGTCTCTGTGGGCCACAAAACAATCAGCAGGGAGGTGACCTTGGCAGTGGTTACAGGTGAGAGGAGAGACAGGGAGGTGCATTACTTACCCCTCTGGGGTCCCCCAGTGCTTACAGATAAACCTCCCCGCATGTCAGTGCAGTGAGTGTGGGTAGCTCCTGATCGTGGGTTCCCACCTCGGGGTGGGAAACAAAGTCTATTGAGGGCATTGCACTGCACTGGACTATGCTGAAATTGGTTTTCCTAGGTAACCTGATCATTCCTCTTAAAACTGAGAGAGACAAAGAATATAAATTAGAGGAAGTAATAAATAAGGGATGTAACAGAAGAAGGATGGATGAGGAAGAGATGTCGACCTGTCTGTAGTCTTTCCTGAGGGTTTTTCTTTTTCATTTGCTGCAGTGACTCCAAGCATCCGAGGGCCAGTTTCTGAGGGGAGTCATTTGCTGCTCCTGTGCAGCCTCACACACGCCCGGGGACATGAACGTTTCCAGTGGAAACACCTTGGCTCAGTCCCCACTAACAGCAAGCTGGCTATGGCCACTTCCCAAAACCTGGAGGGCCACAGTGCCCAGATGGGACCTACCTTGGAAATACCCAAAGTGTCAAAAAAGGATATGGGCACATGGGAATGCAGTGTATATGGCCCAGAAGGCCAACTGGGAGCAGTGGAGTATGAGCTGCAGATCACAGGTACTGTCCCCCCCGTGTTTGTAACGAACCTCTTCTTGCCATATTCAGTTCCCTGGTGCCTTTCCTCTCTCTACTTCACCCTTTCCTTCTTGCCTTGGACCACTTGGATACTATCTGCCTGTCATCCTGTTTTAGGTCTCACCAGTCTGTTATATTGCTCCTTCCAGGTACCTGCACTCTTTCCCATTTTGCCCATTTCTGTGCAGTCCCAGCCTTGCCCCAGTGCAAAAATCGACCTTCCCTCCCTTCCTAACTGTGGTTCCTCCTCACAGGTGCCCAGGTCTCCAGCCCTCCTTCTGTCTTCAGTGGGCAGGTTACTTTTGGGCTCACACTCACCCTGTTCCTTCTTCTTGCTGTCTGTGTTGTGGCTCTGGCCCTACAGAAAAGGGTAAGTGTCCATCACCCCATTTCTGTTATTTTTCCTGTACATCAACCCTTATTTGACCTTATTGGGCAGCTCTGGCTAACCATGGCATTTGTCTAGAGGCAGATCAGACACCTACAGGGATGAAACCTCCTAAGAGACAATCACAGCCCAGACTTGAAAAACTTCATGTTTACTCTCCCAGGGATTAAGCCACGCTGTACTAGAGAAGGGTTAATTTCCAGGCTTTTGTAGATGTCACTTCTTTTATTCCTTATCTGGACGCTTTAATGTAACAGCCTCTATATGTAACAGTTCTATATAAATGCCCACTGGTGCCCAGACACAGATCTCAGTTCAGGGCTGTTGTTGCTGGCTCAGCCCTCACAGCTCAGCCTCTGCTTCTGACAGCTTACTGACCTTCGTTTGCTCAGCTTGTTCCAGCATCTTGTCCTCTGAAAACTCTACCTTACCTTTATGATCCCAAAGACCGGGCCAGAGCTAATGGTTCCCAAGCATGTCCCCAGAAATAAAGCTGTGCAAACAAGTCAGACCATTTCTCTGCAGTTCTCATACTGTTGCTCTGCAAACTAATTACACAGCAAATTCATCCTTCAAGGTTTCCTTTTGCTGACAAGAGACACCTTTCGAGTGTAGCTGTGATGTAGTTGCCTTCTACTTAACTTTTTGGAAAGGCTCCACAGTGAAAATCCCCTTTAGTGCCAAAGGGGCTGGGGATTGCAGCAATCTAAGTTCAGATTGCCCCGGTGGAAGATCTGTGAGCCTCGGAACTGCCTTAAGCTGAAGACAAGGGATGTGTTAGCATTGATGAGAAGTCTTAGCAAGTCCCAGTGGCTGAAGGCTGAAGACAAGCAGCATCAGAAGAAAATCAAGGTGGGAATCTTTAAAAAACCACTGAGTACCACTACAGCAGCTCGTGACAGGTTCTTTGTCATCCATCCTTAATAATCACTGATGGCAAAGGATTATCTGAGGCAGAAATCTACAGTTTCTGGGTGACGCTCTGGACTGTGCGAGTCCAGGACAAGATGATCAGAACTGCCCTTTCTGGCCAAAAACCTTGGGAGAAAATCCTTGACAGTATAACTCTAAGGCCTCAGCTAGTAGGAAATAGGACACCTGGGTGTCCAGCTATTAGTTAAACTCTCATGCAGCAAGGATACTTACCACCCCAAAACGTTTGCATGTGCCTTCATGGCTGTGCTTTGCTGTGTTGCAGCACAGGTCCTCCATCCACAGGTGGTCCTCAACCAGCTCTTGGTGGCCCTGCTTCATCAGGGCATTGGGACTGAATCACGCCCAGAGCTCCCTTCCAACACCAACATACGGTGATTGTGTGATTCATGCCCTTCTCTGCACAGTCCCCCCACTGGGCTCAAACTCTGTCAGAGTGCAGATGAGATGCCTCAAGCAAAGACACCAGCTCTTCTCTGGTTCTCTCCCTCTCTCTGCTGGCATCCTCTGAGATTACACTTGCTCTCCTTGCATTAGCTGGACACTGGATGCTCACTGCAGTGTATCATGTGCACTCGATGGGCTGTTGCCCACACATTAGGAATTCCTGTTCCGATCCCCTGAGCCTATCAATGTGCCATTGGTATTGTTGCATTTCATTCATCCTGTCGCTCAGTTTAGTGCACTGTTCTCCTAAAATATCTGGGTCTTGTGTGACATTTTCATCCTCTTTCTTCCAAATGAGGCTCCTCAGCTTTATCAGCTACCTAACTCATTAGCACTTTCACACTCTCTGTGCCAATAAAGACTGATCTTTGAAGGCTTGTGCTTATCATTTCCCTACAGCCTGTCAGAAACATGCCAGCAAAATCCCAATCCCTTCTTCTTAGCTGGGATTACACCTACCACGCTATTCTCCAGCTAATCTCTGTACTGACTGTCTGTGTGTTGCCCTACACTTCTATGCTTTCAGAAGCCCTGAGATCTACATCTTTTCCATTGTCTAGAAAGTCACTTGTGAAAGTGTTTCTGTCTTTAATTTGTTCTTATCTCATTTTGCACAACCCTTCATGCCTTTACTACTTCTCTCTGAAAAGGTGTTGTAAAATCTGGCATACCACCAAACTTGACATTGGCCTGCCCATTGCACAGATCACTCTTTGCTCTCCCTTAAGCATGTCCTGTCTTTGTTATTCCTTATGGCCATGACATCACAGAGGATCCTGTTGGGACAGCATTCCCCAGAAGAAACTGCAGGTCTCAGAGAATGGCTTCTTCCCTGGCTCTAGGAGGGAATGGGAGCCCTATGGTTGCAAGCAGTAGGACCGTGTCTTCCATGGCAAGGAGAAGCCCAGTCTGCCATGCCATTCAATCTCCCTCTCATACCTGATGTTGCCTCTTTTTTTCCCCTTCAGGCACAGACTCCTGCCTTCCCAGCACTGGAAGGGATGTTTGCAGTCCCTGGGCTGTGGAAGTCAATGAAGGAAAACCAGAAAGGGAAGATCCAACAAACTGAGTGCTGACAGGAGCAGGGACACCAGGGCTAGTCTGCATGGGAGGATGAAACTCCTTGTGCCATGCTGCAGAGAGATGGGCACCATGCAGACCTGTCAGGGGGGTCTAGGGACGGCATGAACAATGCAGAAGGCCTTGGGAGCTCTGTACCTGCAGAGGGGCTGAGAGCTGCCTGCCAGGGCAAGGCGAGCCTCACCGCTGCAGTAAGGTGGCCAGCAGCACAGATACTTTGGAGCTACGGGGAGTATTTGAGCCAGTAGCTATTGCCTGCTTCAGTGCCACATCTCTGCCCACTGTTTGCCCCTCCTTCATGGCTCCTTTCACAGCCTTTCTCTGGTGGAACACCAGGACGCAGGAGATGGCTGGAATCTACCTTTCCTGCAGCCTGATGGTGCTTTCTGCCTCCCTCTCGGTTTCTTCTCCCTCTGCCTGCACTGCCCTGATCACTGCCCTGTTGCACAGTTTGAGCATTTTAACTTATTAGAAACTCATTTTAGAACTGAAAATAAATCTATGTGACAAAAAAACCCGCTGGTCCCTGTGTGTGCTTATGGAGGATTGTGCCTATTTGACAGTGCTGGGTGTACCTCTGCCTATGTGAAGCCATTTCTAAGGCCTTTGCTGCCTTCTCTTTCTCTTTCAGTTCTGTTTTACTGAAGCTGCCTGTTCGTTTCTGACATTTTCACAGCAGGGAAGGGGAAATTAAATGCCACTAGAGAAGAAAGAATCACAGGTTCAGTCTCTCCCTTTTGCTGTGTTTCAGAGTCTTTTTTTCTTTCTTTTTCTCCCATCTGGCTGTCCCTGTTCATTCATTCATTTATTCCTTTAGTTCTCACATTTTCCTGAAAGATCTACAACTGATGTTAGGGCTCTCTGTCACTCTCCTCCTGCTAAGCATGTATTTAGTAATATAACTGTGAGTCTGCCAGGTCCCATCTCTCAAGACCTTTAATGTGTTTAGCTTTCATGTAGTCAGAGAATGCTCTTCACCTCCTCTCTGAAAAGCCATGGAGGACTGTGGTACTGCTCTTGAACAGCCATTACATGCCACCCTAGAAGAAAGCCTCACTAATAAAGAGAGCCACACGTGTGGTGTTTCCCATATGGGTCCCCAGGCTGTGGCTGCTCAAGGAGGCAGCGGAACAAAAATTAAGCTCTCAGTATTTAAGATGAAAGATTCTCTTGACTTAAGTAAGAAGGATCAGTAGCACGCCAGATTTTCATTATTTCACCAGGCATATGGAGAGACCTTACTGTGTAGCTCTCACCTTCCCTTCCCAAGAGGGAAGCTGCATTCACAACTAGTGAAGGCACTTTGGGATCCTCAGACTGCGGGTAGTGGAGCGCCCAAAAAGTCACAATTAGCCCTGAAGAGCATGTCTGGACTCCACAGCTCTTTAGCTAAAGAGTTAGTCACGTATTGTACTGAAAATGACATCCATTTCTCCACTGAGTCCTAGAGAAATGCAGCAGAGCCATGAGGTAGACCTGTCTGCTGCAACCATTCCATGCAATTTTGGTCAGAACCAACAAAATGCAGGACACTCCAGCCTGGTACCAGCATTTTCCTAGGCAATTGTTAATACTGCAATTTTTTTTCAGGTTAGAGTGATCTGTAGCTCCATCCCCTCTCTCTGACAGATGTTTTGGAGATAGACAAAAGCTGGGTGAGCCCCAGTGGGGCTAAGGGGCTGCCCAATATTCATCAGGACCACATCATATTTCTTGGTGCCTTGCAGCAGTTTGCTCTCTCTTCTCATGCACAATAGGATGTTCTCTCTTCCTGTGTGTAATACTTTTAGCATTGCCTTTTACCAGCCTGGATGTTCTCACTGCTCAGATGTGTGCCTGGTCTCTCTTTAAACCTCCCTGTTTCCTTGTGCTGCTCTCTGGCTTCCTCTGGCAATCAGTCCTTGGGTCTGCTTTTTCACTGGGTGAAAATGGTTCCTCTATTGGTTTTGAATTCAAAGCTTTCTGGTTTCATCTTCTGGTGTCTTTTCTTCTGTCACAAAGACTAGAAGAAGAGGGACTCCCAGATCTATCATATCTTAGATGGTCATTATTTTACCACCTTTTATCACACCTTTTTTTTTGTTGTTTCCCCATCCCCTCCTGACTTATTGCCCTTCAGGTACAAATCCCAGCTGTTGGGACTTTCTCCTTGACAGTTTTCACAGGCCCATCACTATGCATGGCCAACTCTCCTCAAGCCCTCAGCTCTGGAAGAGGAGGCAGCAGCCTGGCATGGAGACATGGTGCCTTTCTCTGCATTACTTCAATCTGCCCCTTCAAGGCTCCTGGCGTTTTGTCTGCTCCTCTGAGAGAAGTTCCCCACTGAACAACGCTGAGCTGGTACCCAGCTGTGCCTCTCATGATGGCCAGGGCTCTTGCCTGACCTGGTGCAGCGTGCAATTACAAAGAGCAAAAGCCTCCCCTCAGCCGGACAGGGAAGAGAAAGTGTAACAAAAGCCCTGTGAGTCAAGATAAGGGCAGGGAGAGACCATTCACTGATTATTGCCATGGGTAAAATGGACTCGACTTGGGGAAATTAATCAAATTTATTACCAATCAAATCAAAGTAGGATATTGAGAAAGTAAACCCAAATCTTAAAAGAAGTCCCTCCCATCACTCTGTTCTTCCAAGGCTTAACTTCACTACAAGTTTTCTCTACCTCCTCTCACAGCAGTGCAGGGGGACCAGGAATGGGCATTGTTGTCAGTTCATCACAGACTGTCTCTGCCACTCCTTCCTCCTCAGGGGAAGGACTCCTCACACTCTTCCTCTGCTCCAGCATGAGGTCCCTCCCACAGGAGACAGTTCTCCACGAACTTCTTCAGGGTAAGTCCATCCCACAGGCTGCAGTTCTTCATGAACTGCTCCAGTGTGGGTCTCTTCCATGAGATGCAGTCCTTCAGGAACAGACAGTTCCAGTGTGGGTCCCCTGCAGGGTCACAAGTGCCACCAGAAAACTGCTCCAGCACAGGCTCCTTTCTCAGGTCCTACCAGGAGCCTGCTCCAGTGTGGGTTTCCCAAGGGGTCATAGTCTTCTTTCAGGCATCCACCTGCTCTCTTATGGGGTACTTGACAGGCTGCATGTGGATCTCTGATACACCATGGACCACCATGGGCTGCAGGGGGGACAGGCTGCCTCACCAGAGTCTTTTCCACTGGCTGCAGGGGAATCTCTGCTCTGACACCTGGAGCACCTCCTCCTCCTCCTTCTGCAGTGACCTTGGTGCCTGCAGGGCTGTTTCTCTCTCATATTCTCACGCCTCTCTCTGGCTGCAGTTGCTCATTTTTTTTCCACCCCTCTTAACCATGTTGTCCCAGAGGTGCTACTACTGTTGCTGATGCGCTTGTCCTTGGTGAGCAGTGGGTCAATCTTGCAGCTGGCTGGCACTGGCTCTGTCAGACACAGAGGACACTTCTGGCAGCTTCTCACAGAAGCCAATCCTGTTGCTCCCCTGCATCCTAAACCTTGCCATGCAAATCCAAGACACAGAGGCTGAAAACTTTGAAAAAACACAAGAAATGCAGTGGATTCCCTTTTGGCAGAGAGGGGAGCTTAAGGAATGCAAAGAAAGTGTTATGCCTGCAAATTCCTTTGCATATGACTCCTCCAAAAGGAATAGGAAGACAATCTTTAATCCCAAATTAATCTTTTTTTGGTAAGAAAGATCAGCACCATCAGAAAAAAATCATAACTAGGTCCAGATGTTCTGCATCCAGGACTTCTCAGGGATTTACAGTGAGAGGCTAAGTAAGTGCTAGAGAATAATCTGACAAAGGAGCAACTATAAACACATCTATTGTGGTCTTGGTACGTTCTCTACGGCCTTTTAAAAACAACAAAAAGTTAGAACCAGATCTCGAATTATGTAGGATACTAAGGCACATTGAGTTTTATACTCAATATTGGCAAATTTGTGGGAACAATTTCAGCACCAATCCTGCAAAAAAACACCCAATGACTTACTACTCTGTTTGTATTTCTTCAATACTTCTACGAACAAACCCAAAATATCTAGGGTTCTTAATTTTGTCTTCTAAAGGTTCCCCCAAACCAAGTTCCTTACAGGAATGCTGTTGTTGCAGGTACTGTGTCTAGTGCCACCCACTGAGATTCCAAGCATCCGGGACAGTCTTTCTGTAGTTGTGGGCTCCATCATGCTCAAGAGCTTCTCTCCATGGTTTCCATCTTGCTGGCCTGCCAGTTCAATGAGACTCGCCCCAAAAGCTGTCATCTGGCGCCCTCTGAAAGGGATGTCACTCCCACCTGAACAGATGGGTTTCAGAGGGTCTTATGGAAAGAGGACATGAGCGCCTTCCAGGAACACTGGCAGGAGGTGACACACAAGGACAGTTCTGAGAGGATTTGTTAATTCTCATTCTCATTGTGGTTTCTCATATTCCTCTTTTAGAGGCACTGGGTGTCTTCCTCGCTTGTCACCAGGCCAGCACCCCCCTTTTTGCATGCAAAATGGCACGGGTTTTGGACCAACGAGAAGGCATCAGCAAACTCCCTAACAAGCTTGGGGGGCTGTCACTAGCTCAGCTAGGACCCTCCACTCGGGCACTCCCTAGCCCTTTAAAATCCTAAATGAGATATTAGGAAGAAACTCCTTACTGTGAGGGTGGTGAGGCACTGAAACAGGTTGGTCAGAAAAGCTGTGGATGCCTGGTCCCTGGACGTGTTAAAGGCCAGGTTGGACGGGGCTTGGAGCAACCTGATCTAGTGGAAGGTGCCCCCGCCCATGGCAGAGGGGTTGGAACGAGATGATCTTTAAGGTTCCTCCTCTGTGATTGTATGAAAACGCACTCCCTCAGCGCTCTGAAGGGGCACCTATGCTCGGGGGCGAGGGCACGGCAGGGGCCGCAGGCTGCAGCTGCTGCTTCTTCACTCCCTCCCGGCACAGAGCTCCTCTCCTTGTCCCGAGCCAATGCCGCCACCTACCGTCCTCCTGCGCCGGGATCCTCCCGCCCACAGGCGCCGCGCAACGGGTACATCCATCCCTGGTGCCTATTGGGCCGCGCACTCCGTGACTCAGCTCCCCAGGGACCGCTTGGCACGCCCAGATCCTTCCCTCCCTTTGCTTTCAGCTGAGAAAGCTAAAGCAAAATTTCTCGGAGTTACTGCAACCTGATGGCGTGTGCCACTGAGTTACAATCCGCTTTAATGCTTCCAGCCCCAAGCTGCTTCCAGTGTGATATTCCAGACCCTCTGTGCTGATGAAACACCTCCAGCTGTGCATCAAAACAAATATTGTCACCAACTTCTCCCCCTTCCTTTTGCCAAGGTCATTAATAGTGAGATAGATACAGTTCCTTAAAAACTCCCTCAGCTACCTCTCTCCTGCCTGTTGCATTTCTGACACATCCTTAACATCAGATTGGTTTTATTTAGGCTGGCTTTAGCCCCTGTCCCGTTCAGTAACACACTATTGCAGTTGGTGGCTCCTGGACCACTCCTCTCTCCAGTGCCCTCTGAGTAGACTGACTTCCCAGCACACCTTGCTGGTTCTGCTCCATCAGACTTCACACCTCCTGCCTAAATACAGGGGACCCCTTGCTCATGAAGAACATCTCTGCAGGTTTCCCAATTTTCTGCTGTGATCAGCAAATGAACCTTCATGACATCGGCTTAGAGAGGCCTTTCTTCCCAATCAGGCTTCTGCAGAGAGACTCCTAGTACCTGCAGAGAGGTATCTCCCTCTGGCACAACCTAGGAGCCTCCCTCCCTTCCCAGGAACACAGTTTTGCTGGGGCAAATCACCAGGCCCCCTCACCAGAGGTCTGGTTGTTTCTAGCTCCCCACATCCAGTGCCAGAAATGCCCCTCCACAAGCTCACCAGGTGTCAGCTTTTCTGTTACAAAGAGAACGCTCCTGGCCTTTGAAGCTGCTGACAGTCAGGTGTCTGAAGACATGCTTTTTATGCTGTGTTCAACACTTGTTCTTCCTTCTCTCCAATACCACTGAGAAATCACTAATTTTCCAACACATCTGGGTATCCTTCACCCACCGGAGTTCACAGGCACATTCGGAGTCCTCACTCATGTGTAGGGAGCTGGGTTTTAAGGAGATCGTCTCTGGAAGTATCTTGGCTTTCCAGCAGAGCCAGTAAAAGGTCCCTCTCAACATCTGATTTCTGAGACCCTTTTCTCCCTTTTTCTTATTTCCCTGGAGAGACTTTGCATCCCTGCAGACTGTGACCTTCACTCAGTATAGCCTGGATGCATCTTCTCTCCACTGAGAGGATCTGTTAATCGCCAGCTCTAGCTTGCAAACATATTGCTGGTGATGGGATTAGAGCAAAGAGAGACAGTGCAGAGTGTCTCTGCAGGGGATAAGGCAGGGAAACATGACAGCCGCAAACTTGTTGGGAGGGGGAGCAGTGTGCAGTGCCCAGGCTCTTCTCGCTGTGTCGCAGGGTCAGTGTGTGACGCTGGCTAAGCCCCACTTTTCCCCATGGGCACAGTACAGCAACTGTCCCAGTGAGGTGAGAACCAGACTCGCACAGAACTTAAAAACCAGTTAAATATTTATGAGGAATATTACATTCAGAAGAGAGACTGGCTGCCTAATATTATTCATCCCTTCTGGATTCTGATGTTTAATTAATGCTTGCAAAGTGCTTTGAGAAGCTTGGATGAAAGCGATACAAACACATCACCACACACTGTGACCCTTGGTCCCAAAGGTACCTGCTTGCCACACAGCTGGAACAGCTCCAAGAGATGAATTCCCTCCTTGTGATGAGAGTGGGTCCATGTGGGGGCTAAGCCTGCAGCTTTGTCACCTCAGACTCATAGCCTTGCTTCTCCTTGTAACTCTGCAGCAAGTTCAAGACCATTTTGCAAGCTTTACCCCTTCAGGGAATGCTATTTCTGGTAGATATTTGCAGTGACATAAACCAACTGCTTAAAAACAAGCCAGTGTTTTTGCATTACAGCATGCTGGGGAGACAAAATGCCAGACAGAATCTGTGAGAACTGAAGCACCAGCTCAGTGCCCCAGGGCCCTAAGCACTGAGATGCCAAGGCCTTACCATCCCAACCTGAGTTTTCTCAACTCTTTTTTTTTCCCAGGACAGCCCTTCTCTGGCAGCTGGGGACCAGAAAGGATATTTCTGTTTGACGCATGTGAGAGAGTTTTGAAGATGCTGATGTGATATGTCAGGTTCTCACAGGAGATCTGTGTCTCGAAACAGGGCTTTTACAGACTCTGGATGCTGGCAAAATGAGTGTCCATTGCATCCCATCCCATCCCACCCCATCCCCCCCCATCCCATCCCATCCCATCCCATCCCATCCCATCCCATCCCGTCCCGTCCTGTCCCATAGCCTGTATCCCACACTGGGAAGTTCCTGTTTCATGCGGGTGGCTCTTTCTCTGAGATGGGACATCATCTTTCTCCAATGTCACAACCAATGGACCAACTCCCATGCTCGAGGCCTGATTACTGCTGTTCCTTCCACACCTGGTGGCACATTGTGAACCTCAGCGCTCTGAATGGCTGTCCCTGCTCCCCCCAAAGCCTGACTGCATCTCACACCCCCATCCTCCAGTCAAAGGGGCAAGTCACTGCCAGGAGGAGAAGAGTGGGTGGCACAGAGATGAAATCTCAGCCATGGCTGGGGCTCAGTGGGTTTCCGCTGTCTTGGCTGAGGCTGGGATTCAGAGAGAGAGAGAGAGAGACCAAATGTGGGTGGAAAACCACAAAAGCCCCCTCCTCCACCCTGCGGAGAAGGGAAACAGCTGAGATTCAGCAGCAATACAGGTTACCTAAGAGTAACCTTGTATTGGGTTTTCAGGGCAAGGTTTTGGTAGTGGAGGGGCTGCACGGGTGGCTTCTGTGAGATGTGAGCAGGAGCTGGCCCCATGTCAGTCAGAGCCATGTCCAGACAGCCCCAAAACAGACCCACCACAGACCAAGGCTGAGCTCATCAGTGATGCTGGGGGCACCTATGTGATAGCATATTTAAGAAAAGGTAAAAACCAATGCACAGTAGCTGTGAAACACAGGGAGGAGAATATGTGGGAGAAACAGGCCTGCAAACACCAAGGCCAGTGAAAAAGGAGGAGGAGGAGATGCTCCAGGCACTGGAGTAGAGATAAGCCCCATAAAAGACCCTGGTGAGGCAGGCTGTCTCCCCTGCAGCCCATGGAGGTCCACACTGGAGCAGAGATCTACTTGCAGGCCCTGGAGAGTCTGCACTGGAGTAGGTTTTCTGGCAGGAGCTGTGGCCCATGGAGAACCCACACTGGAGGAGTCTGTTCCTGAAGGACACTAGCTCACGCAGAAGACCCACACTGGAGCAGTTAGAATCACCAAATCATAAAACATCCCAGGTTGGACAGGACCTTGAAAGATCATCTGGTCAGTCTTATATGGGAAAGGGTTACTAGAGGAGGTTATCTAGCACCCTTCCCAATCACACCCTGAAAGCCTCCAGTGATGGCAATTCTGCCACAACCCTGCAGAGGTTGTTCCAGTGAATTATTTTTTTCACTGTAAAAAATGTCTTTCTAATATCAAGATGAATATGAAGAACTGCAGTCCATGGGAAGGATCCTCATCAGTACACTTCTTGAAGGACACCACAGTGGAGCAGGTGAACAGCATGGACAGGAAAGAGGAGCAGAGATGAAGTGCTATGAGCTGACCACAGTTCCCATGCCCTGTCCTCCTCTGGCACTTTGGGGGAGGAAGAAGGGACAGAAGAGTCAGGTGTGAAGTTGAGCCTGGGGAGAAAAGGGGGGTGGGGGAAGAATTTTTTCAGTTTCGCCTTCATTTATCACTATCCTATTCTGTTTTTAACTGGTCACAAATTAAACTAATCTTTCACCATGTCAAATCTGTTTTGCTCATAACAGTAGCTGTGGAAAGATCTCCCTGTCCTTATCCTGACCCAAGAGGGTTTTTTCATATCTTCTCCCCCTGCCTTGCTGAGGAGGGGAAGTGAGGGAGCAGCTAAATGCTCTGCTGGCAGACAGCCAAGGTAAAGCCACAGCTGCTACAATTAAAATATCCCAATTTCTCACCCCAAATCTCAGACATACTCCACAGACCGGTGCCCCCAACACATTGTCACAGATCCCCTCTTCCTCTGTTCCTATCCCTACACAAACTCTACACAAAGCTCCTCAGAGGTGCCTCCTCTTAGTGGTGATGCAAGAGACAGGCTGTGAAATGGAGCTCAGCCTGCCTTTACAGAGTATCAGCGACGCAGGCTGGGTCTGGATCTGCTCAGCTGACATGTCAGTGTATGAGATTTCTTCGTCAGTGGAACAGAACCAGCTTCTACCCATTTGTTTTTAAGTTTCGGCCTCGTCACGGCCTCCCGTCTGCTGCCATATGGCCAATAGGCTCTCTCTGTTTTGCACACTCACTCTCCCCACCACTGGCATACATCGCCTTCCGTTATGGTCTTCATTTCTGTTCACACCCAGAGTCAAAATCACATGCATTTGGGAAATCACCATCTACCCAGAGAAGCCAGCGGATGTAGCAGAACCTGGACTGGCAGCAAGACCTTGCTGATGCTCCGGCTGGAGAGGAGGAGACATCAAAGCCAAAGTCTGTTGAACTGTTTGCTGAACATTAACTTCGTCCTTCTTTTGTTTCAGCTGTAGCTGGGGAAGATCAATTACGGCAGGTGCCAAACACAAGGAGACAGAAACGCAGAAGCAAAGAGAAGAGAGGTAAGGAAACTTTTTTCTTTCACTGAGAAAAGAGGCTAATCTGTTTTCAGGGTTTTTTTTAATGTTATGAACTTTACTTTTCCACACAAATTGCTGTTTTGGCATAGATAGACTAGTTTTGCCCCACTCAAAGGTCTGTTAAAAAACAACCTTAAACCTTTGACTTGATAATATTTCTGGCTATGCAAATTCTCCGAGGCCCTTCAGTTTTGACTATAAATTGTTTGTCTCCCCACATTTTTCCCTGAAGGAGATGAAAAAAAAAAGGAGGCTAAAAAACGCTTAGCCTGCCTCGGAGCCTGGGGATCTCATGGATCCTTTAAACCCATGTATAGGGAAATATGTTCTATATGAGGGCCTGTCACTGGTGACTGTATATCCCCAAGGGCTGGTAATGCACTGGGGAGCAGCCCTCTACCAGCTGCCACTTGCTATCACCTTCTTCGTGTGCCCTCCAGGAAGGGGAACTTTATTCTAAAAAAAGCCTGGAAAAATAAGAAGATGCCACTTTCCAGCTAAGTAGGGATGTCTACTTACATCTGTATGTGCTGAGACCGGAGGGGTCTGTTCTGCTAATCCAGGCTGACTGGCTCACTGCCTGACACTGGCTGCCGTTGCAGCCTGATCCATTAGCTCAGGGCTGAGCGAGCAGGATTTCTTGGAGAAAGAGGGATCCTTTCAATCTAAGGACAACAGAAAAGAGACTTGCCTTCCCCTTCCATGGGCTGCGACACTGCTGAAAACAGGAGATTCATATCTGGTTGAATTTTTCAACTTTCAGGCGGCATATCCTCCTCAACTTTCGCCAGCCATCTCAGATATTCCTCCACATGGTGCATTAAGCTTGAGTTCAGGTTACTGCTCAGTGTTCTCCACCATAAACTGAACAGTCCCCGGTGTGCATTAGAATCATAGAATCACAGAATTGTTTGGGTTGGAAGGGACCTTTAAAGAACATCTAGTTCCAAAGTTCCAATTATCCCCCTGTCACAGGCAGGGATGACTTCCACTTGATCAGGTCACTCAAAGTCCTGTATAACCTGGCCTTCAACTCTTCCAGGGATAGAGCAGCCACAACTTCTCCAGGCAACCTGTTCCTGTGCCTCACCCCTTTCTGAGTAAAGAATTTCTTCTTAATACTTGATCTAAAACTACATTCTCTTAGTTTAAAACTGTTCCCACTTCTCCTATCACTATCTGTCCATGTAAAAAGTCACTCTCCATCTTTTTTATAAGATCCTCTAAGTACTGAAAGGCTGCAGCAAGGTCTCCCTGACTTTTCCTTTCTTCTCCCCATGTTTCACAAACGTGGCTGCCAAAGCTGCCTGCACTGCGGTAGGGCTTGCCCCATCTAAACTAAATCCATCCCATCTCCACTGAGGGATCTTGAGCACTCAGGGAGCTCAGGATCTTGAGCTCCATCTGATCTACCACAGCCTCATGCAAGGACCCTGTATTTATCAGGAAAAATTAAGGAGGGATGAAACCTGAACATCCTCCTAAGTACATACATGGCTTGGAAGCTTAATGGAGGGCTGGATTTCGGGGAGCATCACAGTGCCATGGCTACTCACAGCCTCCGGTGGCTTTAGAAGGGCAGGTCTTGGCTTCCCCTTAAGCCATCAGAGGGGTTAGAGGCCGTAGGGAGCAGCCTGGGCTGCAGAGATGGAGCCACTTCTCACGGCCTCCACATGGTACCAGGCACATGGCCGTGTCAGGAGGATTTTATGGCTGAATGGAGCTCAGTGCTGACACAGTGGCCTTGACATCCTGCCTTGTCCTGACAGGGAGATCTCTCTCCAGGAAGATCAGCTGCTTTCACCTCTGTGATCCCATGGACACTGCTCTGCCACCTCCCTCTCGCAGTAGCTCCAACGGGAGGATGGCAGCTGCTCTTGGATGAGCAGCCAGAGGCGCGCAGGGGAAAATGGAGGCAGGATTGGGCAGTCTGGGGGGACAGTGGGGACTGTGAAATGACCTTCACTGCTATCATCACTCTGTTCTCTGCTGGCTATTTTTGTTGCACTTGGTCTCTGCATTTACCCTGCCTGCTGCTCACCTCATGTTTCCTTTAGTGTTAAAAAGTAATTTCAAAGAAACTACTGCTCCATTAAAGAGCCCCGTCACCTTTACTTTAGATATTTAAACTGAGAAAAAGAGAGGTGAAGAGCCCCAGAGCGCCAAGCCCAACTGTGGCGCAGGGGCAAGAGGCAGCTGTGTCCCTCAGCCCTCGCCTGGCAGCCACCGCAAGGGGAAATGCTGCAGCGGAAGCTGAGGTGCGGAGCCCTGGTGTGGAGGCCCCCCCATCCCAGCAGAGCGAGCTGCTGCCAGATCAAAAGCACAGCCACAAGCAAGAGTGAGAGAAGAAAACAAAACCACACCGCGTGAAAGAGGCACAGGAACACCGAGAGGAGATGGCCTTCTCTGCATCAGAAGCAGTTGTTGAGTTTTTTCTTTGTTTTGTTTTTGGGTTGTTGTTTTGTTTTTCTTTTTAATTTAAGTTTCCTCCTGTGTCATGCCAGTGCCAGCCTGTGGCAGGGGTCTCTGCAGCCATCACCCACTGGGGCTCGGTGCTGGAAGGAGCAAGGGGCTGCCAGCCCTGCTCACAAGCAGATGTTCTGCAGGCCTGACTTGGTCCTGCAGGCATTGTTCCCCACAGCAAGACCGCTCACTACCTCAGCTCTCCTTTTCCTATCCCTCAGAGAGGCAGGGAACATTAAAATAAGTCAAGAAGGAAATTAAACCAGCTTAATAAGAGGGGGAAGTTAAAATGAAATGGAAATCAATGTTCACTTGGGAGGGAGCCCTGCTCCTCCGTTGCTAGATGTGCTAATAAATCAAGTATGCCTGGACTTTTCTGGCACAGAGGCCAGCTGGCATGAGATGGTCTGGGCTATTAAACTCACTTAACCTCCAAAATGAACGGGCCACATGCCAGCCACCTAATGGGAGAGGTCCCTGGCCCATGCTAACACCTAAATGCATCCCAGGAGTTGCTCGGGAGAGCAAGACTTGTCCCGGGCCAAAAATGTGTCAGGAAATGTACCAGCAGTTTAACAGGACTGATGAGTATGTTCCAGTGCCTGGGGACATTCTGTGACACCACTTAATTTGTGAGGAGAACCATAAGATACAGCTGGGCTGCCTGTAAGGAGGCTGTGGGTCTGCTACAGGCATCCGCTAATGAGAGCAGCTTGCTCAGTTAACACAGCAGAGCCTCACTCACCCAGATCTGTAAGCTGCAGAGTAGCACTGCCTGTGATCTGGCCTGGAGGGATACAGAAGGAGATAAAAAGACGGGGTGGCGTGGGGGGGGGGGAGGAGGGGATGGAGAATGGAAGGAAGTAGCACGCATGAGAAGTAGAAATAAACAGGGAGAGAGGGAAAGTGTGTTAAAGAAATCCTATCTGAAGGCTACCCATTTTCCCCACTGACTTTTAACATGTAGGTGGTAATCTTGCAGTGTAGACATCTGCCACAGAAACACAAAGATTAGTGTGAATAAAGGAGGAATGCAGAAGTTGTGAAACCATGAGAAGAAACAGAAGAACAAAGATGCAGCAATCTGCATCTATCAAGATGCACAAGGTCAGCAGTTCATCAGTCCCACGGTGCTCTGGTTGTGTGGTTTTTCTCAAAAACCAGGTTAGAAAGAAGGCAAAGAACAAGCTGAAACCATATGACAAGAAAACAGAGATTCCCAGTCAAAACAAAACGATGGGGTGTAACTTAGCAATTTCATTAATTTTTACCTGTTCCATTACTTTCTGCTTTTGTATGAAGTTTAATGACTTAAAATATTTGAAACCCAATACTGATCCTGTTAGTTTGTAGGTATCACTTCAGAGTGGGGGCTGACTTTTTCTGCTCATTCCAGAGGAACAGGTGATGTGAGTTTTCACAGTGGGGACAAGGTTTCTTCTGGCATCTCAGGAATGGATCTTACTCAAGACCCTGTGCCAGTTCTCAGTTATCGATGTACCTTGGGAGTGAGATGCATACAGATGCCTTGTTAGAGCTCCTTTCTTTATTCTGTAGCTTTGCCCAGCAAACTGCTTGATCACTGCTTCTGCATTTGTTAGGAGTGATCTCCAATCATATGCACTGGCTCCTTCGTTTTACTATTTTTGCAAAAAAAACAGCTCATGCAAATATTCCCAGGACTTTTTGTTTTGCATGAGACAAGGCACAGATCTCCTCTGCCTGTGCCTTTTTGCCATCTATTTCTCTTCTGGTGGTGCACATGGCTGCTGTCTCGCTCTTGCACCTGTATCTTTCATATGTGCATGTGTGAACATCTGTCTAGATGTCAGACTGTCAGTCACACTGATCTGATCTCCATGTAAATGTAATGCTGATGTTTTCATCTACTCTTTGATAGTTTCACATGCTCTGATCATTTAAATTAATTTCAGTAATAAATTATCCTCTAATAGAATATATATGCTTAATATTGCACATCATACATATAAATACTGAATAAAATTATTCAAGCATTTCTTTGAGTGCAATCCCATTATGACTCCAGCCTTCAGTCTGTCATGCTCTTGGCATGGGGAGTGCCTGCTTTCAGCGAAGTTAGGTCACCTCACTGGCTCGCTCACTCCCCAGAGCAGTTAACCTGCTTGGCTTCCTTTTTGTGATATATGCCTCGGTTTAGGGATGAAGAGCTCAGAAGCCTCGTTGCAGCAGCAGACATGGTCCCCTGCACCTTGTCAGCCCACCCAGCTGCAGCTGTTACCAACACTTGGTCTCTGCTACGGTCAGATACTGCATCTGATTTGCTAACTCACCTTGACATGATGATTAGCTCCCAGTTCCCACTTCAGGTTTTGTTACCATCAATGCAACTTATTCTTTCGGACTTCATTCCTCCCTTCTTCCCATACTTTTCATCGGATAGTCCATTGAAGAATTCAAGCAGGTCTTTCTCACATCCGACTTGCTGGTCATTAAGATTTCTAAGGTAAGGAATAAGTAGAAAAAAGAAAAAGAACTGAAGAAAAACATTAATAACAGCCTAAAGATGGCTGTAATAATAAAATCACAAAATGACACAGAAATATTTAGATGGAAAGAGATGTGAGGCGGTTTCCAGTCCAGTCTCCTGCTTAGAGCTGAGTTGATTCTAAAATTACAGTATGTTGCTCAGGGCCTTGACAAGGAAACTTCTGAACATCTCCGAGGGTGGAGATTTCCTGGCATCTCTTGGCACCTATTCCATTGCTGAAACACCTTCCATGGGAAGAAAGTTTTCCTTATATCTGGTCAATATTTCTCTGCTGCAACCTATGGCTGCTGTCCTTTGTTCCTCTCCTGTGCACATCCAAGAAGCATGTGGCTCATTCTTCTAAGTAATATCCTTTAGATAACAGGAGACTGAAATTAGATCACACCTTGGCTCCCTTCTCCCTACCAAACCCACCTTTCTCTCTCTCCCTGTATGTCATGTGCTCCAACCTCTTCACCATCCCACTAGCCCTTCATTGGACTCTATACAGTTTGTTGGCATCCTTCTTGTACTGGGGACCCAAAACTGGAGTCTATATCCTAGATGAGACCTCAGGTGTGCCAAATAGAGGGAAATAATTACCTTACTTCCAGCAGAGCTAGCTGTGCTCTTGCTAATGCAGCCTTGTATGTGTTTAGCTTTAATCTCTGCAAGAGTGATGATAACCCACCACAGAGAAGTAAAAAAGCACAGAACTCTTGGCAATACAAACAGTTGCAGCCTGATGAATGCCAGAAACCTAGGGATGAATAAAATGAAATGTTTATAACCGAACTCTAGGGGCACACTGCAGATGGATTCTTTGCTGAAACACAGGGCTCTGCTGACTACCAAGGAGCCTCCAGTTTGCTGCACTGAAGGATAGTGGGAGCAGACTGGGAACATGGGTCCCATCCATTGAGGTCTGAAAATCAACCATTATTTACAGAGCGTTTGGGTCTTCCAGGATAACATCCCTTGGCAGTGACAGCATTTCCAGCCCTGCAGTGCCCAGCCAGAAGAAACATTCCCACAGCAATGGAGTCATGCAGCACAGGGATGAGCTGCATGCTTGCTGTCTTCTCGGTTCTGCATCTGGGTGAGTCCTTGGCTCAGCAAACTCTCATGGTTCTTACAGCCTTCTCACAAGCCTCAAAACATTTGGGGTGTTTCTAGGCTCCTCCCGATTTGCCATATAACATACCTCACACAGTTTAGCTGTGGAACTCAAGCTGTTCCCAGCCCGTCTGCTGAGCCTGCCAGCCAAAACCAGGGGGCATCACCAGGTTCTGGGAGCTGCCTGTAAAGATGCAAGAGTGGGGTTCCTATGAGAACCAGGATACACACTGAGTACAGAATGGAAAACACCGCCCTCCAGCTGTCTGGGCCAAAACATGTGTTTCTCACATGTAATCCTACCAGCTTGCTTAGTTTTACTGCTAATGTTATAATGTTTGGTGGACTTTTTGGTGCTTATTTGCCTGGAAAGAAAGGACACTGAACAAGGTCAAGCCTGCATATCTCAGATACTCAGCTTTGATTCCTCTGATTGCAGAGAAAAGATTGGATATCTCTTATGCAGCCTAGAAACAAATGAAAAGCAAAAGATACTAACTCTTGTTAAATAACATTTGAAATTTCACAGTTTAAGACAAAATCATAAGCCTCCGTAGTCCAGTGTTCAATTATCAAAAATCTATATTGTTGCAGGTTACCTCTTGGACAAATGTAACTTGTGGAAAACCATACATTAAACTCATGTAAACTTTTTATTTTACACTTTCGTGGCTCCCTAGCACTAGGGTTACCTGGGTGATCTGGAGGTTAAGCATCTCTGAGAGCTTATCAGCAGTGACGCAGGAGACCACAGCCCCTTTATCCCCAGTCTTACCTCTGAAAACTCCATCTCCTTCTTATGGTCTCCTGCAGAAACCTTTTTTACAGTGAAGGAAAGAAAGCAATTCTCCCAAGAAACCGCTCCTAATGTTTCTTCAACCTTATATGTCCTATTTCTTCTACTGTCACATAGGCCTTACAGGAATCTGACATTAGGCCACCCTTCTTTATTTCTTTTTTACCTTACCTCTTCATTTTCCTGGGGTTTCAGGTTTTTTCCATGCAAAAAATGGAAGAAGGGGTGAGCAAATTTGTCAGTGCTGTGTCAAGTCTTGACTGGGGAAGAGGAGGACTGATATATGCTGTGAAGGAGGGCTGACATATGGTGCCCTGCCTTTTCTACCAGCAGAACAACTAAGTCTTGTCCAGTGGAAAAAGGTTGTGTCAGTAAAACTGTTGACATTTCAAAATCGTGAATGATGGTCCGTCCACCACAACTACTGGCATTTTCCTTATTTCTGAATATATGTGAAAGAGAACAGCCATTAGCCAGGTAAAGAGCCTAGAGTGGAGGGGAGGGAAGCTATGGAGCTGAAAATAAAAGAGATTGATTGATTGATTGATTGATTGATCGATTGATGAGATAAAGGAATGAAAAATTCAGAAATTGAGGATAATCTTCCCTGTGTCTGCGAAAGGGAGAAGAAATGTCTACAGCTTTCAGGAGGGATGGGAAGTGTTTGCTGAGACACCTTTCAGAAAGTGAATGTATGCCTTTTTTTGGTGGGTATTGACTTTCAGGTCTGATCTCCAGCATGGCTCAGCGAATTGAACAACAGATTGGGATCGCAGGACGTGAGGTGACCCTGCCCTGCACAGGCATACCTACTGACTCAACTTATCCAGTTGTGATCTGGATGTACTCCAATACTGTTATAGGGGAGTTTATGGCAAATAATAATCAACCTTTTAAAAGTAAGGCTTCCAATTCATCACCCCATTTTCCCAGATATGGCTGAGAAACCTCTTCCCTCCTAACCAAGCCTATTTTTTCAAAAGAACAAAGTGCCATTACTGGTCAATTTGATGTCATGAGCACAAATAAAACTCTGAAGCTGAGTAACGTTGAGCTCTCCAACGCTGGCATTTACACCTGTCAATATGGCTCTCGCAAAGTCCGTACCTCACTGCATGTCTTCAAATGTGAGTGATTAGAGGGCTCCTATCCACAAGGAGGGGAGGGGGCCATAGAGACTGGGGAAACGTCTCTTGGGGATTCTTTATCCAGCTGTCACTTCTTCTGGCCTGAGCTATCATAGTTCATTTATCTTCCATCTCCAGGGTGCAAAGATTTCATATTCTCTTTGCTGTGACACTTCTCCCTCTCTCACAAGAAGAGGAGTTGTCTTATTGGCTGAGCTTTTTTCTTTTTACAGTGACAGTGTCTTTGGATGGGCACTTTCTGCAAAATGAAGCCCCTGAGCTGACTTTAATGCATAATTCATCTGATCCTAAACCCGATCTCAGCATCACATTGTTTAACAGTAACAATAACATAGTAACACCAGAAAGAAAAAACAAATCCCCTCAAAAAGCCATATTGAATTTGAAGAAACTGGAGACTACGGACAGCGGGACCTGGGTGTGTCATGTCCATTCAGACTCTCCACTGATTAATCAGAACATCTCCTTTGCTGTGAAGGTATTAGGTATGTGACAACAAAAATGCAACTCATGCACAGGCTCAGGAACCAGTGTTCCCTCCAGCTCATAAGCTCAGCTTTTACTCCCCAGCATCCCAAGCACTGGTCCTCCAGTGTTGTTTTCCCAGGGCTTCCAACACTGCAGCTTGGGGATCACTTTACTGCTTGAGCTATGTTCCACACTTGTGCCCATTTTCCTCTCCAGGCACAGTGAGAAGATTCTCCTCTCCTTGAGATCTGTTCTTCTTAGTACTGGTGTGTTTGGGAGCTTTAGCTCATTCTACTATATTATTCTCAGACACTAACTGTTTAAGCTTCCTGGGGGATCCTGTGGCTTTTCTCCAAGTCCTCTTTCAACTGAGCACGACATACCTCTCTCTAGATCAAAGGTAGATAGGGAGAAGTATAAACATGGCTTTTCCTGCCTCCGTATTCCTCGTCTCCTCTGCATTCAGGTTTTCAGAATCCAGGTATGGAAAGAAAGTATGCAACTGTTGACAGCACTGTCATCTTGTCATGGCATCTGAACTTCCAGAAGATTAAATGGAATAAAGGTTTCACAGGACAACTGAACTGGAAACAACAGGAAAGTGCAAAAGCTCATGAACTGCTTGAGTTCCACGTCACAGCACTAGGAGAGCTGCAAGAGACCAAAAAAACCAGCTACTTTCTGTTTGAGATACCTGAAAGAAAACCTGAAAGTACCATACAAGTGAAACTTCCCAAAGTCCATTTCAACCATTCTGGGCAGTACCAGTGCCAGCTGGCATACAAAGGAAGACACGTGCAGAGCAACATAGAGCTGGTGGTGATGAAAGGTGAGAGAAAGAGGTCAATAGATGAAGAGCTGCAGAAACCTGGAAGCCACAAGAGCACGGGGTGATCCATCTTCCCACCCACTCACTCACATGTTGTTTTCTGCCTTTACAGTCTCAGCTAACCCTGTTGGGCCACTCTCCAGAGGGGCCAATATGACCCTGATCTGCCAGGTCTCTGGTCCACTCCCACCCAACGCCCATTTGCGATGGGAACGTGTGAATGGGACTCAGATGGACATCAAGAACTCAAAGCAGCATGAAGTAAAGTTGGAGGTGAACATCAGTGCTGCAGGGCTGTGGAGCTGTCACCTAACAGAAGACAATGACAGAAAGATCAGCCTTCATTACCACGTGGGTAAGGAAATTAGCATCACATCCCTGCCTTAACCCTAAAACCTTAACATTCTCTTTGGTTTTGCCTCTAAATATTTTTCTTCCTCCACAGAGGAAGCTCCTGTTTGGATTAACTATGTGGTAACTGGAGCAAGTGTTGGAGGCAGTGTATTAGTGTTTGCCCTTGTGTGCCTGTGCATCATCAGTGGTATAAGCCGGCAGCGGAGAAGGGTGAGTGCCCTGATCCATGTGAAAGTTGAAGAGATTACTGTCTCTCCAAACCACAGGGGGAGTCAGATTTGCTGTCTGGGCGTGGGGTAGAACAGATAAAGGGTCAACCCTTAGACTCAAAGCAAATTGTTAGAGATGGGCAGTCTGCAGGTGCCAGATGGCGCTTTATTACCACTTAGGAGGAAACCATTTGAAGCATAAAAATATCCAATTGTTCTTTATTCCTTCTCTCCTGGCAGCAACGGGCAAGAAGGATGGCACAAGCAAGACAATACTTGCTGGAAAACAAGACATGTCAGTGTCAACGGTAAGTGGCAATGTGGGCACCCAGAGTATTTTGTGGGCAAAGAGTATTTTCAAGATAGAGGAGCTTGATGGTTGAGTGGGGAGAAATTGACCTTGAGGCTCCTTGGTGAAACAATACAGCTGCATTTCAGCATTTTCAGTTCTTAGTGATGTTAAATCCTGCCTAAGATTTATGAGATATGTTTAATGAATTTCCTGTTATATCCCAAACCCATGGTAGCACTTCGCTGGGAAACTTTTGAGCAGAGAGGTTTCACTTCAATTTTCTTCATGTTGAAAAATGTTAGCCAAAACAAAGCAGGTGCTCCAAAGTCCTTTGATAGGTTCCACAGTGAATCTTGGATCTGGATATGGAAAGCATACGACCAAGCACAAGGAGGAAACACAAATTTTAAAAATCCATGATGTCCGTAATGTAATTCCAGCTCTGCTAGTGCAGTGCTGGACTGCAGTCGGTGAAAATTGCTAATAACCTCCCAGGAGCAACAAAAAAGAATCACGGAACACTGTGATTCATACCCTTTCCTAAAGGCCATGGGTGATGTGAAATACACCATCATGTCCTGACCCTTTTCATTGGAGCAAGGATTTCTCAGCAGAGAAGTAGCCCTTTTCCAGGTCCTTAAGCTTATATGGTATCAGACATCAGAAGCAGCTGTTGTAAACACTGACAACCATTCTGTCACTGGAAAGGGAGAGCTAAGGACAGTATGAATGATTGCATGAACAAGTTCAATTAATATATGGGTACAGAACTGGACTTCTGCTTATTTTCACAGGTGACACTGTCAAACTGATAGTTTCATCTGATTTTGTCAAACTGATAGTTTCATCTGATTTTTTCCACTGTCATTAAGAATTGAGTGAAAATTTTTATTGGTAAATGCCACATCACAGCTGGGATGTGCATGTGGTGAAGGGCATAATATGTCAAAGAATTCACCTTGTTTTCACCTACCTTTTATCAAGATTTAAAAAAATCCCTGTAAAAAGAGGACAAAGCCCATAGAGATACATCAAAAACTAGATAAATCTGTGCCATACAAGTGCTGATACAGTTGTTCTTTAACTCTATTTGCCAAGTAAGCAGCTCAGTGTAACCGAAACCTAAATCGCAGCCATGTGAATGCTCAAGTAACTGTCTGCATCCGCAGCTACAGAGGCAGGCAGGCATTCTCTGTGCAAAAAAAAAAGTGGGGGGTAGTATTCACATAATACTTTTCTCTTGCAGCTGGCCAAAAAAGTAATATTGCAGCACTGAAGTCAGAAGGACTGATGAAGCCTTTGCCTGTACCCAAACACCTGGCAGCCCATAGTGCTCCAAGAATCCATCTCTCTTTGTCCTGTTTTAATGTAATTCTTTATTCCTTCATCATTCTCCCGGTCTAATGCCATGGAGGGATGTAATCTGGCTAGGAGCCGACGAACAGGACAAGAAACCTTGAAGGGCTACGACTGATCCGCAGTTGCATAATGAGAGACACTGAATAGAAGAGATACATATATACAGATATATAATATGCTAGTATTTTGCTCATGCACTTAATTTGACCTTCTTGTGGAACCAATTTTATGCGCTTCTTTTATCTGCCTGAGCGACAATAAATTACTTTGGGGTTGGGAGTTATTTTTTGCAAGCTGGACTACATTTTTTCTGAGGCACTCTTGTCTGGTTCAAATTCACATTTCTCCCTTTCCTGCTAGGATGTGGAATGCTAATTGTCCCTATCTTCCATTTCCCTGGCTGCCACGAGCCTTCCTTAATGCACCAGCTCTCTGCTCTATGTGAAACCTGTCATGCCCATTTGCCTTTCCCGGGCAGTGTGAGCCCTACACTATCCCACATATCCATCCCTGAGCTTGTAGCTTTCACCTCTCCCACCACAAATCAACAAACAAGTGAAAACAGCACAAGCAGTGGATAATTAAGAACTAGTTTTATCAGGAGGGCAGTTCAGCATACCAACAGCTTCTGGAAGTCAGAGCCTGAAGAAATTTTGAATACTGATCTAGAAGGCAGGTTTGGGATGAGGGGTAAGAAAGTAATTTCCTAGGAGAACAAACCAGCCTTGGACTGAGTAATCCCACAGAGTACAGAGAACAGATGCTTGTGAGAAATGCACTGGAAATGTCTTCTCACCAAAATGACCCTTTTTTGGTTCAAGGAGATGAGAAGAGGGAGTGAAAAGCCCAGGAAATTTAAGATGGAACTAAAAGCATTTTGCAGAGATGACAGAACATCCTGAAAGAAAAAATGCTGTTCAAATATGTACACAGAAGTCTTGTGTTTATAGAAGTTACTCTACTGTCTGCTAGTGGCAGGTCAAAAAGGCCTTGAGGTCCTACAGATGTCATTGGCTGCAGTCCAGGTTTGTTTGTCTGTGCCGGGCTTATCTGGGGAGAGGCACAGAGGGGCACTGGGCCGTGGGAAGGGCTCCCTGTGGTGAAGACTCCCCCGTGGGATGCTCAGTGCTGGAGGAGGGGTTTTCTCTGTAGCAGTCACACCAGTATCATGCTGCTATTGACAGAGAATTGGCAGGTGGCAACAACGGCAGAGACAACACCTGTGAACCGAGGGAAATTTTCCTCCCCACAACCCCATGTCTGCCCTGGAGTGGAGATGCAGCCCCAGACAGCTGTGGCAGCAGGTGTGGGCCAACACTGGTGTCATGCCGGCTCCTCTACCATCATCCTCACACAAATAGGAGTGACGAAGGCCCACACTAATGCCATTTTCTTTCTCATAGTTTGTGCTTATGTGCACAAGACTAGGTTAATTTTGGAAAAGCCCTGGTCCATATCCTGGTGCATGCAGTTGCCCCTCCTACTGCTGTCCCTGTCCCTGAACTGCCAGCATACCTTAGGAGCCAGTTGCAGCCCATCAATCTCCTAAATAAGGCATCATTATGGTTTGAGGACATCTGGGAGCTGTATAAGGGAAAATCAGTGCAGCATCAGTAGTGGTCAATATAATGGTCATGATAAACTGCTTGGCATAGTCCCCGCAACAAAAACCAACCCCTATTTCTGCAGTCCAGACCCTTCACCTTAAATAACTGCTTGAGTACCCAAGTCATCTCCTTTTTTCACTCACACAGGTGTCTGCAGCGATGGATTATCCTGTATCACCTGATACCTGGGGGGGACAAACCACACGGGGTGAGCATCCATCTGGAGCTCCTCCAGCACTGCAGCCATCTCCAGCAGTTTAGATGCTCATCTGGGGTCCTGGCAGCTGAACCAACCATGCCTGTGCCAAAAAACACCAGGCTTGAGCTTTTCAGTCAGAGAATCAGCGTGACAATAAAAGGCTAAGCTAATAGGGCTTATCTGGCCTCCAGCACAAAGTCCATCACACCTGGCCTGGCCAGGATGGAATGCAGGGATAGCAGAGAATACTGGCACTGGTGGTTCAGAGAACTCAGAGGTGCCTGAGCTGCCTGACAGTGCTGCCCCCAGCTGTCAAAGCCAGGAGTCCTCACCTCAGTCCTCATCTCTTCCAAGGGCTGGAAGAGGCCCACTAAGTCCCCACAAGTGACCAAAGGGACCAAAGGTCCCCACTTACCGCTGGGACCCACCTGCAATGAATGCTCTGTCTCACACCACCGCCACTGATGCAGAAGGTCCCTCCATCTGTTTCCAGGTGGCCTGGTTAGCATGGCAGCAGATGGGATGGTGCCACTGGGGTGCCTGTAAGCACACAGCCGCATCCACAGATGCACAGTTTCCAGTTCTCCCGTCTGGATGAGTGCAACAAAAACGACAGGCCTTCCTCAACACTGTACAGTTTCTCAGCAGGTCTCCTGATCTCAACAGTTGTGACCCTGCCCTACTCTACTTGAAATTCACCTGTAAGCACAAACCACTGTAGGCTTCAATCTTATAAATCTCCTTTCCTGGCAGCTCTCCTGTCTGTATCTTTTCACATGATGACCTTCTTTGTTCCCTAGATGCACAGACTGCCCTGATTGAGAGAAAAGTCATTCACAGAGTGAGTCCTAGATGGGCTTTGCTTTCCGTTCGAGTGCAATACTGAAAGCCTCAGTGTGGGCTTCAAGGCAGTACAGAGTTAGAACTTCAAGCCAGATAAGAACAAACTTGCACAAAACATGTCAGTGTAGATGAGCCCACAGTTGGAGTGGAATGTGCTTACATCTTACCCAGGCCAGGCTTTACAGGCTGTCTTCTATGTATCCTGGTCCTCCTTCTCAGTAGGCACTGAGGACTTCTCCCTTTACTAGGTGTGACAAGGGTGTATCTACACTATGCAATAGAACAATACCTCTGCACGATGCAAATCACACCAATAATACAACTCCGCAAAACAGCAAACACAATGACAGACATATTTTGTCACGCAGCGACAGCTCATCAGAGTAGCCCCGAGATGATGGCAGGACTTGAAAGGCATATGTGGCAATACTTACAAAACAGCAGCAAGAGCTCTGTGTACTGACGGGGAAACATGACAGAAAGTACGAGTTTGGAAAAAAATGAGAAATGCTGGTTTTTGCTACCATGTCTGTCTTTCTGCTACTATTATTCCCCATGTTTCTGGGTTGCAGAAGGGAAAAAGCACGTGCTTTATTCTTTTGAACACACCTCCAATGCACGGTCCTCTGTCAGGACTCACAGACCTGCTTGCCCCGCTGGAGGGAGGGGCTTGGACACAGCTGAGGATATAGTGCCCTGTCCAGTTCTGATCTAGAAACATGGGCTGAAATAACCCCGACCCACAGCACTACCTCCCCAAGCCCCCCCTGCTTCCCAGTTTATTTCTGCCCTTTGAGTGCAACGTGAGGCAGTGATTTGGTGGATGCTGTCAGCCCGGATCTGCCGAGGCAATCCATGTGACTCATGCTCCCCGCAGGCTCTGCAGCAAAGCACTCGCATCCCTCAGCCTTCAGAGCCAAACGACCCTGTGTGGTTCTTTGCATGTTCCCAAGGTCTACAAGGGAGAAATCTGTGCACTTCAGCCTCTTCTAACACCTTTTTATTTTGGAGGGGTGCAGAAGCAGAGGGGGAGAACAGTACTCAGCATCCATTTGAATGGCTCATTAGCCTAATGAAGCTACAGAGAAAGAGTAGACTCCATCCACCCTTCTCAAAGGTGAGGGTAGAGCTGGAGTGCCACACCCTTCCAGCATGCTGAACTCTGGACTGGTTCCTTTCTGAGAGCATTCCCAAGTGTGTGTTTACTAGGAGGGAGTCCAGGGTTCATTAGTGCACTCACCTCTGAGCAACACCTCCAAACCACAGCCTTTGCCTCATGCATGTCAGCATCCTTCCTGGCATCCCCTCTGAAGAAGCCTTTGGCTCTCCTCCTGTTCATTCGCTAGCCAGCTTGGCCAAGTCTTAGAGGTGCTTCCAGATTTGAAGAATTAAGGAACAGCAGAATTAGGAACAGAGGCGGTGACAGAGACTGGCTTGCTGGCAAGGAATCAAAAGGGAAGAAAGGAGAAACCCCAGATCCTCAATGCTTCGGCACCAGCTGGCTCGTGTCAAGGCCCTGTTTCTGACTCCAGTGCTGGGAAGTTCCTCCTCTGAGCTTGTCTGTGTGCTGTGTGGAAATGAGGTTCTGAAGGTGAACAGCAGTAACAGTGATGATGGCTGTGCGAGGACCATGGCTCCAGAGAGGCCAGCGCAGCACCTGAAACAAGGAGGGGAGCCAGAGAGAGTCCCTGGCAGGGGCCAGCTGCATCCAGCATCTCAGCAGTGCTCCTGAAAGCCCAGTCTGTTTTTTAATTTAGAAACAATTGTTCTGGTCTTGAGAAACCTCAAACATACCTACCGAAGCTAGAGGAACAGGTGGTAAAATGAAAATTGCAATTCAGTGTTATAAATTTAAAGCAAAGAAATCATTTCAGCTCCTTCCAGATTTTGTAGGTTCCCAGATTAATGATTCAAGAGCTCCTAATTATCTTTGTGTATGAGAACAAACAAGTAAGTGTTCAGTAATTTGAGAAAGTAGCATAATTAAATTCTGAAATTACATTTTTACATCCTTTACAGACTGGAAATCTGCCGGAATACAGACTGCACTGGGCTATCAGTGATGCCACAAGGGCAGGAGGGATGAAAAAAGGCTCAGTAACACTCAGAAGAGAAGAACACACAAAGCATTACAGCGTGTGGGTAGTGGGGTCAGGGTATGCAAGAGGATATATACACCTCTGTAAAACGGCGTGCATCAAAACAATCATATATTTGACAAGCCTACCCTTATAATTCCTTTTCTCAAGGAGAATATCATATACAAACATTTCTGTATGTGACAGAGGTTAAAAAAAATCTTTTAGAAGGTGTCCAGCTGTGTAAGGAAAAATATTCAGTGGTAAGTAGGCATCCACAAGTTCAAATCCTAGGTTTTCCATTGCAAGCTATTAATATTTGTGTGTAGCTCATGACCAGCGCTAGTCCTCTGTCCCCTGATGTCAGCTATTATCAGTTGCCCATTTTGCAGATGAAATATCCGAGAAACCTCACTAAATCTTTCCGTACAGTGCTAGAAATAGAACCTAAGGTTTGGATATGACAAATCTACATTGCAGTCACTGTCACTGAAGGAAAATGGTAACGTATCTGCTTGGCTGGATTCTTTTTAGCCATTAGCCACACCCTGCTCAGAGAGCCAGAAAGGATGCCAGGAAACCTGCTGCAAGCATGCTAGTTGTAGCCTCACAGGAGGCTGTATAAGCTATGTTGGGGCTCTGAGGATGGATTTAATTGCATCCATGATCTGTGAGAAACATATGAAACCTCCCATGGTCACTATCAAAGTCCTGAGTAAGAGCTGCAAACCATCAAAACCCCATGAAGTGCATTGGCTGTCTGTTAATACTTCTGCTTTTAGGATTCTGCTGTTTGTTTCTTGGTTAATGAGCCCTGTTCCTTTAAGAATCCAAGGCACCTCTGGGAAGAGCATTTCCCCAGACCTGCAGAGCTTCTGTCCAGAAATAACTGATCTTTATGCAATGAACTTTTCCAGAAAACATTTCATGCCCTGACACTGTAACAGTGGTGTTTCTTCGGGCCTGGATGCCTTAGACCATTTTAGTGAGCTACTAAGACTTTAGACAGCAGATCGCTGGTTGGAGTACAGCTTGACTCTGGGAATTAAAAAACGCTCCCACTCTGTGAGTCCTTCTGAGAGATGAGTTGGTGGGGGTGTTTCATTTTCTACCCTGGACTTCCTAGATACACAGGCAATGCTCACCATGGGGCTTCAGGGTTTCCAGATCATCATTCACATTCCACATCACACGCTTCTTTGCATGTGCATTGTCAATATGCAGCACATTCACAGTTGCAACCCACCTCCTATGAAAACCAGTGAAACCAGGTGTCTGGAAATCCTAGGCAAATAAAGGGAGCCTTTGAAATCCATTTTGATGAGATGGATGGATGGACAAGCATCTGCTTGGGAATGTGACAGCCCTGGGGTAAAAGCTCTTCTTCCCATGGAGTTCATTCCACTTCACAGTAAATCTTCAATTTTGTGCTTTCATTCAAACTAATAACCCAGACATATTTGCAAACTCCTTGAGATAGGAGGACCTGTCCCCACGCAGCTCTGCTCACCAATCTCTGTCAGGTGTAGCCCAGCCATCCAGCTGCAGGATGTCCCTACCTGAGCAGAGCCCAGGCGGGCAGACAGTGCAGAAAGTGCTAGAAGCTTGGTTTGCTGAGAACAAGAGGATTTATTCACCCACGCAGTCAGGCTAACAACTCATGCTAAAGAGACTCAACTTCTGAATCAGAAGATGATGGTAATGTGGAAGTTATCACATTAAGCAATTCACAAAAATGACACAATTGGAGCTGCAAAATGTTTACATTTGTGGATATAGACCTTCTCCCTTCAAGGCATAAGCCTCCTGCAAATTATATGGTTTGAAAAGCTGTGACAGAGGACTGTCCCATCTCACATCTCTGGTTCCTTCGGTAGCTAGACTGCCCACTAAGCTGAACCACCTTGGGGCCGTTCTGCTGTGGGAGTCACTCATGTCAAAGAATAGCCAGAGTATAGCAGCACTGTCATCACTCACCTTCCTCAAAAACATCTCTTATCACTTACCTGACACAAAGCCAGATCTACTCTAGTGGCTCCTCTTCTACTCACTGTCTCTAAAAGAGGCCCCACTCACAACAGCTACTGCAATGCAATTTTTTTTTACACCTCTGGAACTGCCTTTGCTGCTGCCCCTGGCCCTGAGAACCAGCAGTACCTCCAGCTTTCTTACTCAGGAGTCTCTCCCTCTGCCGATCATATAAACCTCAGACGAAATTCCGTGGTACTGAAGGCACTTGGGATCGCCTCAGTCATTACTGAGAATGATATATGAAATCTGCCCTGTCAGAGGGGGTGATAAAACTGAGCAGACCCTGGATCTGTAGGTCCACTTTAGCAAACAGAGTGATGCAACAGGAGCAGATTGGTAGAGGAAAACATCTGATGATGAAGACTTTGTGGCCATGCTGTAAATGTCTGGGGACTTGCTTAGGACTAACCCTAGCCCAAAGCAAAGCTGAATTCTCACAGTCCTCAGAGCACATTTGCTGCACTCCTTCCACGCTCTTTCACCTAAATTGTTCATGGTTTCCTGATCCAAACTGAGGTGCTAATGCAGTTGCACCCTGACTGTCCAGAAACATGGACTTCTCTCTGAATTCTGATGCACGAAAGGAGCACAGAGATTTTGGCAGACATCAAGTCCTAAAATGTCTTCATTTAGGAAGACAGGGAGGGTGCTGGTGCCTTCACTTCAGTAGCAAGACAGTAATAGGTAAATGAGATGTCTGTTGCCTTGTGAAGAAGTCCTGCGTAGCCAGGACTGCCTTTGCTGAGGTGATACAGCTGGAGGGGAAGATTTACCCCTCTAGTATGGGAGCACTACTCCCACCCTATCTCCTTCCCTTGTTCCCTGTTTGTGGGACCACATTGCTAGTTGGTGATGGAAAAGGCCGTCACAGCAGCTGTGCAAACTGAGGCAGCAGTGTCCTGGGCACTCTGCCCTCCAAGCACCCCTCGCAGGCACCTCTGTGGGCACTAGCTCTTTGCCTTTCCCGTCACGGCGCACCCATCCTCCCGAGATCTATTACAGCCGGGGTGCCTCCTCATAACCCTCTTCAGGAATGGGAATCCAGCAACCCCTTGTCCTGCAAGTGGCATTGCGGTGGCGGCCCGTCTCGCCCCGTGGGGCAGGAGGGCTGCGCGCAAGCGGGAGCCGCTGTGGCTGGGCCACACCGGCTCCGGGAGCACAGCCGGGCACAGCCCGCCCCGTCACCCCGGCCCGTCGGGAGTCGCGGAGGGGCCGGTGCCGGGGCGGCGGCTCCGGCTCCCGCTCCCGTCCGCCCGTCCCGCCCCCTGGCTGCTCGGCCCGGCGGTGCTCCCGCCGCCGTCCCCCGCCGGCGCTCCCCGCCCCTCGCCCCTCGCCGAGCCCCGCCC
>JAWWES010000001.1:26643617-26701297 GCA_035583135.1 Lophotriccus pileatus
CGCGGCCCCCGCCCCGCACAGCCCAGCTCAGCCCCGGCCGCCCCGCTCCGCCGCCGCCGCCGGGCGAGGTTCGGGGCGCTCGGACACCCTGCCGTGCCCGGGCTGCCGAGTGGGGGGCGGAGGGAGGGGGCGGTGGGGCAGCAGCGCACCTCGGCCCGGCCGCCGCATCCCCCGGCACTCCCGGCTTTTTCCGCGCTTCTTTGGAATCATTCTGGGTCATCTTCCCCTCCGAGCCCCCTCCCTCGCCTCCCCCTGCATCACCATCCCCGGGAGTGTGTGCCCCGCAGGTGGGGTGGGCTGTGGGGTGAAGCCAGGGAGCAGGGCCAGGTGAGGAGGGGTTTCCCCGACCTAGGCTCTCCCATCTCCGGGGGTAAGAGGACCACAGCTTGTAGCAGGATTGGGCCCCAAAGCCAGCAGAAGCGGGAGGGTTTCAGCCTCATGGAGGGAACAGTTTGGGCCACCAGAACAAGCCGGGTGGGAAGGGCAGCAGAAGGAGATGCTGCAAGGAAATTTGTTCCCCTGGTATTATTGGGGCCGGATAGCTCCATAAGTGTCTCCAGAGGCCACAGGCCTAACTGCAAGAGTGGTGGTGCTGGGGGGGAAAAAGATGAAACAGGGGAGAATGGGTCATCGCCAATCCAGTCATGGCAAACTGCTCCAGGGAGGAAAGGAGGAAATGCCTCAGGTGGTTACAGAGAGGCCGAGAAAACAGGGAGAAGCAGAAGGAAAGAGAGGTGGGAACTGAGCCACTATCTCAGACTGGGGGGGAGCGGGGGTGGGGGGGGCACAGAGCCATCCATGTAAAGATTAAGTTTACATCTGATCTGGTCAAGGCATAGAACAGGCCTGTACCTTCCAGGAATATACTGCTTGGATGTCCTCTATAGATGAAGACAGAAGAGAGGTCTGAGCTGGTAGGACTAGGGCTCTCTGGCAAAGGTGAGTTGTCTCAGGGCTAGGTTAGCAGCCTTGTTTGCTGGGTTTGTGACGGTGGGGTGTTTGGAGACCAGAACTGCTCTAGCAGAAACGTGTGTGGCCAAAAGACTTGTGTTTCAAGACGGTAGGATGACAAGGTACTGCTTGAGTGGTGGAACACACCCATGGATGGAACAGGATGGGAGCAGCAGGTTAACATCCAGAGCACTGGCAGAGAAAAGCTGAGGTCCAAAGACTGTGGGAGCTGTACAGAAGAAACAGGGAGTGTAGCAGGGAATGGAAGGACTGCAATGGCAAGGGATGATGCAGATCAGGCATTCCATGTCAGAAATGACATTAGTAACGCTTTGGGTAGGGAGCCTCAGACTGGAAGGACAGGGAGCATGATGTGTCTCAGCAGCACTGGATGGAGTTGCTGCAGGACAGAGTCTGGCCTGAGCTATGCAGGCACTGATGCAAATCTGGCTCTTCTGTTCCTTGAAAGACATAGAGCTGCTCTTCACTGTCTAAATCATGACAAGGTGTTAGTGTGGGAAAGGAGAGAGAGAGATCTGGGGAGATAGAATGATCTTAAATTACTTTTTCTCTTTTCTCTCTTCTGCAGTGAACCTCATGCCCTGAATCTCCAAGGGAACCTTTGAAAAGGATCTTCCCCTCCCCACCGTCTCATTGTTTGCTGGCTCTGCTGTGCACAAGCAAGCTTGAAAGACCAGGCTGAGCCCTGGAAGACAGCGAAAAGGACAATGTAGTGGGAGTGCTGTGAGTTCTTGGATAGGGAACCCTCTCAATCCCGTTCCTAACTCTTCTCTCTGTTGATAGCTCTCAGACAGCCTTATCAGGAACCTCTACGGGGCCACGAGTGTGGTGGCATTTGGTGAGAGGGGAATTACACAGTGTATGCGCCACCCTCACTACTTCTGCAGGACCTTTGTTCTCCCTCTTGTCATCGCTGAAAATCTTGGCTAACTGCTCATTCCCTAGGACACTGGTCAGCCAGCACTTGCTCCTACCAAACTGCTTGGAGTCCCCAGAAGTCCCTGCTTGTGTGTGGCCTTCACCAGTCCCAGTAGGAGGCGGGCTCTGAATCAAAAGGTGTCTGGTTGTCACATGAAGTAAGGAGAGCTTTTTTCTTTGGGGGAAGAGTGGAGGAGAGAGATGAAATAGATGGGGAAGAAAAAAAAAAGTGTGCCCAAGCAAGTGAGGGAAGAAGCACTGGCAAGTATTCATGAGAGAGAAAGAAAGTGGAAGAAAGAAAAAGAAAGAGAACTAGGGAAAAAACAGATGAAAAAGTTAGAACAAGGGAAAGAAATATAAGCAAACAGGAGGGAAAGGGAGGACTGAAAGCAAGACAGAGTTGAAGCCTGTTCTGCCTGGCACCTGATGGCAATGCCTTGAGGAATCCCTCCGGTGTGCAAACAACTTGCATTGCAGCAGCAGATGAGGAAGGACGTGGCTCTGCCAGTGCAGAGTCCCACTCACCCTCTTACAAAATCCCAGCGGCAGGGACAGGGTGCAGTCTAGCAGGGGTGGCAGCATGGGGGACTCTGATTCAGAGTCCACCTTGCACAACAACTCACTGTGGTGGCTGGCATGTGGGATGTTAGCTCTGTTGGCCAACTCTTGGATCATCCTCAGCATCACAGCCAAACAGCAGAAACACAAGCCTCTGGAGCTGCTGCTATGCTTCCTTGCTGGCACCCACATCCTTATGGCAGCAGTACCCCTCACCACCTATGCCGTGGTGCAGCTGCGGCGCGAGTCCTCCGACTACGACTGGAACGAAAGCATCTGCAAGGTCTTTGTCTCCACATACTACACCTTGGCACTGGCCACCTGCTTCACAGTGGCCTCCCTGTCGTACCACCGGATGTGGATGGTGAGATGGCCAGTCAACTACCGCCTGAGCAATGCCAAGAAGCAGGCTCTGCACGCAGTCATGGGCATCTGGATGGTGTCATTCATCCTCTCCACCCTGCCCTCCATCGGCTGGCACAACAACGGCGAGCGCTACTATGCCCGGGGCTGCCAGTTCATTGTCAGCAAAATAGGGCTGGGCTTCGGTGTCTGCTTTAGCCTCCTGCTGCTTGGAGGAATCGTCATGGGCTTGGTGTGCGTGGGTATCACTTTCTACCAAACCCTGTGGGCACACAGAAGACGCCGGCGGTGCCGCCATCAGAGAGCAGAGGAAGCATCATCCTGCTCTTCATCAGCACACACCACTTTCAATGTGCCAGCCATTGTGGTGGAGGATGTACGAGGCAAACGAAGGTCTTCACTGGATGGCTCCGAGTCAGCCAAGACCTCCTTGCAGATGACCAACCTCATAAGTGCTATTGTCTTCCTGTATGACACACTCACTGGGGTGCCTATCTTGGTAAGCAGCAAGTTCTCCCTTTCCCTTCAGAGTCTGCAGTTAAACTAGAGTTCGTTTTCTCTCAAGTTTTAGAGAAGAAACTCTGTATCCTGTCCTACCAGCTGCAGAACTGCCGCATCTGAATCTGTGTTATTCTGAGTGGCGGTTTTAAAAAGATTGCAGTAATTCTGTCATCCTTCCATGGCAGCATTTTCTTAAATCTAAGCCTGGGGAATACACACCACACAGCTAAAACCACTGTGAAAGTTTAAGTGGCTAAGAGGAGAGGAGATTATTCTGCCAACTTCCTTGTAAAAGCAATAAGATTTCTATTTTTCCAGTTTGCTTCTGGAGAACTGATACACTGGCTTTAAAAGCTGTTGCATCCTGTTTTATTTTTCCTTTTGCTTGTATAGTTGTAGGCAGCATTCAGGATTTGGCTGGACGGTTGATTCTCTGCAAAACTGGAGAAGTTCTCAAAGACAGTCATTAAGAGAACAGAGGAGCTTAGTCACAGCTTTTTTTTTCCCAGTGGCTGTGTCCTTTGTTAGCATGCATTTAGCTCCAGCTCATAATGAGCACAGGGAAGAAGGGATGCTAGCACCAGGTCTCGCGTTAGAGATATGACAGCTTGGAGCATGGTGCAGCAAACCTGGGGCAAGACCCCAAGAGCAGTTTTTCAAAGGGACGCAGGGTAATTACTTGATGAATCCTTTACAGACAGATTACGTTCCACTACAGAGTTGATTCTTGTCTTTCTCCCTTGATCCCCATTTCTGTCTCCTTTCTTGACATTGTTTCTTTTTCTTACCTGGCAGGTTGTGAGCTTTTTTAGCCTGCGCTATGATACGGCCCCCACCTGGATGGTCCTGGCTGTGCTCTGGTGTTCCATGGTACAGACCTTGCTGCTCCCCTCTTTCATCTGGTCCTGCGAACGCTACCGAGCAGATCTCCGCACCGTGTGGGAGCAGTGCGTGGCTATCATGTCTGAGGAAGACCCAGATGATGGTAAGCTCCTCACGAACCCACAGTCACCTTTCTTCACTAACCACCTCCCCAAAAGACCACAGAGGAAAGAGGGGGTCTGCCTTGGGAAAGGGATTTGATGGTGTTGCAGGTGGCTAGGTGAGATGCATGTTATAGGTTGGAATCAGCAACCCTGAGAAAATTTATTCTGGAGAAGGCTCTGCCACTCACTTACTGCTTTAGGACTAGCATCCAGGAAGAATCAGTGCAACAACCTTCTCAGTAGTTGCAAGTGTAGAGACATTGTGTGTGGCTGCCAAACCACAACCAAAGCGACATGCTGGGCCTCAGCCCAACTTGCTGATCCAAAGGTCCAAGATCTTTGGCAGTGAATGATTCAAAGGCAAGACAGAAGAAATAGGGCAGTCTCTGGGTGGTTTTAGTGCTGCTGCAAGCAAAAAGATGAGGTCCTTGTTCAGAGGTGAGCCCTGAGGGCTGCAAGTAGGGCAGCAAGTCAGACAAGCATTAGGATGGCGTCCAGGTGCCCTGATAATGCTACTCTTCTGACTGAAAAGTGTTGACTGCCATTCTCCTCCTTGCCAACAGATGGTGCGTGTGATGATTATGGTGATGGCAGGATCTGCAAAGTGAGATTCGATGCGAACGGCGCTGCAGCTGTGAAGCGGGACTCCCGGGACATCAAGCTGCTACCCATGCACCACATGCTGTTGCCCCAAGACAAGGTGCACTACTTGCAGGTGAGCGGAGAGCTGGCAGGGGCAGCCCCACAACCCACTTCCTTCCTTCTCTGTCAGTCTCCCACGCCTTTATGCCCTCTTGACTCTCTTCTCTGAGAAAGCCTCAGCTACTCCCTTCCTGTTCTGACTCTTCAAGTCTTCTATCACCTTCCTCCTTCTCTGTTTTCCAGGTCCCTATCTCACGGAGAATGTCACATGATGAGACTAACATCTTCTCCGCCCACCGCTCTGCTCCATCCTTCCTACACAAGTGGTCTTCATCTGATGACATCCGCATTTCCACACCCCGCAAGCCTGGGGGCCCTGGATTCTTGCCTCCTCAGCTGCATGACTACCAGCACCGCCGGCGGCCCCCAGAAGATGAGCTGACGACCCTGCGGCAATTTTTGGAGGGGGGGCTACTGTCCCGGGGCTCCAGCTCCAGCGCCTGCTTCTTCCGAGATGAGATCACCACGTTCATCGACGAGACGCCGCAACCCACCCCAGCCTGCAGCCCACGGCACTCCCGTCTCCTGCTCGCATCACGCCGCGATCGCCGCCTCTCCCTCGGCAGCAGAGAGGAGGAGAATGCCGACCGGCCACGCCGCTGCTCCGTGGCTGGCAACGAAGTCTGGCATCTGCAGAATGGAGAGCAGGCGCCATGTGAAAGGACCCTTGAGGCCTGCGAGCCACAGACCTTCCAGGATCCCAAACTATGAGAGACAGCAACAAAAACATTCAGTGCCATCATGATTTTTAAATAAAACTGCAAGTGTTCCCTTTGTTCCGGGACCCAATCACTAATTTGCATTCTCATCTTTCTCGCCAGCAGGCAGGAAACACGGCACCCCACTCTGCTGGGGGAAAAAAGAAGTGGGACAGATCCGCGGAAGGGAGCACAACAACGGAGGGACAGCTAGCCTGTGCCTGCTCTCAGGTTACAAACACATCCACCGCTGCCACCGCCACTTGGCATCCTCGCCAGTCCCGTCCCCTTGTGAACTCCACCCTCGCATCCGCTCTGTCCTAAGAGAAAAGGCAGGCACAGAATGGTATTAAAATTCTATATTTGGAGTGTCAATCGTGTGTCTGTTTTTAAAATACTATATTAGTAATAATTTTGTTTCCATAGAAACAAAATGACTGGCCCAATGTTTAATGAAGCTTCACGGGCTTCTGGAAGGGAAATGCAGAACGTGCGAGGCTCCTTTCCTCCCTCTTCATCCTTTCTTGTTTGTGCATCTGAAAGGTAGCAGATGCTTTGCAGCTCAGGAAAGGGAATGATGCCCATAGAGGAGCTGTCATGGGAGACTGGGTGAAAAGTCTTCCTGTCCATTTCACAGGAGTGGCCTCTGGGGTTTCCAGCATTGCTCAAGCAAAAGGTTTTGCTTTGAAGCAACACCAGGCTTGGAAAAAATTAAATTCTCTCCAAAAAGACCCTGACCCATAACATCTCATTTCACCAATGCAAACTGTTGATTCCAGTGTGAACTGTGCTTGAAACATCAGATGACCCAAACTTCTCATCCAAACAGGAAAGCTGCCAGAGCCTTCTAGGGGAAGGCCCCCAACTGCCCATGTCATTAAAGCTGCGAGCGGTGAGGTCTGGAGCAGGGTCCTGCCCCACGCAAAACTCTTGGGAGGGCAGTGCAGGCGTAGCACGTGGGAGATGGTCCTTCTCCTGCCTGATGCTGGCTGTAGTTCCAGGCACGGGCAAAGGTCTGGCTGTGTGGGAGATGGACCTCCTGCCCAGTGCTGGCTGGAGTTCCAGCCATGGTCAAAGATTTGGCAGTGTCAGAGGAGTTGCGGGAGATAAGTAGCCCTTCACCTCTAAAGTGGTTTTCTGTGTGATGGGGCTTGGTCTATGAACTGTCGAAGCGTGACTCCTGATAGATTACCCTTAACCTCTTATGAGATGCCTCGTTGGAGGGGTTTGGGCGACCCACACCAAAGGGAGGGGTCGCGCTGGGCTGGCTGCCTGAACCAAGGGCCACGTCAGGCCGGAGGGGAGCCACCAGCACCGAGCGCCCCCGAAGCGGCGCCGGGTATCGGCGAGGCTGCCCGCCCACCGTGGCCCCGGCCCGGCGCCGCCCCCGGGTGGGCCGAGCCCGGGGCCCGCCGGGACACTCGCCCGCCCGCCCTGGACCCCCTCTCCTCCTCCCACTCCAGCCATGGCCTCGCTGCTCTGCCTCAGCCTCCTCGCCGCCGCCGCCGCCGCCACGTCGCCGGCCCGGCTGGTGCCGTACGACCTGCTGTACGCGGACGGGGTGCGCGCCTACCTGGCGCGGGACTGGGCGCGGGCGGCCGAGCTGCTGCAGCGCGCCCTGCTCAGCTACGCGGGGCTGCGGGCGGCCCGCCGCGCCTGCCGCGCCGACTGCGCCCGGGAGGAGCCCTTCCCCGCCGGGCCGGGGCGCTGGGAGGCCGCGCTGCTCGGCCCCGTGCTGCAGCGAGCCGGCTGCCTGCAGCGCTGCCTGGGGCGGCGGCTGCTGCCCGCGCCCTCCGCCCACCGCGCCAGCCGCGCCGTGCGCCGCGAGTTCGAGCGCAGGGAGCCCTACAACTACCTCCAGGTGGCCTTCTTCCAGGTGGGCACCGGGCCAGGGGGGGTGGGAGTCGCCACCCCCGGGGGCTGCTGTCAGCCGGGGCGGGGGGCCTGATGGGGTGGTGGGCAAGGGCGAACTCTTCGCCCTCAGCCCCGAGACGACTGAGAGGGGACCTTATCAATGCATTGGAATGGGCTGCCCGGGGAAACGGTGGAGTCACCGGCCATGTAGGTATTTAAGAAGAAACTGGATGTAGCACTTAGTGCAGTGGTCTAGTAGACAAGGTGGTGTTAGTTCAGAGGTTGGACTTGATGATCTCAGAGGTCTTTTCCAACCTGGTTGATTCTGTGAATGTGTATAAATATGTAAAGAGGGGATGCTAAGAGGATGGAGCCAGGTTATTCTTGGTGCTGTCAAGCAACAGGATGAGAGGCAACAGGCAGAAACTGATGCTCGGGAAGTTCTACCTGAACATGAAGAACTTCTTTACTGTACAGGGTGACACACTGGAAGAGATTGCCCAAAAAGGTTGTGAAGTCTCCCTCACTGGAGATATCCCAGATGCAATCCTGTTCCACGTGCTGTAGAACAACCCTGCTTAAACAGGGAGATTGGACCAGATGACCTGCTGTGGTCCCTTGCAACTTGACCCATTCTGTGATTCTGTGAACCCAGGGAGCGGCTGGGGTGAGGGGTGCGTGTGAACAGCAGGAGCAGCTCCACAGGAGCATGACAGGCGCTGCTGCCTTTTTTCCACAGCTGAAGAAGCTGGATCAGGCTGTGTCTGCTGCTCACACCTTCTTCGTGGCTAATCCCCAGCACCTGCAGATGAGGGAGGACATCGAGAAGTACCAGCGCATGTCAGGGGTGAAGTCAGACAGCTTCCGGGACCTGGAGGCCATGCCGCACTGGGTGAGGGCTCAGTGCAGAGCCAGATATTAGCAGCTCTTATTCCATCCTAGGGAGCAGTCTAGGACTCTGATCTTTTCCCACACAAAGGCCATGGCTTCATACAGGGCCCCCATACATAGAATCATAGTTTTAGCCTGTAAGGGACCTTTAAAGATCATCTAGTCCAAGCCCCCTGCCATGAGCAGGGTCACCTTCCACTAGACCAGGTTGCTCAAAGCCCCAGCCAACCTGCCCTTGAACACTCTCAGGGGTGGGACATCCACAGTCTCTCAGGGCAACCTGCTCCAGTGTCTCAATACAGTCCTCATAACAAGTATTTTATCTCCAATCAAAACACTCAGTTTAAAACTGTAGCCCCTTGTGCTGTCACTACAGGCCTTGATCAAAAGACTTTCCCAGACCCCTTCCTATCTGAAAGAATGCAAGGTCTCCCTGGAGCCTTCTTCTCAGGGTGAAGACAAAGCACTGCAAGTATGACATGGAGACTTTTTGGTGACAGTTATTTGACTTAAGTCCGTAAGATTTGCTGTCACTGCGTGGTGGGCTGTGTATGACCAGGCAGGCCCCCATATGTCAGCACCATCCTGCGAGCGACTCAAAAGTCTCAGGCCATCCTTTGGTGTCACACACACTGATGAAGGGAGCTGGATCTGTCCTTCACAGGAAGCATATGAGGCTGGTGTGCAGCACTACGATGCAGATGAGTACCTGCAGGCCGTGGCCAGGCTGGAGGAGTCCCTCACAGAGGCCCTGTCAGCACTGGAGGAGTGTCGTGCCCTGTGTGAAGGGCCTTGGGAAGATGAGGACGAGGAGGAGGAGATGCAGCCTGGGCTGTATGAAGCCATTGCAGGTAGTGTTAGAGGCGCAGAGGGTTGGGTAGGAAGCCTGTGCTGCCCACAGTGGACATGTCCCATCTCCCAGCACTCCTGTCTGGAAGAATGGGCTACCGCCTTTCTTGTTCCTCTCTCTTGCAGCCCATTATATTCAGGTTTTGAAGTGCAGGCAGCAGTGTGTCCTTGATATTGCCACAAAGCCGGGGCGGATTTCTGCCACGGAAGATTTCATACCCTCTCATCTTGATTTGCTGCAGTTTGCCTACAATCAAGGTGAGCAGAGCCACAACCCAGCAGGTTATGCTGTGGCACTCCCACACTTCCCCTTTGCCTCTAGTCCTGGAGGGCAGCATGTCATGGGAAAAAGTGGCACACTGACCTGATATCTACTCCTATATGCCCCCGACTCTTCCCAAAATCTCTCTTCTCTTGCTGGAGCCTGTGGCCCCCTTGGGAGAGGTCCCTTGTGGTCTGCTTCGGCCTTCTTGCCCACCTTCTGTAATGTGGGGCTGTTCCCACGTCTTTTCTTCAGCACACTCCTTTCCAAGTCCTTTCTCCAACTATTTTTTGTGGGGTTTATACCTTTCTTTTCAGTACATGGCTCCAGACCAGGCCCCCCTTTCCTATCTAGGGCCTACACAGGCATCTCCTGTCAGCAGTTGTGTTCCTTCTGAGCTAGCCCTACCTGCCCGTGCTGAACTGATTGACTGTCATGACATTGGCCATCCCGTCACTTTGTCACTTTCACAAGTCCCTCAGCCCTTCTCTTGCTCCTTCCCACACTGACTCCTCCCTTACCTGCTCTTTCAGACCAATGGTAAAATTGTATCTCAAAGAAGCCTCAGACCCCTCATCATGTCTGTTGCATGATGGAGGTGGGACCATCTCTCTTTCAAATATGTACTTATTTTTTGTCTATCTCTTCTGAACATGCTCACAATAAGTATTAAAGGTGGGTCCATTCTTTACCAGGTTAATTTTCTGTTAATTCTCTGCCCACCGTTGGGTAGGGCCCAGTTAGGCAGGGATTGATGTGTACTTGGTATAAGTCCAGCTGCCGGATCCTGACTGAGATATTGGGTGCTGCTGGCCCATACACATTTGCTGCTCAAGTCAAGTCTTTCAGAGACATACATGTTTGTTCTCTTCTGTCCTTGCCCAAGTTGGGAATCAGACACTAGCTGCTGAATGTGCTGCATCCTACTTGCTCTTCTATCCCACCGATGAGCCCATGTTGGAGAAAATGGAACAGTATCGCACAGAACTGGGAGAGGACACAGCTGTTACAGCCAGACAGGTAATTACAACTCCAGGTCTGTACTTTTTGACCCTCTCCTGTCCCATACCATAGGATCACAGTCCAGGAGGTGAAAAGGGAAACGTGTTTCACTGCAGATGTGTGCCAAGCCCAGGACTGAAAAAACTGGAGCCTGAGTTTACATATAGTCTGTCACAGTCAGTGTCCCTTCAGGACAAAACCAGGCTTTAGTAGTGCACAGCAGTGTGTTTGGGCAAGTTTTGGCCTGACAGGTATGGCATTGTCTTTAGAAGGGTGATTGTTTGACAGCCTCTTTTCTTCCTTAGAATATTCAACACTATGTGCAGAGATCTTTGATGGAGAAGAAGTTGATTTATTATTCAGTGGAGCATCTAGGAGAAACTTTTAATGACCCTGTAAGTAACAGTAACATCCTAATCTTTACTGCCCTGATTTCACCAAGGGAGTTGCCAGAATTCACTTTAGTAGGAAATGATCCAGAAAGGATCAGATGCTGCGCAGAAGGATCCAGAAGTCCATATGAGGTGGATCTTTAAGGCCTTTCCACTGCTCCAGGACTGAAGTTAATTTGAAATTGCTGCTGTAATCATATGCATTGGCTCAATCTGTCTGTCATAAGAAGTGGTCCAGAACTGTTGGTCTGGTATTCACTGGAGAAGTAGATCAAGGGACTAGCTGTTTGACATGATCCACTGTGGGAGAAGTTTATTGTGTACTGAACCACCTCCGTGTGTTCCTACAGGATCTTTGGACTCCAGATGAGCTTATTCCTGAAAACTTAAAGGAGAAATACAGGTAAGATTGGACAAGTTGACTAGGACTGAAGTGTAAGTAGGGGATAGTGCAAGGAACACTAGTACGTAGAGAAATGAGCAAAACAGGAACAGAAAGGATGTCAAATGCTACCACAGAGGAGGGTTAGGCATAGCTCTGTACTGACAGCCCTGGTCTCTGTTTTTTCCCTTGCTCCCGAGAGAGGATCAGGAGAAGCAAAAGGAGGAAACTCTGGATGTGGAAGAGAGGGAGAAGAGGGGTGAGTAAAAGAGCTTGAAGAAGGCCTTGGATGCAGTCAGCCACGCTTAGTCAGACTAAGTCCTGTCTTTTCTTCCATCCTCAGACATTTGAATGCTAGCATAGATGCAGACTGACTTGAATGGCTCAGCAAGTCTTCTCACTGTTTCTTTTCTCCCTCTTTGATGCATGTGTAATCTTGCAAAATCTCACTGCGTACATCTCTGGGATGGGAACTCAAAGAGCACTGTGGCTGGAGATGCTGAGAGCAGCCTGAATACGTGACAAGCCTGTGGACGTGCAGATCCCTGTTCAGGGTGGCAGGAGTGTCTACACCAAACCTGGTTCAGCTCCACCAGCGCAACTTCAAACAACATTTTTCTGAAGGGGACAAAGGAGGGAGGGGCCAGGAAATGGAAACTGGAAACAGACGATTCAGCTTGGGCAAGTCTTTCCCTGGAAAAGAGAAGTCTAAACGGTTTGTGGCTGAATGATATAGATTGCAGTGCAGAGTCTTGTGTTCTTGCTGGTCCCCTATTCTTTTGTGGGGACACACAGCCTCTTGCAGGCCTCTGTCCTGGAGTCTTTGCTTAAAATGACCCCAAGTGGTTCTCTGCTGGGGCACACGTGAGAGCAGATCCTTCTGAGGGCCTGAGTGCCTTGACATTCCTGACCATCCAGAGGTCATAGGGGGTGGAAAAAAAGGCCAAATATCAAAAGACCAAATCACCAGCTAATACCCATTGCTTTTCTTTGAGGCTGAAGAAAGTAGAGAGATTCACTGGAGAGTATTCTGGGGTAAGATATGTGATCGAAAGGAGGGTTGATGGAGGTGTTTACCTGCTTCTTTTCTCCAGAGCCTCAGTCCAGTAGGCTGGACCTGCTCTGCTGCTGCGATCCACAATGCACTCAACTTTCCCCGGCTCCCTGCTGCTCTCACAGCAAGCCCTGGGTTTCTGCTGGCTCCCGAGCACGTGCTGTAGCCCAGCTTCCCCCACTGATGCTCTGGTTCCCCTGAAGCATGCAAGGGGTGCAAGCGGCACAGGTCTGCGAGGAATGGGCACTTCTGGGGAACTGTCCTGTCTTCTCAGAGAATGTATAGTGCATCTCCACTTCCTTGTCCAGGCTGAGGGCTTCTTGTCCAAAGCTCGCTCATGCCAATCTGTACTTGCTTCTCAACAGGCCCTTTGCCTTTTGAGGGTATTGCTGTCACGATGGATTCCCACCAGATGAATGGAACCCAGAGGGTTGTGTTTGACAGAGTGCTAACGGAGTCTGAGTGTAAGGACCTTCTCCGACTGACAAAGGTGAGGCCAGGATTCTGTGAGAGCTCCTGTACGTGTCCATGTCAGCAGGCAGGATGGTAGGATTTCCATGGAGGAGAGGTGGCAGCCAAATGCATGTCGTCTCTATCCTTCTATTCCAGGCAGCGGGAGAAGCAGGAGATGGCTACCGTGCAAGACGGTCGCCTCACACCCCACATGAGAGATTTGAAGGGTTAACTGTTTTGAAGGCCATGCAGGTAAAGTGGCTCTCTGAGTCTGCCACCTTCCTGATTGTCCAGAAGGGGTGTTCACCACCCGAGCATTTTCCTCTGTGAATAGCACTCGGTATTGTCTCCCTCACAGCACGTGAGGTCTCCTCTGACCTGATTCCTCCATGATCATCTTTAGGCATGTTGTACATATGCTATCTCTCCTGTGAGGTGTGGTTTCAGGAATGCTGCTTGTCCCTGTGTGGTAAACTTACAGACATGCTTCCCTTAGAATTGGAGAATAAATTAAGGTAGAAGGAGCCTATGGAGATCTCTAATCTGACCACTTGCTTGCAGCTAGGTGAGATCCCTCAAGACTTTGCATAGGCAAGTCCAGAACATTTCCAAGGGTGGAGATTCCCTAGCCTCTCCAGGCACCTTTTTTGGTGCTGTACCACTCTTGTAAGGATGAAATTGTTCTTTATATCTAGCCAAAATTTTCCTTGCTGCAGCTGCAGCTTTTGTCTGTTGCTTCTTGTCTTTTCAGTGTGTCTCTCTAAGAAGATTCTGTCTCTGTCTTCTCTGTTAGGTGACATGAGAGTGTAGTTAGATCTTCCTTTGGCCTTCTCTAGGCTGAAGAAACCCAGACCTTTCAGCCTCTGTCTTTAAGTCATGTGCTCTAACGCTCCTGTCACCTAAGGACACTTCACTGAAGAGTTGTTCCAGTCTATTCGTATCCCTTGTGGAGTGATCGACCCAAAATGATGCTGCATTCCAGATGTGGCTTCATGTGGCAAAGGAAAAAATTGCTGTGCTGTACAGTTGTACTCCTGGCTTATATTTAAATGAGAAAATGTGTTCTTTTCTTACCTGAGTGACCACAGGGCTTTACAGGGGCCTCTTTTTCTGTACTCTGTGTGTGTATCATTCTTAGAGTGTCTTTGTAAGTATTCTAACAGACTTGTTATTCACTTGTAGCTGGCCCAAAATGGGGACGTGGACTGGAGAGATGCCAAGTTGCTTCTGCAGGCTAGTGAGAAATCTCGGAAAATCATAGAGTCCTATTTTACTCCTGGAAAGAAACTCCATTTTTCGTTCACACACCTTGTGTGTCGCACGGCAGTAGATGGTAAAGAATCTTTCACCCTGTTAGTCCCTGGCTCCTGGAGAGTCTCCTCAGTTTCAGCCACGTGCTCTCAGGAGACTGTCGTCTGTTTACTCTCACTGTGCCCCTTTTTCTCTGACTTTCTCTTTCTTGAAACTGAAAACTCCCATATTCACTTTTGTAACTTTTCAGGGCAGCAGGAAGGTCGCATGGATCTTAGTCATCCTGTCCATGCTGATAATTGTCTCTTGGATCCTGAGGGGCAAGAGTGCTGGAAAGAACCACCTGCCTATGTGTACAGGGACTACAGGTAAGAGGACCTGCACTAGATCATGTAGAGATCAGAGCATCCCCCTGGCCCCATCAGAGGATGAGCTTAGCTTATAGAAACCAGGTGATGGGTTGTTGGCTCAAAGCCATCCAGGACTGTAGCATCAGGCAGAGGCTGTATCAGTGCCTTCAGGACAAGGTGTGAGGCACCTTCCCTAGGCTGGGAAGAAGACCTGTCCTTTTTCCCTCCTTACTTCTCAGAGACAGCTTAAGCAGAGATCAGAATGGGGCTGGGAGGCTGCACAGCCTAGAACCATGATATCAAATTGTAGTCTTGCGGAGCTACCACACATTCTACAGTCCACTGCCAGCCCTTTTGATAGTGTATTTCTTCTAGTCAAGTTCCATCTTTTACAGTCTTCTGTGCATTACTGGAGAGGGATAATCAAGCTCCTTGGACTTCCTTTGTTTGAGCAGTCAGTGTACCCTGGTGACTATTCTCTGTTCACCTCTCTCAAGATTCACTGCCAATACTTTGTGCTGGATTTTTCCATTCCACGTGAGAGTTTATTCTTTTTCCAGCCTGTGGCAGGTTTTGTTGCTCTTCTGTGAAAGAACGTGAAATGCATTTTAATGATGATGCCAGTTGTTGCACACTGCAGCCAGATGAGGTCAGTTCACTACAGCTGATTCCCTGCTACTCACCATTCCATCCCTGAGCATCCAGAAATCTTACTTGTCTTTTCTTTGAGTAGTAGCTGTATCCAGAGCAGAAATCTCTAAGCAGCCTATGGCGAGGATGTGGGACTTGGAGGGAATTCCAGTATCACTGAGTTGTTTCCCTTCTGATACAGGTGTTGACTTGGTATAATCAGATTGTAAAGTTGCCAGGCTTTGTCGTGTAACTGGTTAGGTCTCTGTCCTTCCTGGGAGAAAGCCATCCTGTCACTTCATTCCTCCGTGAGTTCTCTGACTTCCACTTGAATGTATGGTAAAATACTTTTCTTGAATCTATGCCATTGAGCTATTTTCAGGAGTATCCCTGTCCTCTTGCAGTTTGAGTTGTGAGTAAGCAAGGGTTTGTGAGCTCACAAGGGCTGAGCTCCTATGGTATATTTTTGAATGAAGTCCCTGTGTTCTGGGACTTCCTGGGCCTCTTCTATGTATTTGTGCTATAGCCATTAATGATGCTGTTGAACAGGATTGGACCCAGGGCCAAAGCGTCGTAGCGTCCGACGCTTCTCCAGGTCAACAGTGCTCCTTTTGGTGCCAGCAGTGCACTGGTCACTGTGTGCTGTTCACATGCTCTTCTTCACCTTCTCTGTGTTCATTAGCAATTTCTCCAGTGGCACCATTCTGAGTACTTTTAGCAGAGTCCAGACTGCTGAGATTGAGCATGTAGTCTTTCCCTGGAAAATCAACTGTTTTGTCAAACACTGTGTGGGTAGCGCAGTCTGCTTTTAGTACCCCCGTGTTACATTTTAAGACTGTTTTCCTTTTACCTCTTGTCCTCCAATTACCCTTCTCCTCAGAAGTGGAGCCTAAAGCCCTGCAGACTATTGAGGTCAGGATAACAGGCCTGTTTAGGCTTCAGTCATTATCCTTACCTTCCTGTCCCTTTGTACATATAAGAGCTCTCCTTGCTTTTCTCCGCTCATGTTGCCCCCTGGCTTCACAGCCTTATTACAATCCTATGGCAGAAGAGCTGTAACTTCCTGGGTTTCGGGGTTGGTAATCCTCTCACTGCCCTTATATCCTTAACATTGCTTCAGCAGCCACAGTGTTGATTTTTATTTCTTTATCCCAATCCCATTAATTAAAAGCCTCTGTTGTTCCTCTGAAGTTTTCTATCAGCTTAATTGAATACCAAGAGGAAACTCACATAGTTCGTGGTCCATTCTGTCACCTAGTCGACTGCAATCTCACCTGTGCTGCACAGTGACCTCATTACTTCTCTTTTTAAATAACTTGAGAAAAGAAATTTGTTTTAATTTTCTTTTCCCTATGCACCAAGCCTCTTTTTGATTATTCTTATGTTACCTTGAAATTCCTTGGCTGATAAGACATGACTTTCTTTGCTCATCAGTCTCTTCTTCCAGCCACTGGATTATTCCCAACCCTAAAACATAAACAACGCCATGCCAGGTCAGAAGCAGGGTCTGTCAAGCCCTGAGCATTGTCACAGCAGGCCACAGATGCCTCTGCACACTGCCGAGGATTAAGAAAAAACCAAAACAAAACGGGACAAGTGCGTAGAGCTAATTCCCTGGCACACTCTCCCAGCCTCCTGTGGCTTGCAGCTCAGGGACTCCCCTGAGCTAGGTACTGCTGTATTTAACACCCTCAAACGGATTCTCCTGGTAACTGGTCTGTTCACTTTTTGAATGTGTGATATCCACAGCCTCCCGTGACAAGGAGCGTGGGGAAGCACCTGGGAGGAATAAGCTTCTCAGCCCATATGTACTCTTTATTTTTGTCCACAGTGGCATTCTCTACCTCAATGATGACTTCCAAGGTGGGGGCCTTTTCTTCACTGAAGTGGACACTGTAACTGTCACAGTAAGTCTGGGACTGGCCAAAAGGAGAGAGGACTGAGGGTGAGACTTAGTCTGGGCGGGAGGAAACTATTTGGTTATTGGATCCCATCATTCCAAAAACAGTCCAGTGCTGATGCTATGGCAGATTCAAACAGGGGCAGCTAAAGGCAAATTGAGGCAAATCTCAGACAGAGGAGTGGTTAACTCTTTCCTAGCTGAGATTTTTCAGGCTCTTCCAGTCTATGGGTGTCTGTGACCTTTGTTGTCCCGTTGATTCTCTCTGCCCCTCTCTCAAGGTCTGCCTTGCTCGCAGACTGGCCATGGATGCTTAGCAGCTCTCTGCACTTCCATGTTCTCAGAGGCAGTGTCACCTCTGTAGAAAGACACTGTGCTTCAGAGCGGGGGACTGCTGGCTTCATGGTTTTTTCTCCCTTTTGGCAGGCCGAGGTGCATCCTAAGTGTGGGAGGCTGGTAGCCTTCAGCTCTGGCAAGGAGAACCCCCACGGCGTGTGGGCAGTGAGCCGCGGAAGGCGCTGTGCTGTTGCTCTCTGGTACACACACTCCCGGGAGCACGCAGAGCAGGTGAAGGACTGTGCTGAAGAAACAAATACAAGTACCTCCAAGTGAGATCAAATCCTGCTGAGGAATAGCTTTTTGGCTTTCCCTTGGGGCAGGGCCTAGTGCAGCGGCTGGGGGTTGGTTGCCCAAGGTGTGACAAGGTGTGTGGTGGAGGGGCCAGCCTGTGATGGGTCATGCAGGAGAGATGGGGCTCTCGGGTGGTTGGATGGATGTGGCAAAGACAAGATGTGCCTTGTGAGCCCCTGCGAGCAGAGCCGAGACCCCAGCAGGGAGGGGCTCACATCTGCTCTGTGTCCATGGCTGCAGGAACGGGTGAAGGCAGAGGAGCTGCTGCAGCAGAGGGCTGTGGAGCAGGACCAGCTTGATGGAGGAAAACGTCAGGGGACTGATCATAGCAGCAGATCCTCCTCAGAGCCTCCTGTTTCCAACAGTGGAACCAAGCCTGCGAATCGGAGACAGAAGCCTGGCTCAGACAGCAAGCAGCACCCCAAGGTGCTGCGGGCCAGAGATGAGTTCTGAGTACACGGAGCCCTGGGGGCAGGACTGGCACACACCATGGCCTGGCAGGTCATGGTAGGACCGGGACCATCAAGGCCTGGAGCAGTGTAGTAGCATGCTAGAGCTGTAGTGATGGGGAGGGATGCAGCTTTCTTCTCTGTGGTGTCCCAGCAGCAGAAAAATGGGAGAAGGGCAGAGTGTGGAAGTCAGTGGCACCTGGAACCTTTTTCACTGCCTCACCAGTTTGTGCCACTCAGAAGTAAGAGGATAAGGTCTTCTCACCCCACTTCTCTCAGTGCCAACTTTTTGGTCATCCAGGGCTAAATCTGAAAGGGGGAGGAGGAGCCTGGAGTCTTTCAGGAAGGGCTGTCTCACATTCAGGAATTCAAAACTGAAGCCTTTGACTTTCCTAGGCACCTGCAGACTCCAGAACCTCACCACTGATCTGAGACAGGGAAGGTGATGGACTGTGAATATATGGAATAAAAGCGAAATGCTGGACACATATTGGTGGGAGCTTGAGTCTGTACACTACGAGGCAGACGTGCACAGTTGTTGCTGATGAAAATTTAATTAACAAATAATGGAAGGGGGTTGAGCGCTCGGTGAAAGAAATCAGTGTTTGCCTAGATGAGAGAAACTCAGTTCTGCCGTGACTAGCTTGGAAAGGGTGAGGAGTGCCTTTAAGGAAAAGCACTATATGCTCACGTTTCCCTGCAGCAAAGCCTCCCTTTTTTTTTTTTTTGTTTGTTTGTTTGTGTTTTCCTTCTCCATGCACTAAATTGTCCCTGAAAGCAGAAGAGAGATTTTGTTTATCATTTTCCACCCTGATAGAAAGACAATCTGCTGTCACTGCCTGGGGGATTAGTGTCCCGAGATGGGATTATTTTGTAGCCAAATAGGAATTGAATGGGGTGGATATGGAGTATCAAAAAGAGCAGTGACCCTTTTCCTGGGAAGCATTAGAGCCAGAGATCAATCTGTGGTCATGACATACTCAGGCCTTGATGAGTTGTGCTTGGAGACCCCAACTACAGTTCAAGTGGAAGAAATCCGTAGGGCCAGGTCAGTGGTGTAAGAGGTGGGTGAGTGATCCCTTCATCACCATTGGCACAGGGCCCCTGCTCTGTGGAAAGGGAAGTCTTTCCTCAGTCTGAATCCTGACACTTCCTTAACATTCAAGCTTGGGAAACCTGCACTGGCAACCCTTTTTGCTTCCCATCCTCCCCAGAGTCACAGGAAAAAGACAGTTTGATGTGTGCATTTCAAATTCCCTGGCAAGGGATCCATCACATCCTAGCATTCACATATCCATCCTGATGATTTATGTGGGGGTGCTGGGTGGTTCCTTCCTGGCAAGGACATGTTGGGGTGTGAGGGGCCAGTGTCCACATCTCTGGCTTGCTTTGCCCAAAGGTGGCTTGGGTGATTAGACTGATGGCCTCCTGACGTCAGATGAGATCCGTTAAAAGGTATTTATCTCGGGCTTGGGCCAAAGCCGCGGGAGAGATTAAAAGAGATTGAGGCCAAGATAATCCCCTTGCAGCATCCCACTAAAGTGGCTGCCAAAAGGCATGCCACCAAATCTTTTGCCACCCTGGGCCCCTGTGCCCAGTTCTGGTTTCCCCATCCAGAGCCCCATTTGCTGCCCAGAGAGGGTGTGACAGCCCTGCCACTGGTTTTCCCTTATCAGGGCCTCTGTGGGTGGCATCATCCCTCTTTCTGCCCTGCCCAGGACATGCGTAGCGTGCTGTCCCCAGGAAAATGGGAATTCCTGTGGACTGTGAGGTACAGCAAGCCCTGCCCCAGTGGCTGATAATCCTAGCCTGTTCTGGCTAATCTTCACTTTATTAGTTTGTTGCTGATATAAACGGAGTCAAATCCGCCTGTGATGGTTTCTTTCCCTTCAGGAGCAGTGTGCTACTCTCTCTTTTCACCCCTCCCCATCCACCTGCTTTGCATTACGTCCCAATCCGATTTCCCCAAGTCTCTGGTGTCTGATTTAATTTGCCTGACGCTGCTCCTGGAATCAGCCCTCCCCCAACCCCTCCCGTCCACAGCCTTCCAGCTCCCCATGGGGAGATCAGTCCTGGGAGAGGCTGAGGAGCAGAGAGGGAGCAAAGGACTCGCTGGGTGGACAAACAGGACTGACTGGAGAAGGCAAAGGGACAAGGAGCTTCTGGCCAGCAAGTAGCTGTTCTCACAAGGGAGGCAGCTGTGAGGGTGCCATCCAGAAGGGACTGCAACCCACCTCACTCTACAGATCCCGGTAAGTACCTTGCCCTGTTGCGATGCCTGAGGTCACCTTGGTGAATCGGGCACTTGGGAGCCTGAGTTTCTTGGTGTGATTCTTTGAGGAGTCTTTGTACAAGGGCTGATCCCATCAGAAGATGCGGGAGGTTGAGATCATGGAAGGGAAGGACTTGGGGTTAGTGCTGAGATGTCTTTACAGTGGTGAGGGGTTTGTGCAGGAATGGGGTTGCTTGTTCTTCCTTTGGCAGGTAAATCTCACCAGTTTTCAGACTGGAGCGGGAGGGTAACACCTCTGCTGAGGGATCTGGCACTCACTAGCCGTACACAGTCCTGCACTCCTGCTGTGCCCCGAGCACACCTCTTCGCAGCTGGCTGCTTTTCTGGATAGAGAAGGAGCCCTCAAAAAGCAAGGAGCAGATCAGGGTAATTTTACCCTGACCTTTGATCTCCATCACAGGAGAGAGGGATCATCTCTGTATCCGGCTCTGCAAGGAGCCCAGGGTCACCAGGGCGAGCCTGCGAAGCTAGTCAGGGATTACACAGGGATGCTGCCTATTAATAATGAGTCCTCCTTCCTGCACCTTTCCCTTTTCCATTCACAGCCCTCTCCCAACATTCCACAGAGGGACCACTCCCTCCCCAGCGTGGGGGAAGCTACCCAGAGGATAAATAACTTGCACCCTGATCCTCACAAGGCAGTGATGCAGGTGACTTAGTGGACAGTCCCTGGGGAACAAGCTGGGCCCCTTCCATGGCATAGTGCAAGGGATTACAGCCACTGCCCTAAAAAGGCAGGGTGTGGCAGCAAAAAGCAGAAGACAGGTGATTTCAGACTCCCCTATGCCTCACACCGCAGTAGAGGCATTTGTTCTGCTCTGAGCAGACACCCAGGGCTCAGGATGGGTTTGGTTGCCCACAGACAGGAGTGCTACATCAGGTGCCTCCAGCAAATTTGTTGGAAAAGGCAGAAGTAGAAAGAACTGTCATGGTGGAGAGCAGAAGAAATGAAATGTGGTTTCAGAAGCCAAGAGCTGGGAACTGGATGAGCACAGCTGAGGCAGAGTTCAGAAGAGGGCTGGCATGAAATAACTGAGCCCAGGCTCTGTTTGGCTGTGCTGTGCTCTCTGGTCATGCTTGTAGGGGCCACAACTCTGGACCAGTGCTGGTGCCAAGGTCCACCTGTGTCCACTAATAGTCGTGCTGATGGTGGTGAATTGCTTTTTGCAAAGGTACCTAAGGACTTGGTTTCCTCTACTGTTTAGCATTCACCTGAAAGAGTCCTTACTTCCAGAAAGCACTGAGTGTGAACCATTTAGGAGCCTTTCCCATTAAAACCTGACTGGACAGCTGCCATGAGCAACCGTGAGCTGATCCTTGGATCCACAAGAAATATGCATTCCTGAGGTCCTGCTGGTCAAGGCAGGAACATGCCTTGGCCAAACTCTGTTTCCCTTTCCTCTGTTCTTCCCCCATTTTGTTCCCCCCATTTCCTGTTCTAAATTTACATGCCCATGATGAGCTGCTCTTTTGCACACCTGCTGTAGTCCTCCTGGGAGGCAGCTGCACTACATCAGGGACTGGGTAACTCACTCTCCACAAATTGCACAGGGATGTGATGGATGGAGGGGACAGGCAAAGATGGAGCTATTATTATCACTCGTCTGAGTCTCCTTGTCCTTCTGAGGCTGAGAACAATTCCCAACTTCATTTAGAGTGTTCCCTCAAAGGGATTTAAAGGTTCGGACAGAGTCCTGAGCTGCACCTTTTCTATATTTAGACCTTTTTATCTGTCCTCGACATCCTGCCCCTGCCGTTTGATCTGCCTACCAGCTCCGAAAACCCCTCATCTCGTTGTGCAGCTTTACAGAGCAGGCTGTGAACTGGCACTCCTGTGCTAGTGCCAGAGTTGAGAAACACCCAGGCAAGGGAAGAGAGCAGTAAAAAAGCAGAATACAAAGAAGATTGGGATCCGATGGGTAACAAGGAGGACATGTGCAGTCAGCTTCACATGAGACAGAAATTGAAAGGAAGGCAGAACAAGGTTCCCATCTCCATGTGGCTCTGGGTAGGCAAAATCAGAAGTCTACAAAGACAGACTAGGGCAGCTGGATGGACAATGATCTCAGAGAGCCAAAGGCATGTGAAATAACAGCCTGAAGAGATTGGGAACCAAGCAGAGGAGGCTGGAAGGAGAGAGTTGGAGAGAAGAGGTGACCCAGAAGGAAAAGGCAATCCAACGCTTAGCATTAATGAAGGGGAAATAGAACCTAAGGCCAGGATGTGGGCCACAGTGGTCTCTGGGTTGGGCCTGCTGGTCTCTGCAGGGCAGCTGGAAGTTCAGGTGTGCCACTTGGTGTGTCGGTAGGCATCGACCACAGCTGGACACAGTCTCACAGCCTTTCTGTACACTGACAAACACCACAGGATGAGGATGATGTGCAGTGTCCAGCTGAAAGCTACAGAGCCTTCTTCAGCATCTCCCCCCTCTGTCAGTTAGCTGAGAGGAGGGTGGGGTGTCCATTCCCTTCCCAAAGGAGGAGGGCATGCAGGTGGGCTTTTATGGCCATTCATTCAATGAGGTGCAGCTATGCATCCTTGCTGGGAGGATGCTCCTCATCACTGCTCTGAGAGAAGAAAAAACAGTGTAAAGGGTCCAGCTTAGGTGCTGGTCTGTTTCCATCCTTCAGTATAGATAAGGCTGGCAGCCCCAGGCCACTGCTGTGGCATGTGCCTCTGACAGTACAGTCCCAAACTCCTTTCCTGCTCCCTCACTGTCTGCTGGGGCCAGCAGACCAGGCCAGAAGCCATGTCCAGTGCATGGGCAGGAAGCAGGGCAGAGTCAGCAGTGCTGTGGCCCTTGGAGACAGCAGGCACAAGTCTCTCTCTGCAAAGTAGAGCCTGAAATAGACTCCCACTGGGATAAGCTCATGCCTCCCAGGAGCTACAAGAAACCTGTATCTCCTTGTCTTTCCTATGCTCAACACCATGCCACATAAATGACTGACCAAGCAGAAACTCACTGTGCATGGAGGATCAAAGGAAAGCCATGAAGATGTTTGAGGGAAAGAATTTGTGAGGGGAAACTCAAAGAGTTCAATGAAGCAGCAAGCAAAGATGGGACTTGGGCAAGCACTGAATGTGCTTGCCCACAGCAAAAGAGCAGACGGCATGGATGGATCCAAAATCTCACGGGCTGGAAGAAAGGAGGCCTTCAGGAAACAGGCCAGAAAGGGATGGAGGTGGTGTGAGCCACAGGGACTAGGAGAAATTCTGAAGATGCTGCTAGAACATTTCTTGGCCTGGGGGCAGAGCACTGGTTCTAATGATAAACAACACCTGGAGCATGTATAGACACACACCTCTCCAGGAGAAATGTCAAAGCAATTCAAGACCAAGTCTGTCTACAGGAGTGGGAGATGCTAGAATCACTGGTGAAGAAAGAACAAAACAAAGATGCTGTAATACGATACAGTGCACCTGCATCTTGAATATGGATTACAGTTCTGGTTCACTGCTCTCCCTGCAAAAACATATCATCTATGCTCTGTAAACAACTGAAAAGAGAACAACAGAAGTAATGGGATGTAACAGCTTACATGGGAGGAATGACTAAGTTCGCTCTGCAGTTTGGATAATAGGTGAATGAAGACAGATATGACAAAAATCTATAAAATACCAAGTGATGCAGAGGTGAATAGAGACCATCCATTTGCTAATTCTTCCAGCTCAAAATATAGGTACCTCCAAGTGGAACTAGTGACACTGGGGAGTAATGAAAGCAGGAACTTCTTTGCACAGTCAGCCACCAAGCTGATGTCGAACTCATCATGATGGGGTACTGAGGATGCTAAACTTTAACATGGGCACAAAAAATGTGTGGACAAATGCATAGAAGAAAAGTTCATCAAGGACTTGCATACAGTAATGCTGCTCTAACTTTGGATGTCAGTGAAAAGCTGAGGTTCAGCAAGTAGGAGAAATACCACTCTCAGCTTATGTTATCCTTAGATCCTTCCCTAGGCATCCACTTTTTTTTTTTTTTTTTTTAATGGAAAACTAGAAGGGAATCTTGAGAGAGCATCTCTACAGCGCCTAAATTTCCTTGATGGTCAAAGAGTTAGTGGGTCTTGCCTGGTGATGCTTTGCCTAGGACAAACAACAGGAAATAGTCACTGGGCTCCCCCATCAAGTCTCCTCCTCCTGGAGCTGCAATGGACAGCTTGGCCACGAACAGGGAAAACCTGATGAAGAGGATCTAGGACAAGTGTGGCCAGAAATGCAGTAAGGGGCTCTGGAGTTCTTCAGCTTCACAACGTGTATGTGTAAGCAGGATACAAGACCAACTGAACCTTTGATTAGGCCCAGTACGATCTTTCCAAATGCTAAGAGCTTTGACCAGCTACAGGACAACATTACCAAGCATTCAGCCAAGAAATGGTCGCTAAGACTTTGTGCTTACATTTGCATGACTGATCAGTCATATCAGTGCCCTTTCTACCTCACACTTCTCTCCTTTGATTTGTCTCCCCAGAATCAAGGCTGCCTCACGTGAAGGAGCCACCCCTAGGTCGGAAAGATGGGGGAAATGGAACAGATGAAGCAGGAGGCTGAGCAGCTGAAGAAGCAGATTGCGGTAATGCTGGCAACAGTCATGAAACTGCTGAGAGTGTCTATCTCCCCACCACTTTCCTCCTCAGCCACCAGCTGGAGTTGAGCTTTCTCCATCTACATACTTGGAGCCCCATGCAGTTCTCCACAGGCCTTTAAGTGCTGATGGAGATCTTCACAACATGGTGGGGGGAAGGATGGGAGGGGAAGGGAAAGAATAGGGGACAGGGGTCCAAAGAGTGTAGTGAATCACTGGGGTCTCCTCTGTCTTCAAGGCAGCTGATGTTCTGTCAGTGGGAGGATCCACAGAAAGGGTGCAGCACAGGGAACAGTCCAACTACAACAAAGCCACATTTCCTACTTCTAGCAGCCCCTAGGCTACACCCCTGAATTTTACTTGCCATTGCCTTCATCACATGTTTTTAATCTGTCTCATATGCTCTTGTCTCTTCTCCAGGATGCCCGGAAAGCCTGTGCAGACACAACGCTGGCTCAGGTAAGGGACGCGGCTGGCTGGGCAGGTGACTGTGTGGGAGTTAGCTAGCACCACTCTGAGGGGGTCTCTGCAGCTGGGAAGCAGAGTTTGAAGGCAGAGAGTACAGCACGAAAACTTCTACCCGTCCAAGACTGATTTTCTGTCCCGCCACTCTTTTCTCAGATTGTGTCTGGAGTGGAGGTTGTTGGCCGCATCCAGATGCGGACCCGAAGGACCCTGCGGGGGCACCTGGCCAAGATCTACGCCTTGCACTGGTCCACGGACTCCAAGTGAGAGCAATGCTGCTGATCTGCTGGGTGCAGGCTGGCACGTGGGTGTGACGGGCAGGAAGGCTCTGATGGGAAGAGCTACTAACATGATCTCGTTTCTTTCTCACAGACTTATGGTCAGTGCCTCACAAGATGGGAAACTGATTGTGTGGGACACATACACAACTAACAAGGTAGGAGTCAGGTGGCTGCAGCAAATGGGGATGCTGGAGTGGGTCCTCTCAGAGCTGTTGCCCTTGCCCTGGCTCCCTCTGCTGCTAAGAGTCCCAACACGGTTTCTTGTCCTCACAGGTTCATGCCATCCCTTTGCGTTCTTCCTGGGTCATGACCTGTGCCTATGCTCCCTCAGGGAATTTTGTGGCCTGTGGGGGCCTTGACAACGTATGCTCCATCTACAGCCTCAAGTCTCGTGAAGGCAACGTCAAAGTGAGCAGGGAGCTCTCAGCCCATACAGGTGTGTGCACCACCTGCCTGCAACCTGGGCATCCCCTGCTTCCAAACTTCACCCCTCTAGCCCTGTACCTTTTCTCATATTTGCTTGTTCCTGCTTCCCAGGATACCTCTCCTGCTGCCGATTTCTTGATGACAACTCTATTGTGACTAGCTCTGGAGATACCACATGGTGAGTGCTGTCTTTTACATCCTAGTGATGAGACCTCTAGCTCTTAGCGGCACAGCACACATCAGCAAGTGCAGTCCTTTGGCTATGCAGCAGTCCATTAAGGAAGAATTGCTCCTACATGGGGAGGCCACACAGAACACTTTAAGAAGCCTGATCCATTCTTCCTCCCTTGGCAGAACAGGTGCTTCTTTTCCCAGTTGATGCCATGTCAAGATGCAGTTCAACTGGTGAAGGAGTAGGGACCATGTTGTCAGCTCTCACAGAGCACAGTGCCATCTATCCAAGGACAGAAAACATCTTGAGTTTATGTGGAGCCCACTGACGTGCTTCACTTCTTGAGTCTTGCCCACCATGCAAGGAACAAAAGCAGACTTACTGCCTGGAGCCTTTAGTTCCTGGTTCTCAGTTCTCGCTGTGCTGTAACTCTGAGAAATGCCGAGTCTTTATTCACCCCACCCCATCCCAACACCTGCTTTGGAAGAACGTCTTGACCAAGGATAAGTCAGGATCTGGCATTTCCATCAGAGATCAAGGTTACACAGGGCTTGCTTGTCTGGCTGTAGTGTGAACATGGGGTGTGCATCCTACAAGCATGGCCACAACAGATCTTTTTCAGCCATTTGCTGGTTTGTGCTCTTTGTGTCACTCTTACCTCCTCTCAGTATTCCCTTCAACTGTTGCAGTTACAGGAATATGGTCAAATCTCATACCCCCCAGCCTTAGTTTAACTCTGCTTTGGCAAAGGTATCACCAGCAACAGCTGTGAAGTTGTCTCCTGTTGTATACAGCCGACTCCAGGGATGCTATCACCCATTTTTCCGTGTTGTAGCCATGGCTTTCCTCCTCCTTTTGTTTGTGAGTGGGACAGCTCTTTGGTGCAGCTGTAGATCTGTTCTGCCTGGGTTGGCTCTGAGAAGTTCTCTCCTCTCCCTCCGCACAGTGCGCTCTGGGACATTGAGACAGGGCAGCAGAAGACTGTGTTCCTGGGACACACTGGAGACTGTATGAGCTTGGCTGTCTCCCCAGACTTCAAACTCTTCGTCTCTGGGGCTTGTGATGCTACTGCCAAACTCTGGGATGTACGGGAGGGCTCCTGCCGTCAGACCTTCGGAGGACATGAGTCTGATATCAACGCCATCTCTGTACGTATGCTGTCTGCACAAGGGTGGGGAAGCATGGAAAACGGAGGGTGGACCAACTCTGAAACAGAGCCTTGGGACAAGGTTGAAAAAAGCTGTCACAGTCGAGTGGGTAACAAGGGTCTCAAGAGACCCTGGCCCCAACATCCAGCCTGAAGCAGGCAGGGCCTGTGTTCACTGAAGTTTGGAGGCTGGCTCTTCCCAGGCACCAAAGCACCTAGGTCTTGGACAGCCAGCACACCATGGTCTGTGGAGCTCAGCACCCTAACACACGTGCTAGTGCAGCTTTGCTCATAGCAGCTGTTGGGAACCGTGGTTCAGGCATGCTCCAGCATCCCTGGCACAAGACACACGTGAGGCAGCAGGAATACCTAATTCAGCTGGGGGTCTTAGTCAGCTCCAGACAGAAGAGGTAGGAACTTAGGATCACAGAGAGATCTTCTGAAGATTATATTTTCATGAGAGGCAGCATAGACATCTGGGAGAAAGTACCCCCCTCAGAGGCAAGGATTCAAACCAGAGCCCTGGAGACAGCAAGGGCAAGAAACATGCCAGACTAATCCTTGCGGCTAAGCAATGAGTCTGCCAGTTTTCTGCAAAGTCTGCTGCTTGAACCACCCTCCATTGACTTCAATTACAACTTTTCTCATCTGTCCTCTGCTACCTTACCAGCCACATGGTTTTCTGCCATACCTGCTCCTTAGGAGCCCTTTCTTTGCTTCTCAGAGCAAGGCCACAGAAAGGGAGCATGTATGAGAATGTTGGAGCATGAGGATGAGACAGAGGAAGGCTCTCATAGCTCTGAATCATGCTAGATCCCAGCTGGAGGATAATGGGTGAACCTTTGTCAAGCCCTAAACTCACAGCTGGAGCTAAAGTAATCCTTCCTCAAGGACTGAGATGTCTTGCAACAGCTCTAGCCCCTAGGTCATTGGTTTTCTTGAGGTGGAAGGGGTTTATTAGGTCTTAGGAGAAGCATCAGTCTCTCCTTTCAGCAGACTCAACTTTTATGATTCAGTGCCTTGTCCCACTGGGTTTTCTTACCTCTGTGGCTTCCTCGAGGTTAGCAGGGAGTTGAAGAGTTGAGAAAATCTGTCAGGATCTGAGGAAAACCTCACTAAAATCTGGTGCGTGCTCTCCCCAGTTCTTCCCTAATGGTGAAGCCATCTGCACTGGCTCAGATGATGCCACCTGCCGTCTCTTTGACCTCCGGGCGGACCAGGAGCTCATAGTGTACTCCCACGAGAGCATCATCTGTGGAATCACATCAGTCGCCCTCTCCCGCAGTGGGCGTCTCGTGCTTGCTGGGTACGATGACTTCAACTGCAACATCTGGGACTCCCTGAAAGCAGAGCGTGTGGGTGAGTGGCTCTGTCATTCCCTGCAAGGCCTTGTGTCCCTACCAAGACAAGGAAAAGGCATTTGTTTTTTCTAAAAGGAACACATCCTGTACTGACCGAAACCCAGCAAGGCTTCCTTGCGCTTAAGGAGCACACTGTAACTAGTACAACTCTCAGTTGTGCAGAACTATTGTTTCTAATGTTAAGGAAGTAAAGACTTTAAGGAACATTGTTTCAAGGGGGAAAAGAAGGTTGCTATTAGCTAAAACCACTCACAACCACCAGCAGACTTTCCTATTTTCTCCTAGCCTCTGCTGTTTGCCAGTTCCAGGTACTCACAGTGCCACTCGGTGGCCAGGCGCCAAGCCAAGAGTGGACCAGGGCTTCCACCCAACATCTTTGGATATTCTCTGATGCTCATACACAGAGTACACACGATTTTTCTTTCAAATGTGGCCCCTACCTTCAAAAAATTCATGAAACACAGCTCACCAACATCACTGCCATTTCTCAGCTGTATCAAGGATACTCTCCTGTCTTGGTCCTACATTGCTCCAGCATGAAAGCAGTTGTATGAGGATTCAGCTGGCCATACTTGCCCAAGAACACTGCTCTTTGGCCAGTCCCGTGAGTTGTGGTTGGAGGCCATGCACAGTAGTTCTTCTGCGTGATTGCTCTTATTAGACAGTTACCAATTTTAACACATTGTGCAGGAACAGGGTGACACACAAGGTGTAGGTACACAGCCCACGATGTGTGTCCTCTGCATGGTCAACCCTATCATCTCTCACAAGCCCCACTTCCTTCCCTGACCTCTCCTTTCTCTCCCACAGGTATCCTTTCTGGCCATGATAACAGAGTGAGCTGTCTGGGGGTGACAGCAGACGGCATGGCTGTTGCCACTGGCTCCTGGGACAGCTTCCTCAAGATTTGGAACTGAGGATGGCAGCAGAGAGGGGAAGAGCAGTGGAAGCACGGCCCACAGCCCGAGCCCACGCAAGCAGCATCGTCAGATGAGCACAACAGAAACGCCTACCTACCACTCCCGCTTGTCTCTAGACACAGGTCACTTGTAGGAGTCTCCCAGAGCCAAAGGGAAAGGAAAGGTCAGGGAGGAGAAGCAGGGGGAGCTGGGGAACAGCACACATGCTGGCCCTTCTCTCCACCTCTAAATAGCCCCAGCAGTTTCCAGCCTTATGCAGGCTTGAAGAGTTGCAAAACAGTTCTTTACGTCTCAGGACTTTACAGTACAATTCAGGCAACCTGCATCTTCCTTCAAACACCTCTACCCACGCTGACACCGATCCTCCTCCTTCAGAGGACCCCGCAGCCAACACCTGCCTCCAACTAAGATCTCTCCCTAATTTAACTCTACCTAGCTTCTCTGTGCAGCTGTCCTATATCCCTGCAGACAGGCACAGAGATGTACTGGGTTTGAGATTTCTATCACACCACCTCAAACAAAAAACTAATGTAAATTTGGCTCATTTCCATTGGGGAAGACTTAGCTCAAGTCTTATCTATGCATAAACGAGAAAAAGGCAGTCTTCAGACCTTCCAGAATACCAGAGAATATATTTATTCTTTTCTTAGATCAAGACTTATCTATGCATAAATGGCAGAAAGGTAGCCCTCAGACCTGCCAGAATATCAGGGAATATTGTATTTATTGTTTATTGTCTGCTTCTTGCTGTACCTTCCCCTTTTGCCTCACTCCTGCATTGTGTGGTGACACTCTCTAACCAGTAGCCACTGGCCCCTGTTTTCAAGTTTGTTTAGATCTTCATAGCCCAGGCAAATAAAGAAAGCTCACATAAGCACTGCAGGCTGTGTTCTTTCCAGCATTGCAAAGAGCTGCTGCAAACACAACTCTTCTCCTATGAATATTGCCTGCTGACCCCATCCAAACATCTCATCCACAGATCTTGCTCTAGCTCACAATCCCTCAGGGGAGGGTGTTCCTCACCTGTGTTTTAGTTAAGAGGCTGGAGTTAGGATGGAGAGCTGAAAATGCATGCTTGCAAACCTTGGAGATTTAAGCTCAGTTACAGGACACAGACATTTTATTCAGCCCCTATTCCACTTGTTGGCTCATAACATCCTGGGGTCCCAAGGCTCTGCTAGGGAGAGCTGAAGGTCAGCAAAGGTCAGTATCAACAAAAGGTCAGTATTAGCACACAGCACTAGCCCATGCTATTTTGGATCCCACCTTCATGCCCTTGCAATAGTCTACAATCCTTTGATTACATTTGTTTTAGCCAGTTTAACTTTAGGCACAGTTTAACTTCAGAAGCAACACCAGATGTACAGTCTCCTGCACGTAGCTGCAGCTTCTTGGCCCTTGCTATAGCATGTGGGTTCAAGGCCAGACCCTTCAGCATGTTACAGTTTTTAAGGCTAATGGGAAGTTGCATTATTTGTTCGTGAACGCTTGTCCCCAAAGAAAATATTGTGCTGGTCAAGCAGGGGACTCCTGCTGTCCTATCAGGACATACAGTCAGCAAAGGCTTCACACAAATTTATTTACTACAGATAAAAATTCAACAGAAAAATCAATACAGCAATGTACAATAGAAGAGCCAATGTACAATAGAAGAGCCAAAGTCTGTACTGTACAGAAGACACGGCAAACTAGGAGGGGGAGAGAAAGAGTGATTTTTCCCCACAGGGATAGGCAAGAAGTATGATCACTGCTCTAGAATTTCAGTCTATTGCAGGATTTCCCCCCTCTAGAAAATTCAAATTACAGCAAGATCCTAAAAAAGGAAATCTCTAGTTCTCCACAAAAGGACACTGTTGGTTCTCTTTGTTTAAGTCATTCCAAGCACAGTTCCCAGATTTAAGGCTCCTGCTCAGGTCCACTGTCACTTCCTTCTTTTCCCCAAGGTTCTCCCCCAACACATTCTTCTTGCCCTAGAGAAATAAAAAATCCAAACAAAGTGTAAAACACAAATTAATTGATGGTTAGGTAATTCTCAGGGGAACATGTAGCCTATTTTCAGGCCATTTAGCTTTGGATCTCTTGTAACAACGTACAAAAGTGATGGACTTCTTTCTACAGCCTAAAGAGAAAGAATGCACTGAAACGGGCAACATCATGTTAAGGCCTAAGACAGACATTAAACAAGACTTGTAGGCACTGAAGGACAGGGCTGACCCACAGAAAAATATTTAAGAAGTCACTAGGCTCTACAGGCCTAGGAGACCACAGTTCCAAACTGGAGTCCTACAACACACAGAAACCGAAGTATTTGGCTTTTCTCAGACCATTCTCTATCCCACAATATGACCCATTAAGCTTTACCTGACGAGGGGCAGGAGTACTGGGAGAATTATCATCTCGTAGAATGCTGAGGGGAGAGCGGCCGGTTCCTCCAGATGCTGCCATGATTTTGTTGTTGGGCTTGTGTCTTACAGGCTTGCTCACTAGTTGACAGAAGGAAACACATCAGTGCATCACAACAAGGCTAGAAGGTTCTAGATTTTAAATGCCTCCTGGCCTTTATGATCTAGCCTGCTTGCCTGTACAGCAAAGACTTACCTGAGGACTTCCAGGCAAAGGGATCACAGGAAGGTTGATGTTGGAAGGGAACTCAAAGGACCTGCTCCAGCAGGGCCACCTAGAGCCAGTTGCCCAGGACTGTGTCCAGCTGGTTTTTGAATATCTCAAATGGAGATTCTGCAGCCTCTCTGAGCAACCTGCTCCAATGCTCAGTCACCCTCTCAGTGAAAAAAACTTCATCCTGATGCTCAAAAGCTTCCTATGTTCCGTTTTGTCCCCGTCACCTCTAGTCCCACCACTGAAAGGAGCCTGGCTCTCCCTTCCTTATACTCCCCCTTGAGATATTTATATGTGTATTATAAGATAACCCCTGAGCCTTTTCTACCCCAGGTAGAACAGTCCCAGCTCTCAGTCTCTCCTCCTAGGAGAGATGCTCAGCACAGAGCTTTCTGAAGCACAGTCTATATCACAGACTCAGCCATAGCACTGTGACGTGCTTCCCACCCTTGCTCCCTAGCTCTTCCCCAGGAAAAACTGAAAAGGTTTCTCTGAACAAGTCTCCACAATCACAAACCCATCTCAGAGAGGGGAACATGTTACATATGCCTCTTGGTTTTGACTACATGTTGAAAACGTTATTTCTCAACTCTTCAAAGAAACAGCTCCCAAAGGGGCCTCCCAGCTGCAGAGCCCCCAGGCCAGGCTGCCCAGGGCGGTGGGACACAGCCGAACCGGGGTATAAGGACAAGCCCTCCCTCTGTCAGGAGGCAAAGCCTGGAGAAGGCACCCGACCCCGACGGTGCCGAGAGCCCCGACTTGCTCAGACCGCGGCCCGGGCGGCTGTCGGGGCACACGGAGCCCTGTCACCGCCCCACCGAGCACTTACCGGAGGACAGGCCGTGCCCGGCCGGGCGGGCAGGCCGAGCAGGGCCCGTGCTGGAGGAGAGCGGCCCCTCCGGCTCCCCCACCGCTGGCGGGGTGCTCCGCCGGGCCGGCTCCTCAGCGGGATCGGCCCCTCCCGGCGGCGCCGGTTCCGGGGCCGGGGCCTCGGCCCCGAAGGCCTCGCTGAGCTGCTTCACCAGGCGGTCCACGCTGTCTGCCGGGGGCGGAGGGGGGCGGGGTGAGCCGCCGGGCCGGGCAGCCCCCACCCCGCTCACCCCCGCGCCCTCCTCACTCACCACTCGACACGGCTCTCATGGGCGTGCGGGAGATGCCGGGCGTGGGCGAGCGCGGGTCTCGCTCCTGGACGGTGCCCGCCGGCGGCTCGGCGGGGCTGGGCTGCGGGCTGCCCGCCGGGGAGCTCACCACCTGCGAAGAGGGCAGCCGTGGGGGCGGCGGGTCGCGGCCGACCGGGACGGGGCGGCGGCGGCCGAAAGGACGCCTACCTCGATGGGGGTGCGCAGGATGCCGGCGGTGGGTGAGCGGGGGTCGCTGACGTGCGCCAGGTGCTTGTTGCAGGGCGCGGCGGGGGTGGCGGGGGCGCTGCCCGAGGCCCCCATGGCGGTGGCGGCCGCGCTCCTCCCGGGCCGCGCCGTTCGAATCTCCCGCGCGCCGGGCGCTGCCGCTGCCCATTGGCCCCCGCGCCGGGGCGGGGCCCGACGTGCCCCGCCCACCGCCCCGCCCCCGTCCGCCCGCCGGCCCCGAGGTCCCCGCCCGTCACGTCCCGCCTCGCCTGGCTGTCAATCTGCGGGTACTGACCCGCCCCCCACGCCGCGCTCTGCATCGTTATTGGTCAAGAAGCCCGGCACCGCCCCCTGTGACGACATTAGCTTGGCTACGACTGGCCGAGCCGGCCTGTCGGCGCCACCAGCCCGTCTGTCAGCCTCACTGCTGATTGGCCAGAACCCGCCTGACCGCGCCAGGCTGCGATTGGGCGGGGCGGGGTTGTGGGCGGTGCCGCAGTGAGCCGCTGTCATGGCGGAGCTGAGCGAGGCGCTGCTGTCGGTGTTGCCGTCCATCCGGGTGCCCAAGGCTGGCGACCGCGTCCACAAGGACGAGTGCGCCTTCTCCTTCGACACGCCGGTAAGCGCGCCCCGCCGCCGGCCCGCCCGCCCGCACGGGCTGCTCCCGCTGCGGCCGGCTCACACCCCGCCGTCCGCCCGGGCGCCGCCCGCGCGGGACCTCACGGGACTTGTGGTTCCCCGGCGGCCTCGGCGGCCGCGCCGCAGCGGCGTGCGGGGCCCTCGCGGACTACAACGCCCGGCGTGCCTCGCGGTGCGCCCCGCCCGCCCGCGGCGCGCTGGGGGCTGTAGTTCTGTGGCCGAGGCGGGCGTGGGCAGGGCGCTTTCCCCGACCAGCCGCGGCCCGGCCCGGCCGGCCCTGTAGAGCGGGTGCCCGCGGCTCGAACCCGCCACCGCGGGGCCTCCCTGGGACTTGCGGTCCGGCGATGGCCGAGGGGTCGGGGCGCGCCCCTGGCCCGTCATTGGCGGCGGGGGGCGGACCGGGGGTCCCTCCCTGCCCGGATCTGAGGCCCCCCGGTCTCGTCGCGCGGTGTGGCCCGGAAGGCGGGGGCCGAGGCCGTGCTGTGTCATTAAGATGGCAGTGGTCCCTTCTCCAGCCGTCTCCACCCCGCCGGCATCCCTGCACCTCCTGCGCTACCCACGCCCGGCCTAGGCAGACCCGGGGAGGCACAGGCGGCAGGAGAGCGAGGTCCCCCGTTGTGCTTCTCCGCGGGTGCTCGTTCGGGCTGAGCCCCAGCCCACCAGAAATGGGCTGTAACTTGAAGATACGGGTCCTTCGAGGAAGTGGTACATGGCATCCTGGCCCTCTTCCCCTCCCTGATCCCCACAGTGATGCCTGACCGTGGGCTGCCTACTCTGTCTCAGCTGCTGCTGAGACCTCAGTGGTTGTGCTCTTTCCAGCCTCTGCATTTGGGTCTCTCACCCCTTCAGTTTAAAAAAGGTATCTGCTGAAGGAGCGTGGTGTTTTCCAGCTGCTGGTGGGATAGTGGGGCTCGTTCTGTATCTGTTTCAGAGCTGCTCACAAGCTTATGAAACCAATAGCAAAAGTAAACAGTGGTCTGTTAACCTTACTCACACTGTAGCTTGGCAGCATTCCCTGTGGCCCTGGGAATCATGCTCTTGGACAGGGTGCCAGAGTTTTGCTGGTAATGATTGTACTGTGCTCTGAACTTGTGAACTGTGAGTGCCAAGGGCCTTTTGCAAGATAAAATCCTGGGGAAGGTCAGGCTTACTCGCTTCAGTAGCATCCTGCCATAAGTGAACAGGCAAATAGTTTTTTCAATATGTCATCATGACAGGAGTGCCTTTTGTGGGACAGCCAGGCAGGGGCTTGTCATCTTATTTTTGACTCGCTGCTTAGTGGCTGGTATGTAGGAATGAGCTGTTGCCAATATTTACTGAATAATGACTAGTCTTCCATGCCTATCCTAGCAGCTGGAATAGCATTCATTCCCATCTCCCTTCAGTTTTATTTCTCCTTCCTTCCAGGAGTCAGATGGCGGCTTGTATATCTGCATGAACACGTTCCTGGGCTTTGGGAAGCAGTATGTGGAAAGGCACTATCAGAAAACAGGCCAGCGGGTCTACCTGCACCTCAAAAGAACACGTAAACCGGTAAAAAATAAAAATACATATGCTCAAACTTGTTCTGAAATTGAGAGCTGGGCTGTGTTTCTGTATTTGACCAGATAAAGTTTATTCTTCTCAGACACAACTGATGTTTTTCCTGGTGAACTGAGGGACCCCAGTCCTTCAGCTCTGCTTATGTTGCATTGTTGTATGGATTGGCCGTGCTGTTTCAGCCCAGTTTCCTTCTGTCCTCAGAGTAGCTTAATTTCAGTCCTTAAGACCTGATGCAGCTTGCCCGTCCCCCTAATTCTGCTTCTGTATTTCTTGTCAATGCCACAGAAGGAAGAAGACACCAATTCCAGCGCTGGGGACCCCCCAAGGAAGAAACCAACTCGTTTGGCTATTGGTAAGGAAGTGCTTGTGCACCCTGTGGTCCTTGTTGTTTTGAGCCGGCTCTCTGGAGCTGCCTGGCTCGTCTCTTTTGCCTTTACTCTTCTGGGATAGTATGCCTGGCCAAAGTAAGACTTCACGTTTTCTAATGTGTCTCAGGTGAGCGGTTTCTGCAGAACAGTCATTGGGGTGGTAGTTGTGTTCTGCGTCCAAAGTTGCATCATGTTTTCTGTGGATAAGTACGTTTTGTATCCTCTCCACATGCCTGGCTCAGCTTGGTGTGGTTATAACCAGAATGGGATTGTTGCTTAAACACAATGTGCCCAGTGTGGGGCTGAAGGAAGTTTGAGAAAATATATAAGTCTGAGAAAAGTAAGTTTGAAGCTTCGGACAGATAAACTATTTTGTAAACTTCTCAGATGTTGAACCAGTGCTATTGATATAGATGGGGAAGAAATTAATGGTAAATGTCATATTCACCTTTTTGGCTCAATAGGTCTTTGAAATACAAGGCTGATGCTGGAGGAAGTATGTGTGAACATTAAAATATTAAGAACAAGCCCATTTCTTCTGAAGAACAGGGCTGGTGTTCCATTACGCTCTTGCGCCAACTGAAAAGACTGTCGTGGCAATCGATGGAAATACTGTTTAGTTGGAGCAGTCTTGGCTTGTAATTTCTGAGCCATTGTGGAGACGCATAAAGCAGAGGACAGGAACATTTGTGGCAGTAACAGGTTCTTGGCTTGTGGAAGCTGACCACTAGAGGGAAATCCAGAACCTGGACTGTGAACATCTTGCTTTTGGCTCACTTTTTCCACTGCTGCCACAGCACAAACACTGCTGTTAAGGCTGTCAGCTGCTCTCTGTTTGGATGTGAGCTGAATGGAGTCCCAAAAATCATTTCTAGCAAAATTAAGACTAGAATCTATGTTTCTTCAGGTATCCACTGGTTTTATTGATGTAATTATGCTGCTTTGGGAGAGTTGACGCCCAGTCTGCATTATGAGTTACTTCTGCATCCTGAATTCTACAAAATCTTGAGACGAGTGTTGTCAGTGGGTTGGCAAATATCTGCCTGTGGTAACAGCTTAGTGGTGTGAATGGATCAGGAGAGAATAAAAGAAAGTATTAGCCCTGTGAGACAGTGGTCTTTAGTTCAGGAGATATTTTTTTAATCTTTATTTTAGCCGAACTATGGTGGTTTAGCTAATCCTGTCACAGGAAATTTTTTTGAAGTACTAGAAAGATTTAGGAGCAAAATGTCATTAACTGCAAAAAGTAGCCCTTGATTTCTTTGTCCCTCATTCTCCCCTCTCCATGAGGAAAAAAAAAAATCTGCAGTGCTTGCCTCCTATGCCTGCATGTTGGTTGAATGACTTCGGTAGTCTGTGGTGTGTAGATACCATGGAAAGGGAAGCAGTGTGCCTCGTGGCAAGGTGTTGGCTATAAGTGAGGGAGGAAAGGGCTAAGAGTCAGCCTGCTGGCTGAAGACACTCTTCCTCATCTGGAGCCTCAGAACATTCACATAACCACTGAAGGGACCTCACGAGTCTAGTTTAGTTTGTTTAAAGTTCAGGAATCGTGTAATGCCCTGGGGGATTGTGTATTGCTTTACTCTGTGGTGACAGGAAATCTCTCTAGGCTGTGCCGAAGAGGCACAGAAGAGGATTATCTGGGTATGTTGTTGCATGATGCTGGGGACTGTTTTCAGGTATTTGTAAAATCACTGTATTCATATGTAGCAGTTTGTGTATAGTGTAAAAATTATAGGTATCTAAGGAGGGAGTTGCATAAGATCTCATGGGACCGGGTGTTTTTGTCAATAATGTTTTAAGGAAATGCAGTAGTGGTTATCAGAACTGTGTCACACGCAGGATTCTTGAGGGAGAGATGCTGAACAGCAAAAGCCCTGCAGAGATTTGTTGCAGTCACAGGTGTTCATAGATCTGTTGCAGAGATTATTGCAGTCACAGCATGCAATTTTTCAAGAAATAAAGGAAATTCAGTTAAAGAAGTCAGAAGGTTTAGCCTGTTAATAAACCCTGTCTGTCTTGCCTGTTTCCTTCTGGGTTGTAGCATGTGAACACCTGGAGAACAGGAAAGGCCAAGCTTTTCCCCCAACTACCTACAAAATTCAGAAACTGTTCTCTGCTGTAGATGAGGGAATATGCAGAAATTACAGATGTTTTAGGCATCATGACTATTGACAGCTGGCAAATAACATTTTATGTAGGGATCTCCCATTTTTGTTTCAACCTCTGGAAAGCAAGGCTAAGTGCATGAGAAACTACTAGCACTGTACCTTTCCTAAGACTTTTTCTGCAGTTCTGGATGTTCCAGGGGAGCTTCTGGTTCTTCTTGCTTGAGTTCAGGACTCTGAACTATCCTTTCTGGAAAAGGCAAGAAACAGAGGCAGGCTCCTTAAAGATGCTGGCAGAGCTGACCTGTGCACTGGACTACAAGATGATCTCTTCATGCACATCTCCATTCACCATCTTGAGTATTCTGGTTAAGGATGAACAGCAGTGCTTTTATCTTGGCTCTATTCTAGAGCAAGTGGGTTTTTCCTGGTTATAGGCAGGGTCTAGAGACTCTTTTTAAGCATCAGTAAAAAAAGCTGGGGAAAGGCAAACCTGTTGTCATCGAGCTTATATTTGCTTCTGTGAAGTTCACACCGCCAGCAGAAACTTTGGAATCCAGAAGTGGAAGAAAGATTGTAGATCACTGATTCAGAGCTTTGTCTTAGTCATGGTGCTTTATTTCATGTAAGCTCTGGGCAAAGAAGCTTTGCATGCTCTTTGGTTTTACCTGTTACCACAATGTTTTTTTCTTCCTGTAGGTGTAGAAGGTGGATTTGACATCACAGAAGAAAAGTTTGAATATGACGAAGATGTAAAAATAGTAATTTTTCCAGACCATTTGGATATTCCTCGTGATGGGCTGGAGGGGCTACCAGATATGGTCAGAGACAGGGTATGTTTGGGTGGAGGGCTGTGTTTTCTACTGATGAGGAAATGTACCTTTACAGAGAAGGAAACACTGCCCAGTGAAAGGGATCCTGCAGAGCTGCTGTGAAGTCTCAGCTGTCAGTAAGCAGGACTGTTCTGCATTTACACAGTTCTTTATATTATGAAGTCCTAGCTTGTGTGTGACTGAGGCTCCGTAACAAAACTGACTTGCCTGAATGTGCAGTGGTGTGCCACTGGAAGCTTCTTTCCTTGTGCCCTTCATGTTTTTTCCTGCTGTTCTAATTCCAGATTGCCAGTGCAATTGAGGCCATCCTGACAGCAGATTCAGCCTCACGGAAACAGGAGGTGCAGGCTTGGGATGGGGAGGTTCGACGTGTTTCCAAACATGCTTTTTCCCTGCACCAACTTCAGAACGACGTCCGCATCCCGCCATGGTGAGCTTAGTACTGAAACTAGATGTGTCCCAGACCTGTCCCCATCACTTTCTTCTCCTGTCCAGTACTGCAGCAGCAGATGACACTGCTTTTGTGAGTCTCTGGGTGTGCCTTGTCATAGTGAATTCAGGGGAGATGGCAAACTAAGGCATTTCAGGATGCTCAGTGTTCTGAAGTGAAAGAGAAATGAGATTGCTTATACTACAGGTAATGCAGTCAGTGGGTACTAATGGAGAGAGCTTGGGAGGCAGGATCCAAAGGTTTTCACTTTGATCTCTCTTTCTCTGTTCCTTGTCCATAGTGGCTGGAAGTGTAGCAAGTGTGACATGAAGGAGAACCTGTGGCTGAACATGACGGACGGAGCCATCCTTTGTGGCCGGCGCTACTTTGATGGCAGTGGTGGCAACAATCATGCGGTCGAGCATTACAGAGAAACTGGCTACCCACTGGCTGTGAAACTGGGAACAATTACTCCTGATGGGGCTGGTGAGAAGGGGATCCTCTGTGGGGAGATTCCAGGCACACTTGGGCTGACTTGGGTCTCTGACAAGGCAAGTCAGGGAGGATTTCTAGGTATGGGGCTGCTGTAGCCCATCTTATGACCTGGAACATGCAGTGTCATCCCATTGTGAACTTCCCCACTCTGACATTCTTCTTGTGTGAGGTGAAGAAACAGCTGATGAAACCTGGCCTTCCTCCTCCACTCCCTTGTAGCTGGAGGACTTAAGAATAGTTATCCAGGTTGCTATCTTATTTTCTGTGGTGGGGTGTTTATCAAAGAATTTTGTGTCCAAATCTTAAGTGGAGAGTATGTGGCACAGTAACCCAATTTCCTCACTCCAGGCGTATGCGTGTCTCCATACTTTGATCAATGACAAAGTTGTTTGTCCTGTCACATTGTTTGGAGGAATCTCAGTGTTCTGTCATGCTGTTCCTCAGTTGCCCAGTTTGTCAAAACTCACAGTTCTGGATGAAGAGTGCTCTTCATCCAGCTGTGAATTTGAGATCACAGGGCATTATAAGTCTCTGTTTCTCCTCTGTGTTCCTGCGTAGATGTCTACTCCTATGACGAGGATGACATGGTGTTGGATCCCAACCTGGCAGAACACCTGGCACACTTTGGGATTGACATGCTCAAGATGCAGAAGGTGAGGGGGAAGAGTGATCCTCCATAGGCTGAGAGGGAGAGAGTAGCAGCTCAAGGTATTTTATTTGGATTCCAGCTTTCTGTGGCTATGCAGAACCATTCCTGGTCAAGAAACCCTGGGGTTTTTTGTCACACAGAGAGTTGTCTCAGCTGCCTCTCTTCTTTCACTGCCTTTTTTGCCTTTCTTTCATGTCCCTCAGGTTTATTTCCTTGGAGTTGTTTGTCAGTACTGTGGGCAGGGAGGCTCCCAGGTGCTGAGCTTTGTTCCCTAGATTCAGTGTTAGTGTGTGATTTCTATGCCTCATTACAAGGAATGGTTCAGATTTCTCCCGTGTTTCTTATCCTTCCTCTTTCTATCACAGGTATTCAGGCATATAGAAACAATTCTTTTTTCTTCCTCCTCTTTGAATAGAATAAACCAGAGTGGATTTGACTCTGTGTATCTCTACAACATTGCAGTTTTCACACCTCTAATGTGCCCTTGAGTCTGTCTTGAGGATTTTTCCTGTTCTTTCCCTCTGCAGACAGACAAAACAATGACAGAACTGGAAATAGACATGAATCAGCGCATTGGGGAGTGGGAGCTCATCCAGGAGTCTGGTGTGCAGCTCAAGCCTCTCTATGGGCCTGGGTACACTGGTATCCGTAACCTGGGCAACAGTTGCTACCTCAATTCTGTGATGCAGGTGCTGTTCAGTATCCCAGACTTCCAGAGAAAGTAAGTGAGTTTAATCACCCTTTTCCATTAGTCTGGGATCAGTAGAAAGGGCTCCTAGAGTTGGGAGCTTCTGTTGCAGTAATCATGCTCAGAACTGCCTCTTTACTAGATGAACCTATATATCTCTTAGATTGTCTCATTTTGCTCTGCAGGTATGTGGACAAGCTGGAGAAGATATTCCAAAGCGCACCTTCGGACCCCACACAGGACTTCAGCACACAAGTGTACGTAGAGTTTTGGTGAGAGAAGGAAGGCTGAGGCTGCCTGGGTTCATCCCCTCTGTGCTGGTTTGCTCAGGTTTCTCCCTCAAGCCTTCCCTCTTTGTTTCCATGCCCACCACCGAAGACACTGATCCTCAGTAATCAATAAGGATGTAAGCCAAGAAATTCAACTGAATGCCCTAGTTGGAGAGGACAGAGAGCACCTCAGTGTTCATGGGAGGCTCTTAAATAAGTTATGTAGGAAGGCAGTATTGTCTGTTACCCCAGGGGGATTTCTGTCTGCATAACAGCAAAAGTGCTTGCTGTCTGCAATGGAGGGAGATGGTAAAAAGCAAAGGAATACGTAGATTTAGGCAACTTTATTCTCAGTGGGTAATTTAGATGTGCTTAAAGAGGCTTCCCTCAAGAGCTGTTGTGTGAGCAATAGCAGGAGAATATGCAGAAGGAGGAACACAAGATTTGGGAGGGTTTTACATTTTACATTAAGTCTGTGCTACAGCTGCTCTAAAACAGCAAAGCAGCACCTGATGGTTTGGGATGAAGAAAGGGAAGGTGGCATTTGTGGGAGGGAGTTCAGTGGTAGGGGTGGTTTCTAAATTTGGACAGCCTGGAGTAAGTTGTTCAGTGAGAGGGGATTAAGGTGAGACAGCCAGAAAGCAGAGGGAAGAATTGGTAAGGTTTGTTTCCAGACAAATGGCAGTATTGATGGGGAATGACTTGAGTGAAGTGAAACAGTAGGAGAGTCAGCATAGGAGGAAGTTCCTGAACACTTCTGTTGTCCATTAAGTGCTTCATGCAGTCATCCCTGATCTTTCCTCTGGGAAAAAGTGATCGGTCTGCTCACAGCAGTGCTATTTCTGGCTCGGACAGTTTCCCTGTGCCCTGTTGTCTCCTGCACAGCCAGACACACTGCTGCATTGCCCACGTCGGGCTGCAGCTCAGTTTGGCTGTTACACAGCTGCTGTGTGGCTCAACACCCGCTTTTCCTTTGTGTGCTACTCTGTGCAAGCAGTGGTTGAGGGTGGTGCCTGAAAGTCCATGATGTCTCCTGGGGCCAGAGGGCAGACCATGATAAGATGATCTTGCCTGATGCAGCAGAAAAAGCTGTTACCTGTGAGACTGACAGTGTTAAAGCTGGGTGGGTTGATGTGGCTCCTGGAATATGTGGGATTGAAGAAACTGTTTTGATGCTAACAGTGACTTCATCATTCCAGAGCCAAACTGGGCCATGGACTGCTTTCTGGGGAGTATTCAAGGCCAGCCTCTGCAGATGGGGAACAGCAGCCTGATCAGAAGGTAAGACTTAGATATGGCAACCTCTTGATGTATGTGTTGCATGAGGTACTGTGTGTGCTATGTGGGAAAGGAGGGAGAACCCTTCCTGCAGACATTTCCTGAGGCTCATTCCAAGACCGTGTTACCTGAAGAAAAAGCATGGCTAAGAGTAGCATACTACTTGCCAGGACAAATGCTTGGTAAATTATGACCACTTTCCTCTTCCACCTGTTGTTTGCAGGGTATGCAAAATGGCATTGCTCCACGCATGTTTAAGTCCCTCATTGGAAAGGGGCACCCAGAATTTTCCACTAACCGACAGCAGGATGCCCAGGAATTCTTTCTGCACTTCATCAACATGGTGGAGGTAATGGTTGAGTCTATCTATCAAATCATGTTTTCTCCCCACAGCAAGGGGTAAGGAGTGGAGGTGAAAAGCTGGCAATCAGGGCACAGAGAGGGAGAGAACACAGGAAAATTGGCCAGCCAGCACCTGGCGAGGCAGAGAAGGGAGAGATGCTTGGCCGTGTTTTCAGGGCTGATTCCTTGAAGAAATCTCATCTGGGAGTGGCACAGCTGGAGATGCAAATTTTCTTGTTTAGGGACAGGAGTGCCATGGATTCCTGGGGTGGCTAAGTTGGCTCTAGTTTCCTCTTTGCTATCTTTTCAAGAGGACTGGGTACAGAAGTGAATTCTCTTCAGCCACGTCCTGTGTGGCATCACTGCTACTGCAGATAGTTATTTCTGCCATTCTGATGTTACATCTGTCCTAATCTCTCCTTCAGAGGAACTGCCGGAGCTCGGAGAACCCTAACGAGGTCTTCCGTTTTCTGGTGGAGGAGAAGCTGAAGTGCCTGGCCACAGAAAAGGTGAAATATACCCAGCGTGTGGACTATATTATGCAGCTGCCTGTGCCAATGGATGCTGCACTCAACAAAGGTCAGTAATGTGCCAAGACCTCAACAGTGGCAAACCCTATGTTTGTATATTGTACTATTCTTACAGAACTCCTTAAATGAGAAGGGGACTTCTTTGCCGCTTCTGAGGCCAGATCCTTCTCCTGCTTTTGTGGGATCGGGCTGATTTCTTCAGAGGTGGTGTGACACAGTGATGTCCCTGTGGAGCCTTTCCCTCAGACACCACAAGCTGGTCTGTGATTCAGCAACAAAACAGGACTGACTGCAGTAGCAGAACAGTGCTCTGGAAGTTGTGCTCCATTCTTGATGGCGTGTGTCTATAGGCCTGTTCTGCCCCGGGGGTATAGCTTACACCAGTAGCTTTGTAGGTACCTAGAGGTGGTCCTTGACTCCTCTGCTTTATTCTCTAGATGAACTACTGGAATATGAGGAGAAGAAGAGGCAGGCAGAGGAGGAGAAGCAGCCACTGCCTGAGCTGGTGCGAGCCAAGGTGCCTTTCAGCTCCTGCCTAGAGGCCTATGGAGCTCCAGAGCAGGTGGATGATTTCTGGAGCACAGCCTTGCAGGCCAAGTCTGTGGCTCTCAAGTGAGTGTGTGTCAGCTAGGCTGTGACAAACTGGCTGTAGCTGCATGTTTGGGGATTTCTTGTAGTGGCTTGGGGAAGAAGCATTACTGAAGCTTTGTAGTTAACCACACCCTGGACCCATAGAAGGTTGAAGCAGATTGGGAATCAGTCTGTCAGTTCTGGAGTGGTTGCCCTCAGTGGGCAGAACAGCAGTGTTAGTAAAGTCAGATTTCAGTTGCTGAGGGGCTGTGAAAATACAGTGATATTCCAGAAAACTAGTAGCTTTTTGTAAATGTAAAATTTGGCTTTAGGATCAGTACTGACAGTATGGCGACAGTGGTCTTGCACAGTCTCTAAAATTTCTTTAAGTTTTTAGCTATTAAGATTAGAGCAAAACACTGAGTGTAACAGATGCAAGAGTTCTTTTTAGGAATGCTAACTTAACTGCTAGTAGCAAGGTTTAAAAAACAGCTTTAATTTTTCTCACTGCCTGGAGCACATGCAAGAGTGAAAAGGTAGAGTGAGAAGATTACAAATATAAGCAGCTTTCTGCTGTGATGCTACTGAGTGTTCTTCTGCAATGAAAGTCCTCAGAGATGGAAGTATTTTTCTAACAAATACTCTGTTATTAAGAAATAGCTACTACAAACAAACAGATCACATTGAAAAGTAACATTTTGTTTTGCTTTTTAGTGAGTTGTATTCAAACACTTTACCACTGATTAAGTTAGTTCTACAGCATGTTGCAGTTATTCCCTGGCAATAACTATCTTGTCTCACAGGCACTTCTTCCTTCACAAACATTCCCCTGTTTCATAGATTCCAAAATAATGTTCAATCAAATTCAGCTAACTTAAAATTCACTTCTTCTGCCTCATATCCAAAAAAATGCTCTTGTGCTTGAAAGCTTGTCAGTTCCTGCAGCTGTATCTGTTGGTCTAATAAAAGATTTTATTTCCTCTGCATTCTTTAAGGGTTAGACTTTTAATTAAACACCAAAATGTGAGAAGGCTTGTAAAATACAGGATTGGAGGGTAAGAGAGCATGTACTATTTTTGTAGTAAGATTTGCAAGATTTTGTAAACACTGCGCTCTGTCCCATCATGTCAGGCCTTCTCCTTTAGAAATGGTTCTGTTTGAGGAGCCTTAAGCTCAGCACAGGAGAGCTACACAAATAGGGGCATCCACCTGGCTTAGGATATGTCTGTGCCCTACTCACTGATTTCTTAAATCAACTAGGTGCCCTCAATTGTTGCTGACAAAGTATTTAAAAATATTATGTGTCTCTTTCAGAACAACACGGTTCGCCTCTTTCCCGGATTATCTGGTCATCCAGATCAAGAAGTTCACTTTTGGTCTGGACTGGGTGCCCAAAAAGCTTGGTAAGAAGGATGAGAAGTACGGAACATATAGGTACTGGGAGTCACATATGGATATTGTGGTCATTATTGCAAAGAGGAAAGGAACTACCCCAAAAGTTGCTGCAGGCATCCCCAGAGACTTACCCTTCAAGATCTCCCAACCGAATCCTTTTTTTCTGCCCCTACTGGGAGGCTGAGCAAGACTGTATCTTGCAGATGTTTCGATTGAAATGCCAGAGGAGCTGGATATCTCTGCGCTGCAGGGAACAGGGCTGCAGGATGGAGAAGAGGAAATGCCAGACATCGCACCCCCACTGGTGACACCAGACGAGCCCAAAGGTAGCCTGGGGTTCTATGGCAACGAGGACGACGACTCCTTCTGCTCCCCTCACTTCTCCTCTCCGACATGTTAGTGATTCTCCTCCTCTCTTCCTGATGCCTGACTCATTTCCCTGCTCTCCTTGCCTTGTCTCCCATGCTAGCAGTTTCCCACTTGCTCAGACTTTCCCTGTCCCTCTGTCAGTGATTGCCAGCTGCCTCCCTTGCATGCCTGTTATGCAAGGGTGTTATGCAAGGGAGTTTGTTGATTCCTGTTCTGTGCAGAATGGAGGGGTGGCATGTCTGGTGCATTTAGAGGAGGCAGAGCTGGGGTTTATACAAGATTTAACTGGTAGAGTTGAGTTATTTTATTGTCACAAACCACAGTGGGAGGTTGGGTTTGGAGCCTTGGGAGGAGCCAGGGCTCCCAAGTTCATGAGTTCAGTTGTTTTGGCCTTTTGGGATGCCTGTGTATGAGACTGGACTTCTGAAGAAGAAAGGTCATAAAGGATGAGAAGAGCAGAGAGATGGAGCTTGGTGTGAAATAAAGCCAGAAGTGGTGGCTTTGGAGGCTGCGTGACACTACACAAAATGGAGCAGGCAGGGATGGGTGGGAGTGGGTGGCTCTAATCTCTGTGTTCCCACAGCACCCATGTTGGATGAGTCGGTGATTATCCAGCTAGTGGAGATGGGCTTTCCCATGGATGCCTGCCGCAAAGCCGTGTATTACACAGGGAACAGTGGGGTTGAAGCAGCCATGAACTGGGTCATGTCACATATGGATGATCCAGGTATGAGGCCACATGGCCATAGTGAAGCTTACTGCATCTGGGCCATGGTACTTCCTGTCCCGCTGCCACAATGAACACTGAAGTAGTTTGGACTTGGACTGTATCCATCCTGGAGAGATCTAACTGCTCTGAGCTGTGTTCTGTTTCCTGCTGCAGACTTTGCTAACCCATTAGTTCTCCCTGGATCCAGTGGACCGGGGTCAACTATTGCCTGCCCAGACCCTCCTTCAGAAGACAGTGTGGCTACCATTGTCTCCATGGGCTTCTCCCGGGACCAGGCTATGAAAGCGCTCAGGGCCACGGTGAGAGGCACAGGTGACATCAGAGTGCAAAGATATTCTCAGGAACAGGGATTCCCAAGTTCACTGTCTTCTCTTCTTCCTTCCAGAACAACAGTCTGGAGCGTGCTGTGGATTGGATCTTTAGTCACATTGATGACCTTGATGCAGAAGCTGCTATGGACATCTCAGAAGGGCGCTCAGCAGCTGATTCCATCTCTGAATCCGTCCCTGTGGGTCCTAAAGTGCGCGATGGGCCTGGAAGTGAGTTCCACTCTGTAGGAATGTGGATTTTGGGGTGCAAACTCTACATGACTTTGTTGTCCCTAATCCATGAAGTACTACAGGTTTTAGCAGCAGTAACTGTCACAAAGCTGGTCTGGCTGTTGAAATGGAAGCCGAGAGGAAAAGAGGAGGAATGGCGATGTAGTCCAGACCCTTCAGGCTGGAAGCCAGTAAGAGAGAGGCAGAGGAAGTGCCATGAAGTGAAAGACAGGAAGAGCTGTTTTGCAGTTATCCCAGAAGGCCTTTTTAGCCCTTCAAGCAAAACTGATACCAGTCAGTGTGCAGAATTGGTGCCTGGGCTGCTGGATGCCATATGGAGGGGGAATACCCTGCCTTACCAATCCAGCACCCATGGGCTAAATAAAAAATTGGAAGAGAGAAGGCTGAATGGAAGTTACCATCATTTCCCTACGTGTTTGGCCTTAAGACCACTCATGGTCACACTTGATGGGGATCCAGTTCTAAATTATTACCCAGCAGAGCTACCATCAGGGAGCTTCTCGAGAGAGGGCTTTGCACAGGGTATTTCACAGTAAGATGCCTTTCCTCTTTCCCTGACAATCCTCTCTTCCCTCCTCCTCTCAAGAATACCAGCTGTTTGCCTTCATCAGCCACATGGGCACTTCGACTATGTGTGGGCACTACGTTTGTCACATCAAGAAAGATGGCAGGTGAGAGGGTTTTCCACAGCGTAAGGGGACCTTGAGGTACTGCTTTAAATCCCCCCCTGTTTCTTCAGAGGTCTTGTGGGGAGTGGGGATGAGAGCAGGAGAGGGGACTCAATGGAGTTGTGTCTTAAGCGTGGAATGGCAACCCTGAGCTCTTCTTGTGCCTGTTGCAGGTGGGTGATCTACAACGACCAGAAAGTCTGTGCTTCTGAGAAGCCCCCGAAGGACCTGGGCTACATCTACTTCTATCAGCGGATTCCCAGCTAGAACATCCTCTTGCTGTGTGTGGTGGGGGGAAAGTGGGCTGAAGGCGTGGGGGGGAAAGGGGTGGGGGCAGTGAGGATGGGAGTAGGGTCCTTCTCTCCCCTGCTCCTCTTTGGCTGGTTGTCCCTTCACGCCCCCTCTGTGGAGACACAGGAGGAGACAAGAGTTGACTGACTAATTGACTTGGGGGCTGGAGCCCCCGTGGACATGAGTGAAGGGGGTCCGGGGGGGGGGTGGGGGGTGGGAATATCTGTTTCTCTAGGAAATGTCCTCACTGTCCCCACCCCGGTGACACACAGCCCTAGTGCTTCGCTGCTTGGTGGGACGACGCCACCTCCTTGCTGTCCGGAAGGAGAGGAGGAGGCTTGTGTGTTACGTGTGGCTTGTGTATATGGGGGTTTCCTCCTGCCTGCCCTGCCGGGCGGGGGCGCAGGGCAGGCAGCAAGGTGGGCCACGAGCAGCGCTTCCCCTTGTGTGCCCTATACATGCCAAAATACAGGAGGGACAAAATAAAAGTGGAAATACCCCCCTGTGTCCGTCTGTCCCCGCCTCGCTGGGGCGAAGCGCGCGCGGGGGGGCGGGGCCAGCGCGGGGGTGGGGCCGCGCGCGCCGCCGGGCTATAAAAGCGGGCGCCGGGCTGGGCGCGCGCCGTCGCCGCTGACCTTCGCGTCTCCTCCGGTACTGGTCCCGCTCGCTCCCGCCGTCCCTCCCGCCATGGCGCCCAGGAAGTTCTTCGTGGGGGGCAACTGGAAGATGAACGGCGACAAGAAGAGCCTGGGCGAGCTCATCCACACGCTGAACGGCGCCAAGCTCTCCGCCGACACCGGTGAGGGCGCGGCCCGCACGTAGCGCACGTCCCGCACGGCCCGGCAGCACCGGGCCGGGCCCGGGCGGGGGAGCGGCAAATGTCAGAGGGCGGCGGGGGCCTAAATATAACCCGTCGGCAGCGGCTCTAAATATACCCGCGAAACCGGATCCGGGATGCCGCGGGCCCGGCGGACACGTGCGGCCGAACCCCGGGGCGCCCCGGCTGCACCCCCGGCTCCCGCGGGCCCCGGCGGCGCCGCCCGGCCCGGCCCCCATCCCGGCCCCGCTGCCACCGGCGGTCGCGGAGCACCGCGCTGCAGCCCCGCCGCCGCGCCTGGTCACAGCCCCAGGCGGAACCCGGTGTGGCCCTCCTCGGTTCGGCCAGGTCCGGCCCGGCCCGCAGGGTGGGATTCTCGACCGGTTTCTCAGTTGGTCGCTTTCCAAGGGACCCCTGTGACCTGGCCAGCGGCCTGGTATCGCTTGTCAGCCCGCTGAAAAAGGGCTTTCCTCCCCTCTGTTGAGTCATCGGATAGTCTGGATAGCCCTGCGGCACAGGGCCCCCCAAAGGTCAGCGAGGAGGGGCAGACTGAGCCTTCCCGGGAGAGAAGGATGACCTCTTGGGGTCAGTGGCTAGGTCCAGTTTCTGCCCTTTGCCTGTCTGAAGGGTAACCGTGTGCTTTGCCTTCCAGAGGTGGTTTGTGGAGCCCCTGCCATCTACCTTGACTTTGCCCGTCAGAAGCTTGATGCAAAGATTGCAGTTGCAGCACAGAACTGTTACAAGGTACCAAAGGGTGCTTTCACAGGAGAGATCAGGTGAGACCTGGAGAAACAGTAAAGTCAGGATGCCTCTGGGACCTGAATTTCATCCAGAGGCGTAAGTGATCTCCTTTCTCCTCAGCCCAGCAATGATCAAAGATATTGGAGCTGCATGGGTGATCCTGGGCCACTCAGAGCGAAGGCATGTTTTTGGAGAGTCTGATGAGGTGAGTGACCTCATGGAATGGGGAGATGGTCCAGCTTAGATGGGCCTGCAAAGACTGGAAGGGTGAGTACTTAAAACAGTACTACAAGAACAGCTCTGTTTTATCGGTTGTCTTGTTTCTTTTGCGTTCCCAGCTGATTGGGCAGAAGGTGGCTCATGCTCTGGCTGAGGGCCTTGGAGTTATTGCCTGCATTGGAGAGAAGCTGGATGAGAGAGAAGCTGGCATAACAGAGAAGGTGGTTTTTGAACAGACCAAGGCTATTGCTGGTAAGAGAAAAAAATATGGGTATTCTATTTATCGGTTACCAGAAGAGCTGTGCTCTTCCGAGCATAAGGGTATTGTGCTTACCTATATCTTCTCCCTTTTCCCTAGATAATGTGAAGGACTGGAGTAAAGTGGTTCTTGCCTATGAGCCAGTTTGGGCTATTGGAACTGGTAAAACTGCAACTCCCCAACAGGTATGAGCAGAGGAAAGGTGACTGATTTGATGCCAACTGACCCTTCCCACTCAAGAAATCTTCCGGGGCATTCTTAGTGACAGTTTTCTGAAGATTCTTAGCGACTTAGAGAACTTTAGACTTAAGGATTTAGAGATTATCTAACGGTTCCCTTCTCTTTGGAAGGGAATTGTGTGCAGAATGGCTCAACCCTCAGTGGGACTCTTGTATTCTATTGCAGGCTCAGGAAGTTCATGAGAAGCTGCGGGGGTGGCTGAAAAGCCACGTGTCTGATGCTGTTGCTCAGTCAACTAGGATTATCTATGGCGGTGAGTCTGAAGCCACTTTCCAGGGCAGGGAAGTGCTTAATTTCTCTACCTGTTGCTGCAGTTGTACATCATGCTCTGCTTGGTGAGGAAACTTGAGACTGTCAGAGCATGAAGAACCACCTACTAGCTTGTTCATTAGTTTACTTGAGTAAATAGGAGACAGTCTTGCTGTCTGCAAGAGGTGGCTGGTACCTTGCAGGTCTTGCCTTTGTCCTGCCCCATTTTCCTAGAGCTGGCTGCATCTGACCTTAAAACACTGCTCCCTCTTTAGGTTCGGTCACTGGTAGCAACTGTAAGGAGCTGGCCTCTCAGCATGATGTGGATGGCTTCCTTGTTGGTGGAGCTTCTCTCAAGCCAGAGTTTGTGGATATTATCAATGCCAAACACTGAAGCACCTGTGAGGAGCAGTCCCTTGTGGTTAAGAAATGGAAACAAGAAGGGACCTTTCATTGCACATGTCTCAGTACGGAGGCCTCCTTCAAGGCTTTCCCCCTCCACGGTTGTCGTTCTAGTTGTTCTGCTAACCACCCCCCACCATGTTGGAGTCCTGTTAGTGGGAGCCTGTCTCAGCAAAGTTTTGACAGCCTCCTCTCTGAACTGGCAGAATCCTCAGTTGCCTGTTGACCTGTTAAGAGCCCACAGCCCACCTGGCCAGTATCTCTCCCTTTCCCTGCAGTACTGCAGTGGGAGGGGACCACTGGTGCTGGGGGAAGGAACCACACAGTCTGCATCCTTCAGCTCCATCAGCAAGGAGCCTGTCAGCTTAGACCCTTGTGAGATGTCTTACCTCACCTGTGTCCCGTACTGAACAATAAAGGAAAAACTGAAAAAGCAAGGGTGTGTCCTGGATCTTATTTGGAAGCAGCTGGGGACAGGCAGCATACAGAACCTGGTGCTTTTGGAGGTGGCTGGTTGCAGAGAGGGTAGTGTTTTTGTGGGCTCTTTCTTGAGGACCCACCATTGCCCCAATAGGCATTGTACAAATTCAACCTGCATCTGGCTTGCCATGTAACAGCTCTTCTTTGGGCCTGTGATGATTTGACTCTACCTTTTCCATCAGTATCTCCATTCCAGTAGTCACTGGAGCCCCTGGTTGTCCCACTAGTGAGCCAGTCTTTCCAGGCAGGCTCTGTAGTGTGCTCATCCCTATGCTCTGCCTGTGAGGACTGGTAATTGACTGCTCATTAAATGTGGAGTGAGCAGTTCCCTCCCTGTACAGGGAAGGATTTTAGGCTGTGTGTTGAGGCTGTGCTTGCTGCCTGCTTTCAGCTGCGTGCTGGTGGGCGAGGACACAAGACTAGATGTTACCTCCCAGCTGCTGATTTTTTGCAGTAGTCCTAACAGTGATGAAAAAGGAAGTGCCTCACAAGGAGGAGCTTAGCTATGAGGCGGCATATCCTTGGGAGTCTAGGGGCAGTGTTCCAGCTGCAAGTGCCAGCATCACCTGAGGGATGAGAGGCGGGAGCTGAGGACCAAGGAAGAGAAAGCCTAATGCTGTGGGGGCTTCCTCCTAGCTGCTGCTGGGCGGGTTCCTGCTGCCCAGCTGGGGTGGATGGGAAAGAAAAAGCCCTCAGCCCTTCAGAGGCATCTCCTTCCCTGTTGGGAGCAGAACAGAGCCCTCTGCTGCCACAGCTTCTGGTGGAAGGAGAGACAGGCTAAAATGGCACTGAAACTGGGATAAGCACTGTTGGGAAGCTCTGGGTGGTGAGAGCAAGGTCATCTGACATGGAAGGATGTCAGGTGGTCTAAGAAAGAAAAGCCTAACAGCAGCAAGGAGGGAGGTGGCAGCTCCCAGCTCCAGGTGCACATGGAGTGATGGGAGGAGGAGGAGGATAATTCAAAGGCAAAAAATATCTGAAAGCTGTATTGTCTACAAGCAGAGCATGTGTTTCTGAGAGGCTGCGGGGCCGTGGCTGCAGTTTGGTGCCACAGTGCATTGGGGTCAGCATGGCCAGAGCAGTGGTGATGCAGCAGGAACATGGAGGGGGCCTGAGGCTGCTGGGAGTGTGTAGAATCATTCACAGGGATTGGCCACTGGCTGCAGCTCCACTGTCAGTTCCTGCTCCTGCCCAGCCCTGCCCACAGCACAAGAGCCCAGGAGAGTGACCTACATAGAAAAAAAACAGATGGGAGCTGAGCACTGATCTTGGCTGCTTTGAGGAGAACACAGAGGCATGAACGCATTCATTTAATGAGGAATAAACTCAAGGAAAGTCATTTCTGTATCAGCAGGAGTGCCAGATCTTGTTTTTCTTCTGTTTTGTCTGCTTTCTAGCAGGACTGCAGCTCTGTGGAGTGGAAATACTGCCAGATCCTCCCTGCAAAGTGTAGTGGTTGAATCTTAAACAGCTTGCTTTTGGGGAAAAATGCATTGTGCTAAATGTAACAGTCCAAGAGAGGCTGTGGTGGCTCTGTGTCCTCAGCCCCAAACAATAGCCAGGCTGAGCTTGTATTTCCAGTAGGCACCACACACACACACACACACATTGACAGGTCCTTATGGGTCCCTTCCAACTCAGAATGTTCTGTGATTCTGAATACACATCAGTTAACCATATAACCATGGATGGCCACACAGATTACACATCCAGCCACACAGAGCACTCACACACAGTGCCAGCAGCCTCATGCCACCCACTGTTCTGGCTGAGCAGGATGGAAGTACACTTGTCAGCACCCATGTATATATTTGTATTTATACACGTATGTACACACATGTACAGTGTGTCCATCCAGCAGCTGGGTTCTGGCAGTGCCCAGCAGCTGCCCTCCGATCCCAGTCTCTCCAGTCTTCCTGGTCCCCCAGTAACCCCCCTGTGGTGCTCTGGCCACAAGTCCCTCACCCAGGGCAAATTGTGAAAGGAGTTTAATGAGAAGATGGGACAGGCTGCACTGATCAGGTGCAGGGCATGGCCAAACCGTCACAAACCATTTACACATGACTGGCCCTTTTTATTCCTGCATCCCACACTTGTTTCCCCACAAGGCATCTAGATTCCTCCCTTTCCTGCCTTTGGTTCCTGCCATAAACACCCCCTAATGAATCCTGTGCAATCCCCAAACGTTCTTCCCCTGCATCCCATCCTGTGTTCCACACTCCTGAACACAGTGACATCCTAATCCTAAAGGTGCTCTGGCAGTCAGGATCCCCTACGACAGCCCTGGGAGGGGGGTCAGACAGGTTGTCCTTTTCTATGACTCCTTAATTTGGGCTCCCATCTGCCGTTGTGTCTATCTGCTCCTCAAGATGGGCCTCTGGTGGGCTGATGGCCATTGGGATGGGCCTGGAAGCAGTCCAGCAGGGTGCTGCTTGGGCTCCCCCTCCAGCCATCATCACCCTGTGCTCCTTTGTGGGTATTCAGACCAGCTTTTAGTGCATAACCTCCCTAATGACCAGTATAGTTAGGTTTGAGATCCTTCTTTTCATACATACATAACCTAAATAAAATTTCTTTCTTTTAAAGATTTGGCTTTCCTCCTGTAATTGGGGGATATTTAGGGCAGGAATCAAAGGCAGGAAAGGAAAGGTTCATGTGCAGGTTAATTCCTTACTGTGAGGGTGGTGAGGCACTGGAACAGGTTGCTCAGAGGAGCTGTGGATGCCCAATCCCTGGAGGTCTTCAAGGCCAGGTTGGATGGGCCCCTCAGCAACCTGGTCTAGTGGGTGCCATCCCTGCCCATGGCAGGGGGGCGTTGGAACTAGGTGTCTTTAAGGTTCCTTCCAACCCAAACCATTCTGCGATTCTACAATAATGAGCAGGGACTGAATTCAGATGGGGCAAATGTAACACCGGAGAAGGGGTTGGCATCAGGGTGTCCAGTGGGACACAGATGGCAGCTTGTCATGCAGCTCTCAGCACAGAGGAGTGCTTTGCAGGAGGGGTGATGACTGGCATACTTGTGTCTGACATCCAGCTCCACTTGGACCAGCTTATCTAACACTGACGTTGCCCGGGGGCTGCGGAGGAGCAAAGTCCACTAGAAGGAGAGGGAGCAGGGCCTTGGACTTTGTATTGACTGCAAATCACTGGTGACCGTCAGCTCTGAGTGGCATTCCCAACTGGTAAACACCTGGCTCTTGCAGGCACCCTTGGCATCGGCTGGGCATGGGCAGCCTCAGCCCTTCCTGTCTCCAGCCCTTCCAGCCTGAAGCAGAGGGTTGGAGCAGTAGACCCCACAAGCTCTTTCCTGGCACCCAGGCAGTCATGTCCAGGGAGGTTTCATGAAGACCCCGAGCCCAATTCTGCTCAACATGTCAATTAAACATTTACTGGAGGGAATGTCTTTCCTCAGGACATTCACCGCCTCAGTGACCATAACCCTCTGCAGTCCAGGCTGACTTTGCAGCTGGCTCCATTTTTTGGGCTGGGCTGCACACAGGTTGGCCTCCAGCAGTCTCTTCCCACCAAAATAATCCTTCAGTTCTCTGGATACGCTAACAATTGCAGATGTCACACACCTGGGAAGGTGGAGTGGGATGGCAAACTGCCTCTGATGGCGGCGGGACACGCTCTGAGCTTTCCCCGAGGAAGTGACTTCCCAAAGGACACGGTGCCCCGGGACGCAGCGAGCCCGCCCCGGCGGCGGCTCCGCGCCGCTCCCGGGAAGCCGTGCCCGCCTCCGGTTCCCATGGCAGCGGGAGCCGCGGCCCGCGCCGCCGGGCCTCTGGAAGCTGCCTCCGCGGGAAGAGGGAACAGGGTCCTGTGCTGGGAGGATGGAAGACGACGAGCAGGAGAGGGACGAGCACAGCCCTGCGGAGGAGGAGGAAGAGGGGGAGAAGGAGGACGAGGAGGAGGAGAAAGAGAAGGAGGAGGGGGATGAAGAGGAGAAGGAGAAAGAAGAGGTGAGGGGGTGGCCCTCAGCACCGCCCGGCTGTGTAGGCCAGCGCTGGTGTTGTGCTCTCTTCTCCTCTCCCAGGTGCCGGCTCCCTGTCCTCTGACGGAGGAAGTCATGAAGGAGGGCCTGTCTCTCCTCTGTAAGACAGGCAACGGGCTGTCCCACACCTACGTGAAGTTTGAAGCCAAAGGAAAGTGAGTGTGCAGCGCCTGCCCCGGCAGAAGCTCCACGGCCACCTGCAGCCATGGAGCGGCTGTGCCATAAACTGGTGACGGGCCATGCGGGGCAGGAGTGTTTGCAGGACTGCTCTCCAGCCACCTGGCTTCCAGTCTGTGCCATACCACAGCCTGTCTGTCCTCAGCCCTGAGCTGGGCACAGCCTCCACCACAGCCAGACACACCAGTGGGACATCGGTCTCTCAGGATTGAGGGGAGCCTGGCCATTGCTCTGGACTGTGGTCTCCTAAGGGGATCCTGAACCGGGTGACCTCCCTACAGGCACTTTCAGAAAACCCATTAACGTCTGTCCCATTCACTGCTAACCTTTAAGGCATGCACTGTAAGTACAGTGCCACAATGGCCTCTGGATCAGCGCATCCAGATTACCTGGACCTAACTAATATGCCTCAGTAAGAGGCTGTTTCTTTCAGCAGCCTCATACATATCTGAATCACCATTTTTCCCACTAGGAAAGTCCTTACACACAGTTGGTATCTAACAGACCCTTCTCCCTCTTTCCTGCTCTGTTCTGCATTCTCCCGACAGATACATTTCAATGGGAATAAGTACTCCCTCTGCCAGGAAAGCAGGTCAAATCTTACCATTTGTCCTTGTTTACAGACTGTTTGGCCTGTCCCTATCACCTGCCTTTTTCTTCCTTCTCTCCGGCAAGGCTTTCTAGGATAGCAGGGAAGTGCGAGAGGAGGTTGCTCTCCCTCCAGTAGTCGCAAGGAGCAAACCAAAAGCTGGTGGTGAGGAAATATGAGAGATATTTCATTCACATTCTCCCTCCCTCAGGAGCTTGACAGACATCAGCCTGCTCAAAAACTTCATTCACCTGCGGTATGTGGATTTGTCAGAGAACAAGCTGCAAGATTTGTCTCCACTGAGCAGCCTAACAGAGCTGCTTTGGCTGAAGGTGGATGGGAACCTGCTCACCAGTGCCTGCATGCAGGAGCTCTCCTATCTCCAGGTCATCAGCTTGGATCGCAACCGCATCAAGGATATGGAAGGCATTACTCACCCCCGCTTATCCACTCTCAGCCTGAAAGGTGATACAGACCACCTCTCTTCACTCTTGTGGGGACACTCTTTGGGTGGGATTAACTCTCTTGTTGTTTCTTCTTCCTCTGGCACTCAGAAAATAAAATCCATACAACGTTGGGCCTGAGTCAGGACCAGTTGTTCAGCCTGCAAGTCCTGGAGCTGCGAGGAAACAAACTAAAGAGCACAGCAGGGCTCAGTCTTCCCAAGCTCAAGAAGCTCTATCTGGTAAGGTATCAGCCAGCTTCGGGAGCGGGACAGAGCCTGGCTGCAGAGCCTGGCACCTCCAGCCAGTGGGAGGAAGGGAGTTCAATCTTTTCAGCCTGATGGAGCAACAGATTTTAGAGAGCTAAAGAGACCAAATCACTTCTTTGGAGTAGCTCCACCTACTCTGTGGGCCCAGATAGCGCGAAGGAAGTAGCCGCTAACCACGAACTGCAGAGGAGTCGGCAACGTTCAGTTTGTCGGGTTCTTCCCTCATGACCTCCTGTCGTGGGTTTGTCCAGGATGACAATTTTTCCCACACCCCCCAACTAAATTGTTTTAAGCTGTGAGAGAAAGTTTATGCAGACAAAACTAAAATCCAATTGGGGAAAAATAATATTACAATTTATTACTACAAAACACAAACTAAACA
>JAWWES010000001.1:26701397-26722503 GCA_035583135.1 Lophotriccus pileatus
GGCGTTACCAAAACTTTTGATTGGTTTTGTCCCGGAAATCAACCTGGACAAACCATCTTACAGTCCCCCGGGGGGGGACCCTGTTAACCCACGACACCTCCTGCAGGAGAGCAGTTTTCCTTTCAGGCAGTGTTAGGCAAGCTCATATTCCATGTGTCCTGGGACCACCAGAGATCACGGGGCAAAGCAACAGGTTTGTTCTAGGTGACACTGGGAGGTGCCTCTTTCTCTTCTCTGATGGGCCTAATCAAATACTGGTTTAAAACCAGCACAGTTATATGATTCAGACCTTCAGCTGCCAAAAAAGAAAACTGATAGAACATCACAGTGAAACTTAGGTAGGAGAAGCAATTTCCTAATATCACAAACAGTTGCTTCAGAGAACATTTATGACTAGAGAAGCAAGTGAAGAGAGTATGCATGGCCTGTGTGTATGTATGTGTATGGCTTATCTATGTATGTATGGCCATGCATCACACAGTGCTACAGCTTGCAAAGACTAGATAGATAACCCGAGTCACTACTTCTTAAAAAGCAATTAAATATGATAAAGGCTTTGAAAACCTATGTGGTTTCTTTTTACCAAGACTTCCTGGCAGAAAACGCCGAGGAGATTGCTTGCCAAGATTGCCTGCAATTTTCTAGTGGGAAACTGTGGTTTTAGGACTAGAGGTTCTCAAAGAATGGGTGAAGTGGATAAGTCACTAGATAAAATACAGCATTTCAAAGCATACCCAGACACTTCAGTGAGTTATTGGAGGGAAGCAAACACAGCATCTGTATTTAAAGAAGGTTCCTGGTATGACTGAGAGGTTTCTGAGCTGCCCATAGAAGCAGGAAAATTGCATTGTTCTGTTAAAACTAGAACAACTGACTCTCAGGAATCTTTGGGTCTTGAATTTGTCTCCCGTGTCCACATGCTCATTACATCCCTTTGCAAGGAAATCTCTCCCAGCAATGCTTTGCTTTCTCTTACAAAGATTTTGATGTTACTTCAGCCTTGGGTAGGTGCAGCTGATGCCTCAAAGACAGGGTTCAAGAAAAAGGGTTCAGTTTAAAAAAACTGAACCACATTTGGTTAATGCACAATGTAGCTAGAGATGAAATTTAGTATGTAAAAAGTTATAGGTACTAACAGGAAGACTATAAGCTAGCTGCGTACCATGTGGCACATGCAGCAGCTTGAGGGCCACAGTAGGACTGTGTTAGCTCCTGGTCACAGTGCAGCAGCGGTGGCAAAGGCTTACTAGAGGAAGGTGAAGTGTGCAGGAAGTGGGGAGGGAATCATGGGCAACACACCATGGTAGCTTTCCATACAAAACAGTGGCATCACGTCTGTGTGAAGAACTGGAATGTAAGGTAAGGTAAGGTGATGGTGTGTCAGACGGAATGTAATTTATTTAGGGGAAAAAAGAATTTAAAAACCCTGAAAAAATGTCCACTCTGCATTGTCCTGCTAGTGCTTGTAAGGCCAGAGCTGTTAAACTACTCACACTGAAGTGATGAAGGAAGTGAGAGTGATAGAAGGTGACTATTGCTTTTACAAACCAGTGGTCTGTGAGTTCCCCACTCACACCAGCTTCTAATTTCTTCTGAGGTACAATGTCCTAATCCTCCCTGACTGTTAAATCTGCTCACATGACCTTCACTAAATATCCAACTTTCCTCTTTTTGTCTCTTTTTACTTGGCCCAGCTGGTTCAAACTCTCCCTTGTCCAGTTTCCATTAAAATGCTCGTTTTCTACAAAATGTCCTTTTCCTGAGCAACTCAGCCCTAAAGTGTCCTCCTATCCCACCGGTTCGGCCTGTGCCCCTTTATTAGCCTCAGCTGTTGTCTACATCACTGCCTGGGTACCTATGAGGAACAGAGAGCACAACAGCACCTCTCTCCCCGTTTCCCGCTCAGGTTTCTGCATCCTTAGAGACTTGGAGATGGCGGCTCCGAGCCACATTAGCAAGTGAAGCCGTGCTCAACTCCAAGCGGAGAACGTGGCAGTTACAACGGATGCTCCAAACTTGGCCGCATAAGGCGGTGGCAGCCTGACAGGTCGTTGGTGCTCTCACTGCGGGGAGCCCGAGCTCCTGGGCAGGAGACCTCTAGTGGCCTTTTCTAGCCGACATCCTGCTGAGAAACTATTCCTGATACTCAGAGCTTCGTATTTTCCCTCTTTGTTAACCCACATCGCAGTAAAGTGGATGAAATTCAGTGATGGGGAATTTTAAACTTCCTGATGTAAGATTTTCAGATTTTTTTCAAGATGAGCCTACAATGAAAAACAACAATTATACCTGAAAGATCTTAAAATTGAAGCAACCAAAAACCACTACCCCCCTCCTCTCTCAGAAGCACACAGCCTGCTTCTGCTACCAGAGGAGTAGAAAAGACTTCTTGGTAGTAGAATAGTAGAATTCCCCCACAAGAGAAGAAGCTGACTGGAAGATGCCTAGAGTACGTGGACTATGTGACTGAGAGGGGCTGGTTACTTATCCTTTAAATACACTCATTTTAGGCTCAGGTCTGAGCTTTCCCCTCCATGCTGTTGCTCTCTGAGGCACATGTTCGGCACTGCCATGGAAAGGGGTGCTGTGCTGGCAATGGAATATTCACCTGGGGTGGTTTTATCTCAGACACCAAGTGATGCTCCAGGAAACACTTTTGCAGCAAACCTTTGGTCCTTGAATCTGAATACTTAGCTGAATGACCACTTGGCCAAGACCCTGAACAACCTGATCCAGCTTCAGAGAAGGCTGTGTTATGAGTGGTAGGAAGTCTGAAAGGTAGAAAGAGCATTAAAGGCCAGAAATAACTGCTGTTCCCTCTCCTGTGTGTCCCCTTTTTCCTTCTCTCTTCCTGCCTCCCTGGTGCTCAGGCCCAGACCAACATTTGCAGCCTTGAAGGCCTTGAGGAGCTTGAGCAGCTGGAGATTCTGCACCTGCGTGACAACAAGCTGGAGACCCTGGATGGATTCTCCAGTAGCATGAAGTGCCTGAAGCATCTCAATCTACGGTGGGTCTTCCCTGCTCTGTGTTGGGACCAGAGATCCTTTCATCAGCCTGTACTCCCGTTTAGATCTTTAGGATTTTCTGGTTTCTTTGGAAATTGAAGACCTGGTAGGGATGGGTTGATATTTACTGTTCTTAACTGGCATTCAGCACTCAGTTGTTTAGGCATGTAACAGTCAGGACCTCTCCTGGGCTTTTCAGAAAATATCTGCTTCTCCAGTCACTCTCATACTCCACCTCATGCTTTTTATTCCTTTGCATAACTCCACTGGGTCCCTCAAAGCATGTTGTTTATGTCCAGTCTGCAAGTGCCCTTTAGTTCTTGGCATGTGCCATAAAGGGTGATGGAGATATCACATGATTCAATGGACTGTCTGAGCACAGAGAAATCCAGAAGTCATGTGCTGTTTGTCCCTCAGTCTGAAGATCTGCAGCCAGATCTGGATCTTGGGTGACAGATCTGTGGTCTATGGTCCATCATGCTGCTAAATTTTGCTTTGTCTATCTTGTCCACTTACTGTTCCAAAGGGATCTCACTACTTGCATGGGTCTCTTTCCCCTGCTCTCTCGTGTTTCCTTCAGGAACAATGGAATCAGTAGCTTTCAGGAGGTGGAAAAACTGCAGGTTCTTCCCATGCTGCAGGCACTGGTGCTGTTGGAAAATCCATGTGCTGATGAACCCAATTACCGGCTGGAGGTCCTTGCCCTGCTGCCACACCTGCAACGCCTTGACAAGGAAGCAGTTGAGCAAGATGAGCAGGAAGAGGCAATGCAAATCCGTCAGACAAGGCAGGAAGAAAAAGAAAAGGTGAGAACAACATGGTGGGGGGAAGAAGAAGGAAGTGAAGAGAAAGACAAAAGATCAAACATGCTGATGAAGCCTCATGCCCTCCAGATTATATGAGGAAACAGCTGAGGAATATCAGTTCCTAGTGCAGAAGAGCCTGAAAAAGAGATTGGGCTTTGCAACCTGGTTCTGATGGCCAGCATGCAGCCCTGCTGTCATTCCCAACCCCACTAGCCAAAGAGGGTGATGAAAGGGGAAAAGAAGTCAGGCATGGAGTCATTAACTTCTCCCTCTTCCCTTCTTCAGGAAATGGAAAGATCTCTCAAGGATGATGAGTTTCTTCAGGAAATGGAAGAATCTCAAGAGGATGGTGTGACTGAGTGACCTCTGTTTTTAACACCTGTTCCCAGAGGCTGTCAGGATGTGGAGATGCCTTTTCCCACATGTGCAGTTGGAAATGTGAGAGATGTAGGTGCCAGCTTCACCTCATTTTACCTCTGGAGAAAAGAGGAGGGCTACTCACCCTGGTCCTGGAAGCTGCCCTGAGGCATTGCAGTGTTTTTGCAGTCACCGCACTGATATGTTCTATTCTCAGTAGGCCTGAGAGGGAAAATGGGAGAGTTAAAGTTCTGTGGTTCAATTTATGGCTCCCAAAAATCCTGCAAGATTTTCTGATTTGAATAAAAATAATTAATGAGCCTGGAGTGACTGGAATTGTTTATCCTGCACACCCACTCCTATTCCCTGGCTCTCTCACCCTAGTCTGTCTACGTCTATCCCTTGCTGCCTGCCTTTCTCTCCCTCTCCATCCCCTACGTGCTGTTTGCAAAGCTTTGCTAAATCCTGACTCATCGCAGCTCTGGGTCACATGCTGCTGTCCCGGCCCTATCAGGGGCGTCTCCATCCTGCTGCTGCCGCCGCCGTTGGCTTAGAGGACACATCATCTCCCCTTGAGGTCCTGCATCCCTCCTCAGCTTCGTCCTCTCTCCTTTCTACCAGCACTCTCTCAATCTCTCGTTCACCCCTGCCCTAGGAAGGTAAGTGTCTCCCCACGGCCAGCACCTCCCTCACCACATGCATGTTTCTGCTCCCCACCTTGTGCCCTCCAAACCCCACACGCACTTTGGGGTCTCTGCGCAGAAGGACCACGGTGAGCGGCATTAACAACTAAACTCCCCTCACTTCCTCCCCCTGCTCCTCCCACCTATCTCTCCTCACCCACAACCTTCTCACTTTTCTTTCATATTTTAATTCCAGGTACTCCCTCCTTCCCTAGCCCCCCCTTTCCCCTCCAGGCAATCATCATTTCAGATGTGAACCTAGGGAATTGCAGGAGGGGGGCAACCAACGAGGATAGGGGGTGCTCCCAAGGGCATTGTCGGGAGGTGCTGCGGGATGGAGCTTTCCCTGTGGGAGGGGGTGGTAGTGGGGAGGACGCGAAGCTCAGTCTGGGCACTGCTGGGAAAAGGATCCAGCCTCAGGGCAGACCAACCGCCCCCGTCTCCCGATGTGTTGACATAACCACGGGCGCTCCGGGAGAGGGAGGGAGGAGAGGGGGTGTTTTCCTCTTTGCACAACCCCACACCACACAGGGGAGGGGGGCAGCAGGGAGAGGAGGTGACAGTCAAGCAAGCAATAGCTGCATCAGCCACGACACTGCAGCAGTGCGGGCTTCCTGGGAGCAGTGCCCAGCCCGGGAGAATCGCAGCAGCACACGGGACTGGTGGCAGTGGCTTGGGGCGAAGGTCTTCACCGCGCTGGCCCGCCTGGTGGGGAGGGGGAATTGCTGCCAGTGCCAGCTACAGCAAGATGCTGCCCTGATGACAGGTAGTGCCACGGAGCTGTGCCCAGGGGAAGGCATTGCAGCAGGACCAGCCTCCTGGGGTGTGCTGCCCAGCCCTTGTTCACGGGGGGATGCACAGGGATGCACCCTGGCTCCTCTCTCCCCCTGGCTGTGGTCTATGGCCTCCCAGCTATGGGCTCCATCCCAATCCCTTATCCTGGCTTATCCGCCTCTGACCTCCTTTCTGGACAGTGCAGCTGATGCCAGGGATTTCAGGGTGGTTCTTTGCACTGTTCAAAGGAGGGCAAGCTCAGGGGGACACAGGGCAGCAACAGAAGTGGAGTAAAGGGTTTAAAGGACTAGAGGGAAAAGAGATCATGTGAGCGATGGGGTGGGGCAAGCCAGGCTGGATTTGGCATGTCATTTGGCTTCCTCGGAGCTGGCTCCAACAGGAGCAGGTGGATGTGGCCAGAGGGATGTGACCATGGACAACGTGACCACATAAGCAGAAAGGCACTGCATCTGGCACGGGTCTTGCTGTCAAAGCTCACTTTAAATGGGGTACTGTCCCTCTCTACCCTATGGAGGCTGTTGAGGCATGGCCAGGACACTCCTGCAAACGAAGCTCGCAGCTGCACGGGCACGGCTCTGGAGGAAGTTCCCGTGGCGTGTGCCAGATGGCATGAGGAGCACTGCCAAAGTATCTGATGGGGGATCCCAGCCCAGATGGACATGGTGAAGGGCCCTGAGCAGGCTCCAGAGAACCCTGAAGTCGCTGACTGAAACTCCCAAATACGAGAAGCTCTGGCTGAAACTTCAGAGCAGCAGCACGATTTCCTCACACCCCTGTGATTTCCACCCACCCAGGGCAGTGGGGTTGAGCGCTGACTCTGGCTTCCCCCAGCCCACCTCTTAGCTCCCCCTAGAGCTGTGATGTGCTGTCACCCCACCCTGCGCTGAGCCCCTGCTGTGGCTGTGCCCCTGCTCCCACACACCACGGGGAGGTCCTGGCTGGGGCCCTGTGGTCACTCCAGCATCTGCAAGCCCTACTCGGGGTTCAGTGAATCATCTGTGGGAGCCGGGGCAAGAAAACCTGGCAGGGCTGGGGGAGTAGGGGAACATGCACCTTGCTGCAGCACCCTGGCATTGCACTGCCCCACAGCCAGGAGAATGAGAAGCTGGAATGGCGGGAATGAGATGGTTTGGACCCCCTAGGGAGCAAACTGCGGCAAGAGAACCTCTTTCAAACATCCATCATCACCCACCAGCTTGTCTTCTACTTCAGGTTTAACCAGATGCCCCAAAATGCCAGGCTTCCTCCCCCTCCTCATCCAACAGAGACACCTCCCAGTTTCATCCGCTTCCCTGTCTCAGGAACAGAGCGAAGGTTTGGCATCTGGGCCAGGTTCCCCCTTCTTCAGAGCCCTCTCTACCACGTCTGAGGCACCATGGCCTTCAGCCAGGATGTCTCCTCAGGCTGCTGGCCTCCATGCTCCTGCCGCCTCAGCACAGCCTGACCCAGCAGCTCACAGAGGAGACAGGAAGGCTGAGCTGGATGCTCAGCAGGGGTGACATGGATGGGGGTCTGTGAGAGCCAGGCTGGGGCAGGTCCCCTGCCATGGGCTGAAGAGGGGCTGAGGGTCCCCACAGGATGGCTGTCCCCCTGCCCTGCCCATCGTTCTCGACTGGCTCACGGCACAGGGACACAGCAGCCGCTTGCTGCCTGACCCTGGCAAGCACTGTCCTCGCCTCCCGGCAAGGGGACAGGAGATGCCAGGAGCTGGTGCCCTGTCCTTGACGCCAGAGCCAGGGGCACCTCCCTGCTGCGCCAGCTGATCCCTCCCTCTCTGCTGTCCGTGGATGCTGTGGCACCCTCCCCAACCCTGCCATCCAGGCTCGTATCAGGCGCTCTGCCGTGACGCAGGGAGAGAGGGAGAGAGTGCTCCCAGTTTGTCATCTGCAGCAAAGGCACAGAGTAAATGCAAATAGATACCCTGTTCCTGGACAAAACACACTGTGGTTAGATTCCCACAGTCTGGGTGAATTTGTATGTTTCCTGGGGCCAATAGTTTTAGCCCCAACTCATAATGTCATGTTTTCTTTCAGCTCCTCTCTCTCTGTCAGTGTCTAGACACAGAAGGGTGAGCACCACATCCTGGGGCCTCTCAGGGCTGAACGTGTCCTGTTGTCTCCTCTCCACAGACTCACTATGGCAGTCGAGAGGATCCATGCCCGGGAGATCCTGGACTCCCGTGGGAACCCCACCGTTGAGGTGGACCTGTACACACACAAAGGTATGTGGGGGAGGATAAGAGATGGAGGGAAAGCCCTGCCCACCCTTGCAGAGCTGGCGCTGTGCAGTAGCCTGGCACGCTCCGCTGAGAGCACAGAGGTAGTATTCACCAGTGAACCCCCAGCAGACAACAAGCCAGGGGAAGAGGCAAAGACCAAAACTCTGCTTGTGGCTCTGCTTGTGCTTGTGCTCAGCAACTCTGCACTCATGCTGGGCAAATCATGACAAGACAGATGGGACTTGACTGCCGTGTATGTGACTTGAGCCATGCACCTGCTGGTAGCAGGGATGGAAGGTTTTGTTTGCAGAAGTATATGCACCTTCTTGTCACATCCCTGTAATGCCTTGGTGCAGCTATGCTTTTAGTCCTGGGGCACAGTATGAGCTTGATAACACATCCATAGCCATGCTCATGGCAAGAGTAAAGGTATTTGACCCTGAGATCTCTGTGCAGGCATGTCCGTGCACACGTGTCTCAACTGGAAGACCTGCATCGATGCTGGGCCCCAAATTGTGTGAACTGAGGGGTGAGGAGCAGGCAACAACTCTTCCTTCTTTAGTGAGGCAGAAACCCAACCCCAGTGTGAGAGGGAGGAAGTTCCTGGTGGTTGTGGTTCAGGCTGCCTCTGGAATCAGGAGTAGGGCTGAGGAACCAGACCTCCACCCATCATCCACAGTTCTAGGATCAGTGTGGACCTCGGGTGCCTGAGATCCAGATTCCTCAGTCTGGAAACCCTGGGTGCATTTATTTCTGCCACTGAGGTGTTCCACCTCTGAGAAGAACAGCCAGGAGCAGCCAGCCAGCAGGGCTATCCATTTTCACAAGCAGTTGCTACCTCCTTTCCCATGAAAGCAGGGCAGAAGCAGGTGTGTGAAGGTTTTTCCTCTGCACCCTCTGCTCATCTCATGCTCCTGTTTTGCTGTTTCCCAGGCATGTTTCGAGCAGCAGTCCCCAGTGGTGCGTCCACTGGTATCTATGAAGCGCTGGAGCTGAGAGACAACGACAAGTCACGTTTCCTTGGAAAAGGTGGGGAGATGCTTGCTCCACACCCTGTCCTTGGGGTTACCTGTATGTGGGGCTCTGCAGGAGGGTCCTGCTCATCCGCTGGTGTGATGCGGATGTGTCCCACTGCCCTCAGAGAGACCACAGAGGCACAGACCTAGCATTAAGTGAAAGATCAGGCCTCGATCTTCCCTTGCTGTCTCCCTCTCTCAGTCTCTGTATTGGTCCTCTCCCTTCCTCTTTCCACTCTCCTCTTTGCCTCACCCTCTCTCTCTCTCTCTCTTTCTCTTTCTTTCTCTGTCTCTTCCCTACTTTAGGGGTCCTGCAGGCCGTGGATCATATCAACAGCACTGTCGCCCCAGCTCTCGTGGGCTCTGTAAGGATTTCTCTTTGTTCTCCCTTGTCCAACGCTTACTCTGGTCCGTCTCCGTCCCTCGATCTCTGTCTCTGCCTCTCTTCATTTCACTGGGTTAACAGATGTAGTGATGCTCTCTGTGCACCTTGGGCACACCCCTCCTGCCCTCCATGCCTGTATGTGTCCACAGCGATCTTTTCTCTGGGAGGAAAGGATTTAACGCTACCTGGTCCACCACAGCATCTGTACAACCTAACTAGTCCCCTCAGTGCTCCCTGTAGAGCTCATTCCCTCTTCCAGCCGTGCTCCTCCTCAAGCACTGAATCTCATCCACATGTCTGTGGCCTCACGATGGTGTGATGAGAAATGGCTGTACTGTGCAAGCTCTGGCACAGCCTTGCGGAGCAGTGGTGTCACATCTGCAGCTTGTTTACACCTGAAGACCTGGAGCCTGCTCTGAGGAGAGCTGAGCTGAAGCCACATACTACACACCATGCAGCCCATGACAGGGTCTGGCTGAGAGCCCAGCTCTCTCCACTCATGAAAAATACCCAGTCTGGTGGACAGTTACCTGAGTTGGGTCTAATCCTGCTCTCCACCTGACTCCTGGGGATGGCTCCATCCAGTCTGTATTTGTTTGCTTGAGGTTGAGCATGTACTGTTGTTCTGCCTAGCTTCTGTGTAGCCACAGCACCACAAAGCTCCCTGGAAGCTTCCAAAAGGCTAGGTAAATCCTTGAGGGAGTCCTGTGTCCCCAGCAATGCGTGGCCTTGCCTGGGCTGCAGCTGACCCCATCTCCAGCGTGGGTACATCTACACTGCACTGCAGCAACATCATCATGGTTACCTAACCTGACTATATACCAAAGCACCAGTTTCCAGCGCTTTGTGTGTTTATGTTCCCTCACAAGCTGAAAAGATCCCTGTACCCCCAGCTTCTCCATCAATGCCTCGTTTCCTGGACACCAGAGCCAACAGCTCTTCCAATCCTCCCCTTCTCAGGAGCTGTTTCTTTCTTGCAGGGCCTCTCTGTCGTGGATCAAGAGAAGATAGACAATCTGATGCTTGAGATGGATGGCACAGAGAACAAATGTAATTCATTCCTCTTTTTTCGGCCTGTGAAGTACAGACCGTGGGAGGCTGCCGGGCTGGAGCGGGGGGCACTGTCAGAGCTGTGGTGAGCCCAAGGTCTGGCTGCCAAGGGCACCCGCTGGGCAAGAGGTTGCTGCCTGAGAAGCCTTAACTCCTTGGTTTTGCCCACAGCCAAGTTTGGCGCCAATGCTATCCTTGGAGTTTCGCTGGCTGTGTGTAAGGCAGGAGCTGCAGAGAAGGATGTCCCCCTGTACCGGCACATTGCTGACCTGGCCGGCAACTCCGACCTCATCCTTCCTGTGCCAGTAAGACTCCTCTGTCCTTGACATCCACCTTCAGAAGCTCCAAAAGAGTGGTGTTTCCAAAACAAATTTCAAAGGATGTGTTGGGAGGTAGATAAGGAAGGGATATAGGTCTGAGACATCAGCTGAGTACACTGCACTTGTCAGGGAAGCAAACCGAGGCCTGAGGTCTATCAAGTTTCAGTTGGAAAAAAGGAGCCTGAGGAGGATATGGCAGAGGTTGTGGTGGGGGGTTGACTGAGGATCTAACTCGTAGAACAAGAACCAGAGGGCATCATGTGAACCCTCTGGGGCACAGTTACAACCTGGGCGTATGGGTCTTCATGCCAGGGGAAGCTGCCTTGTGAAACTCATTCACAAAGGGTGTTGTGGGTGCCAAAATTTTCTTGGGGTAAAGGAGAAAGGTCCTGGAAGAATGATCAATGTAACATTGCAGATAAACAAACACATAGCTCGGGAGATCTCTGAGAGGGAAATAGGTGGGAAAGTCCTTTCCAACCATGTGCCTTGAGCCACTACTGGAAGGAAGACCCCATGCTTATATGCCTTTGGTCTGATGTGTTGTAGCTGATGTGTTATGTTACCCTGTGGGATGTGGCATGAATGGGTGTGGTGATTCATCTGAGAGCCTCCTCTAAGTGCTATCAAAACCGGTTCCTTCAGCTCTGCCACTCTTGTGGACTCTTCCAGGCTTTCAACGTGATCAATGGAGGTTCCCATGCAGGCAACAAACTGGCCATGCAGGAGTTCATGATCCTGCCTGTGGGAGCTGAAAGCTTCCGCGATGCCATGCGTATCGGGGCTGAGGTCTATCACAACCTCAAGAGCGTCATCAAGGAGAAGTATGGCAAAGATGCTACCAACGTGGGTGATGAGGGAGGCTTTGCCCCCAACATCCTTGAAAATAGTGAAGGTGAGAGCCATACAGAGGTGGGATATACTTACCTGCAGTGCTTACTTACCCAGCTCACAGCACTTCCCAAAGACTGGTTCAAAAGATGATGCCTCAGTGTCACTGACCTCCTGTGTTAGAGAATGGTTTCTAAGCTCCTCCTCCTTAGAGGGAGCCTTGATCTATTACAGCCTCTCCATACAAATCTTTCATGCATGTGCACACTTTTGCAAGGCCTTCCCCAAACTTGTCTTTGAGCTCGTATTTTAATTCCACCTGGTCCATTTGGACATGGCCTCCACAGCTCCTTGGCATGATTTTGTTGCACTCTGGGCTCCCTTCTACTTCTCCCACCACACTACCAGACTCTCAGTGGCTCTAGGAACTTTCTGAGGGGAGATTCCCAAAAAAGGCATATTTCTCTCCATGTGTCGAATCTCCTCACTGCACCTCTCCTCCTTTCAGCTCTGGAGCTCCTCAAGGAAGCGATCGACAAGGCAGGTTACACAGACAAGATTGTCATTGGTATGGATGTGGCAGCCTCCGAGTTCTACCGTGATGGCAAATATGACCTGGACTTCAAGTCCCCAGATGACCCAAGCCGCTACATTTCTGGAGATGAGCTGGGTGACCTCTACCAAAGCTTTGTACGTGATTATCCAGGTGAGCTGCTGTGCTTGGCAGTAGGAAATCAGCACTGGTGCTGCACACTTAACCAGTGCAAACCCTCTGTGTTTTGGGGGTGAGAAGGGAGGCATCTTTGACTTACATCTCTTCTGTTGTCCTTTCAGTGGTCTCCATTGAGGATCCCTTTGACCAAGATGACTGGGAGGCCTGGACTAAGTTCACTGCAAATGTGGGGATTCAGATAGTGGGAGATGACCTGACAGTGACAAATCCCAAGCGCATCGAGCGAGCTGTTGAAGAGAAAGCCTGCAACTGCCTCCTGCTCAAAGTCAACCAGATTGGATCCGTCACAGAGGCCATCCAAGCGTAAGTCCAGCCCCCTGCCCTTGTCCTGTGAAAGGATTGGTGATGAACCACAACAGGGTGTCATGCTATCCACTCGGTGAATAGACTTTTGTCTCTACCGGAGTGTAGGATGCTGAGAGTGGGAGCAGAGGGCACCTGGATCACAGCCCGTGTGGGTGGTGGTTATAGGAGTGGAAGCTACTGACTGCATTTGTTGCTCCTTGCAGCTGCAAGTTGGCCCAGGAGAATGGCTGGGGTGTGATGGTGAGCCACCGATCTGGGGAGACTGAAGACACCTTCATTGCTGATCTGGTTGTAGGACTGTGCACCGGGCAGGTAGGTGAAACCTAGGCCATGCACAGACCTGAAGGAAAGTGAATGGATGTGAAGACAGAATCCCCTGCCATGCCATGGGAGACTGCTACAAGTCATTACAGTGTCTTACAGTGTTTGTTTTGGGGAATGCTTTACAGATAAAGACGGGTGCTCCCTGCAGGTCTGAACGCCTGGCTAAATACAACCAGCTCATGAGGTAAGGGGCTCCAGGGATGGGAACACAGAAGAAAGAACGGGGGAATGACAAACAGGGGGGGAGAGAAGCTAAAAACCCAAGGGTAGATGGGGCTTGTGGATGAAATGTTATGAAGACAAGGCACAGAGATGACAATGGGATCTCAGGGAGTCCTCTGGAGTGGACTCTTTTCCTCCTCCTTGGTGTGAGGGTGCAACCCTCCAGTGCAGTAGCTGGCAGAAGCTGAGCTCCTCCAGCCCATGTCAGCTTTCTGCTGATGCACTGCCCCACTAGCACCCTGGTGCCTCCCATGCTCCCTCACCACAGAGGCCTGACATCTGCTGTCTCTCTCTCCTGCAGGATTGAGGAAGAGCTTGGCGATGAAGCACGCTTCGCCGGACACAACTTTCGCAATCCAAGTGTTCTTTGAACGTTGTCCCCAGGGCACAGCCACCCTGCTGCTCTTTCCCACCTCACAGACTCTGAACCCTCCTTTCCTCCACTGCTCCTGTTTTTGCTCTTTCTCCCCACTCTGTCACCCGGTTCCCTTTCACCTCAAAGCCCCTCAAGTTCAGGTGTCCCCAGCTAGATGTACCCAGGTGAAGGATGAGAGGAAGGCGTACACCCTGTCCCTTGCTTTGGAGTCATAAGCATTTCTGGATCTAGGCATTGTGTGTCTTGTTTTTCGTGCAGGGCCATGTCTGAGCCCCCCTGCTGACGTGTTAGACTACGGGAGCATGCTGGCCGGTGTGTTTCCCTCGTACGCCGAAGCATGTGCAGTGAACATCTGTGTGTCGGCTGGTGTGTCTGGGCACATGTCGCACCTGTAGCTGTGTCTGGAGAAGTGTTGCCAGCGGCTCGCTCTCGTTGTGCATGTGTGTAGGTGTGTGTACATGTACTGGCCTACGGCATCCCTGTGCCCCAGGCGTGTGTCTGCAGCGAGCCCTGGTGGGACCCGAGTGTCCCTTGCCTCCACCCCGAGTGCTGTGCTGTGTTGGGCTGTGCTTGCTGGCAGCTTGAAGTTGCAGTTGAAGTGCACTGTTATCCCACACTGGATGTGCGTGTGCGTGTGTGCTGTCAGTCTCTGGGTCAGCACATAGTATTGCGGGGCGATGTATTAAAACACATTCCGTAAACAAACCCGTGCTCTCATTTGCTTCCTGTGACCTTTTTGTCTCTGTTCCCTTCCCTCTTGCACTCCTTCACCCTCTCTTCTGCCCATGGTGTCTGCTTCACCTTCTGGACAGCCCGTGCTCAGCTGAGCAACAGACAAACTAAAGATCCCTAAACTCAATTAAAATGTATTTCACACCTGAGTTGTCTGACTTGGCCTGATGTTTCTCTCTAGACACCAGTGTTTGGGAAATGAGGATATTTTGTCATTGGAGCAGGAGAGGTTCACACAGAAAGGAAAACAAAACAAGCAGAGGGGACTGGCAAGATGAAGAAAAGACCCAGGTACCCTCACCTTCTTTCACAGCCTTGTCCCACAGCCAGACTGCTCTGTTGGCCACCAGCTGGGAAATGCCAAGGGGAAGACGTGTGATGGTGGGAATTGCCCCTGTTGTCTCCACCAAAGCATGTAGCATGAAGATCTGCTGTGCAGGGATTCTACTCTCAGATTAGCTCAGTTGTTTAGATTGTGGTGCTAATAACACTAAGGTTGTGGGTCATTCACTTAAGAACTGGACTCACTGATCCCTGTGGATCCTTCCAACTCAGAATATTCTGTGAAATAATCAATCCCTCCACTAACATAGACCTCAGGGTGGGCCCCCAGCTACCCGTCCACCAGACTCAAGCAACGGTAAACCGGAACTGCAAATCTTTGAGAGAGAAAAAGCTTATCCTCCTACCTGCAGAAGGACTTGCAGAGCAGTGATTCAAGGGGTAGGTGGGATGTCAGTCTCTCTCAGTTCCATCTGGTTTCACAGGGACAACTCAGCAGTATGTGGGGAAAGTAGCCTGTGCTCTATCCAGTGCCCCAGCAGGCTGAGTGCCAGCCCCAGTGCTTGCTCAACAAACAGCTTTATTCTGGATAGACTCCAAGGAAGGCAGGAGGCTGGGGGTGCTACTATGAGAAATCTGACTGTAGAATAAATGATAAAACCACCTTGCTCACCATCATCATTCACATCAGTATCCCCTCTATGTTCTTAGGTACACTCAGTTCTGGCAAATCTCCTGCCCCACTTCACTACAGAAAGTTTCCAGACCCTCACTTAAGTCTTGTCTTTCATGATGAGCAAGGACAAGGGTATAGACTGAAGTTGCTCAGCAAGACCCTATCCCCCTCGACTGTGTCCAAATGCAGACTTTAAAATCAAAAGACAAAACTTTAAAACACTGGCATTTCACTGCCAATTCTTTACTAAATAGCATAGGGAGTAAGTCCAAGAAGGGAAGACAAAGACTATGGCACACATGCCTAGAACAGAAAAGAGGGTGGGAGGGAGAATGTGAGGGTAGAGACAGGATTGGTTTCTAGGGCATCACCAGTGCACACAGCACACGTCTCGGTGGCAGGGAATAGCTTGTGCCCCGGCTGCAGGCCGTCTCTCTCCCATGCTCTCTGGGAGCTGTAGTCCGGGTGTCGCGGAGGGAATGCTCCATCTTCCCCTGCCTCCGCGCTCCCCTCGGGCGGCACCCGGCACGCCGCGGGGCCCGGCGGGATCCCGTGGTCCACCCCAGCCATCCCCCACAATCACGTCTCCCGCAAAAGCAGTTGTGTGCGCGACAGCATTGTTTTCCTGAAGGAACATGCATTTTGGGTACAGGCAGTGGGCTGTCCTTTCCCGTTGTACACCTCACTGCTCCTTTGTTTTAGACACTGTGATTTTGTGAACAGTATGCCTATTGCTTAGCAAGCAGGGCAGGTTTTTGGAAATAAACTTTCTTTCCTTTTATATTCCCAAGAGCATCTTCCCTTACCCCCCAGCCCCTCCCTATGTTTTTTGTGGTGTGTTTTTTTTTTTTTTTGGTTGGTTGATTGTTTTTGGTTTTGTGGGTTTGTTTGGGTTTTTTTTGGTGCAGGTAAGGCGATTAAGTGCCCAAGGTAGTCAGCGTTGCCCATTTAAATGCAGCAAGGCTGTAACAGCAGGGAACTGGTATATATGATCCTACACTGTTGGAAGAATTTGTCAGGGAAGAGTTTTCTGCCAGTGAGACAGTGCCACGTCCCTGTGTCAGGGAAGGTGTGCTAAAGCACTGAGGGGATGGGAGTGCAATCGTGCTGTAGCAGTACCTCACCCAGTGCCTTTTCTAAATCAAGAGTTCGTCGTTGCTGTCACAGTGTATAGAAGGAATACATGACACTGGCATGTTTGCTTGGGTCACTGCAAATGCTTGTCTTTAGTCAGTGCACCCTAAGATGCATATGCTGCTTTCTCTTGGGCTCAGTGTCAGGGATTTGGTTAGAGTTTCTTTGTGATAGAAATGTCCAAGCACTTGGCTATTCCTGCATCTGAGGACTCCTGTTGTATAAGCTGATGTCTCCATCAGATTGCTGTGCTGTAATGTGGATTCAATCAGAGCATGAGTAACAGCCCGGGGATGGGCTGTCGATGTGACACTATCTGTGAAGGGAAACATTTGTTGGATTCTCTCACAAATCATACTCTGTTCAGATTACATTTTCAGAGCAATGTTCAGCTGTTAAAGAGATAATTTAACACTAGCTGTTCCCTCCCCCCTGAAGTCTGCAGAATTTCTTTCTTTCATTTCTACCTATGTGTGTGTACCCATAAATGAGCTGGAAGAGGAGATGTCACTGAATTAGGCTTGTTGTAGAGTGCAAAGAGAAGCCTTAAGGATGAGGAGCTACCAAATTTCTCTGGTACATTCTTGTCTCTCTCAAAAACAATAGGGTGTGGTCAAACCTTTGGAAACAAGTATCTTTAACGCAGGAGGCTTCAGGGACACACTTCTGATGAACATCTGACAAAAAGCCCCAAAATTTGGGCGCTGGGTAATTCCTATAAGGTACTGAATACCTTAATCAAAAGAAGAGTATTTGGCTCTCTTGCTGGAAGACTAAATAAGGACAGCTTGGACAGGTTATCAAGAGGACTAGGTCTCTAGGCAAAGATCAGCTTATTAGAGCATTGCATGTATGGAAGCAGCTATAACTGTGTGCTACACCATGTGCGGGGGAGATAAGACACCTCTGTAAGTGATGCAGCTGACAGAGTTTTGGATAAACTGTTGTGCATCTTAGGGGTCTTAGGGCTGGCACAGCGCACATCCTGTCGTGCCTCAGCAATCAGCCATGCAGCTGTTACACAGTGGCACACCTAAGTGGGCAACTGAACTGGGCTGATGGGTAAGGTTACCACTCTGTTCCCTCACTTCTAGAGTTGGCCAGAGTGGCACATGAATGAACCACCACAATTAACAGCCCGCTGAGCTGCATCCCAGACACAATTAGCTTGACCAAAGGGTAAACTGAGGCAGCTTGTTGTTTCAGTACCAGTCAGTACCACTGTCTTGGCCATGAGTACAGCCATTGCTGGGAGACTAGTGAGACCGAACAAGGAGGATTATAACTGTCTCAGTGTTTCATTTACCAAAAACCACCAGGTTTTGGGTATTATTTTTCTTAGTTTGAGAGAGCAAGCCAGGATAAGACATCCTGGGTGGCCATGCTGTGTTCTGGCTCAGAAAAAGACTTTCCTCAGGCCTAGTACAGACTGGAAGGTTTGCCTGCTTACTCTTTGCATCAAGGAGACCACTGTGTGCTGTGTGTCAAAAAAGAAATGGGGTTCTATGCATTTTTAGAGTCAGAGTTTCACAGGGATATTGAGATGAGATGTCTGGAGGTCTCTACTTCAATGCCCCTCTCATGGCAGGGCTAGCCCCAAACCTAGATCAGGCTGCTTGGGGACTTGGTCAGGCAGTTTCCAAACATCTCCAAGATGAGGAGATTCCCCAGCCCCCATCTGCACCTGTACCCGTTCTGAACTACCTCCAGGGAGGAGGTTTTCCCTTTTTCTAGTCATAGTTTCCCTTACTGCAATTTTTGTAGCCGTTTCACCATGTATGTATGAGAGGTGACTTCTCTGTAGCCCTCCACACCACCAAAAAAAAAAAAAAAAAAAGAAAAATGCTCAGTAGAGTAATTAGTTCTCCCCTACCCTTTTCCTACTCCCAGTTGAAAGAAACAGCTCCTTCAGGCTCCCTTTGTATGTCACGAGCTCCAGCACCTCAGCTATCTCATTCCCTCCCCCACAGAACTCAGGTTTATCGGCATGTCTCGTGCTTTATTTCTCAAAGAAGCCTACATCCCAGACAGGGCCTCTTGTTTTGCAGACAACTGCTTGTCCCCTGGTAGAAGCAGAAAGCAGTGCGATGGTGTAGCTGGAGACCTCATGAGGCAGCATGTTCTATCTCCCTAATCCAAGGGAGGTTCAGCTGCACCCCAGCAAGGTTGTTTGCCAAACCTCCTAGCTGGCTCGCAGACTCCCCAGGTCATTTATCCATCCTGAAGAAACACAACTAATAACGTTCTTGGTTTGCCAAGGTCTTCAATCTGTTGATTTCAGAGGTGAGATCATTTTATTTCCCATGTTCTGCAGCCAGTCCACCTTGGTCTTGCTGCACAAGCACATCCAGCCGCTTGTGTTTCTCCTGTCTGTTTTCCGCCTGTGCTTACCAACCTGAAACAGAGTGGTCTGAGCTAGCAGTGATTTGGCTATGAGCATTTCTGAGCGGGGAAGAGGAAATGGTTTGCGACCTTTTTGGGAGGGCTGATAGCACTCGTGCCAATCCTCCTCACAGCCCTTTGGAAGCTTCCTGCTCACATCCTCCATAGCCTGTCTTCAGCCAGCCACAGACATGAAAAAGGTCACAATCAGCTGCACTTGTCTTCAATCATTCGTCATTTTTCCTCCCACTGTCCAAAAACCTTGGCCTCATTAGTGGGAGATGGTGTTTTTTGTCCACAGGGAAGCCCTGGGAAGTCAGGATTACACAAATGCAAATGGTTACCCTGGTCCTGCTTCTCGTTTGAACCACCTCTGATGTTTCTTCATAAACTAAGACTACAGGCCACCCGTGACAGGCTTCTTGAAATAAGCCAAAACGTAGTAAGATTTTCTTAAGGCTTTCGAGTCTCTGCCTCTTCACTTATTGAAACAACAAATGACACTAAAATCTTGATAATAAATTTAACATTTGTTTAAGTCAAATTTTTGAATTGAAGCAACTGACCTGGTTATGGGAGATGATGACATGAAAACCATTCAGGGCTTGACACCGTGGTTAAACAAACTTAGTGTCACATGTCACTCATCCAGAAGTTCTCAGAACTGAAGCAAAACCAACCACTGTAGCTGCCACAGAGGCTTTCCCCCAAACCATAAACCTTGGGGATCTGGATATTTGTTTAGCATCCAGAAAACAAGGATCTTGACAGGATCTTTTTCCTTCCTGAATCATCACTTTGGCCCCTAAGGTCACATGCATTGTGAGCTTGGGACACAAGGCTGTCAGCTCCTAAAGGTGACAGTTTGAACAACTGCACACACTATCACCTCAACTGCAATAGTAGCATTCTGCCTTGTTCTCTGGGGCTCTGCTTGGTGAGGCACTTTGTGAAGCAGATAATGCTTACCCCTGTGCTTGAGGTCCACAGAGTGTTTTCTTCAACACAGCACCTCTGCAAAACAATATGCTGAAATGATTTGGAGTGACCACCCAAAAACCAGTGGGCATTTTTGCAAATGTTAGCCATGGCTCTTTCAATCCCCTACTCCATGTGTGGGAATCAGAGAGTCCTAGGGAACAACCTCACTCTGGGATTACTGCTGGCAGGGTGGAGGCTCTACGCGAGGGGCAAGACAAAGAAATAGGTTGGGGAAAAGGGTGGATGAAAGAATGAATGAAGGCTAGAGACATGAGGCATGTTGTGCAACGGAGTGCTGTGTGCCAGCAGGGCTGGCTTGGGAATGAGAGGCACCAAGACCAATTCTGCATTCAGGATAAATAGTGAGGCCCCAAAATGGCACAGTACCCCTGGGAAGTGGGTGTGGAACAATTGCATTGGGAGCCATCAGTTTACAAGGGTGTTGCAGGGACAATTTTATTAATGTTTTTTAAAGCATTGGGGTGAATAACACTGCAGAACCCCCCACGAGGAGGTGAATGCATCTGTATTCAGAGCCGAGTTTGGATGCTGTACAGTAAATAGTGCTCGGAGCCATGTAACGGACAATGAAAATTGCTGAATAAAAGCCCGCGGAGAGCGCGCCATCCAGCCTGCTCACTGAGAGGTCCTGCTGAGGAAATATTTTGCAATCATGCTTGAAGGCCATTACAGTGCAACTTGCCTATATGCACATGAAATCTCCCTTATTTAACCATGCATCCGTGCCCCTGTCCATGTGACACCCCGGGGTTTGCCCCCACGACCAGCCGCGCCTTCTGCAGCTCAACGGGGCAGGAGCGGCAGCACTTGTAGCATCTCCTCGCCCCCCAGCCCTGCTCTCCCGCTGGCCGTGCTCCCGCGGCAGGCAGCAGCTGGAGCTGGATCAGACCCTGGGCGGGCTGGCTGGGTGACAGAGCCGACGGGCTCCCCCCTTCCTTCCCGAAGTCTTTCCTCCGACAGCAGCTTTTCCAAAATGGCCATCGACGCCATGAACTTGGCCAGCGAGTGGAGGCAGCCGCGTTTCTGAGCAGCCGGGGCGGGGGGGGGGCGAGAAGAAGGAGAAATGTTTCACGTTTCTGTGGCTGAGCCCCGCCGCTCCCCCGCACCGCACGGCCGCGGGGGGCAGAACGGGGTGGGGGCGATGTGGCGCCGCTCGGGCGAGGCCCGCGCCAGCCGGATCCCCGCATCCCCGGTGGTGCCCCGACTGCGCTCTGTGCGCGCGAGCCGGGAGGGGGGAGGGGGCCGCATCCCATCGCCGCCGCACCGTTACCGCGCTGTGTGTGTGCGTGTGCCGGGGGGGCCCCGCAGCCCGGTGCGGGCGGTGCGGGCGGTGCGGGCGGTGCGGAGCGGCCTCCGCACGAGGCTCGCGCTCCCTTTGTGCCGTTGCCTGGCAACCGGGCGGGGGATGGGAAGTGGGATTGGGAGGGGGGATGGATGCGCGCGCGGCCGCACGCTGAGCAGCGCCCGTCGG
>JAWWES010000001.1:26722955-26746118 GCA_035583135.1 Lophotriccus pileatus
GCGGCGGGGGGCGGGGGGGGCCCGCTCCCCGCCGCACCCCCCGCCTCCCGGAGCCGCTGTCCCCGCCACCGACCGGTTATTCCGGAGCCGCGAGAGGAAACGAGGGAGCGCGTAAAAGGAGGAGGGAGGAAAGGGGGAAAAAAAAGGGGGGGGGGGGCTCCGTTTAAATCCCTGCCCCCCGCTCCTCGCCGCCTCCATTCCTCCCTTCATTCGACCTCCCCTCAGGAGCCGCCGGTGAGTCCCTCGCCCGCTCCCAGCCGCTCCCGCCCCGCTTGTCATTGTCGCCCACTGGCTGCATTCTTTCGCGGGTGGATTTCATCCCTCCGGTCCGTCTGTCGGGATGGGGAGCGAGGCGGCGGGGGTGGGGGAACACCAAAGTTGGGGTGGGGGGGACATCTAGAGTGCCATTAACCCCCGCGGGGCTGGGGAAGGGTCTCCGGAGATCCCTGCCCCGGCGTGGATGCGGCGAGGGGCCGGGAGGGAGCCGGGACACCGCCGCGGGGCACGAGGGGCTCGGCGGGGCGGGGGTCCCGGCCACGGCTGGAGGCGCTCCGAAATCACCGGGGGGCGCTGCCCACCCGGGTCTCGCCTCCCCTGGACGGCGGCGGAGCGGCTTCCCTCCGGACCGGGCGGGCGGGGGTCGGGCGGGGGCTCCGCGCCCGCCGCGGGGGTCCCGGGGCGGGGACACCCCCCGCCGCGCGCCCAGCGTGACGTCAGCGCCCTGGAGCCCCCCTTCCCTGCGGCGGGAAGTTCGGCGGGGGCAGGGGGAGTAGGGGGCCGGGGGGGCCGCGGGCGGGCGGGAGTTGCGAGTTTGCGGCCCGGCGCAGCGCGGGGAGGAAGGCGGCACAACGCTGGAGGGGGACCGGCTCCCGCCCTCCCTGCGTTCCGAGGGGCCTCGCATTGTCCCCGCTTCCCCAGGTGCGGTCAGGGAGCGGGGCAGGAGTGTCTGGGAATAACGTTTCCGTCGGGCACCGACAAAAGTGTTGGCTCCCCCGCCCTGTGCGCAGTGGGCACGGGTGGGGTTCGCCCCCTTCTCTGACACGCCAGGGTGCTGCTTGGGGACCGGGAAGCTGGCGAGACCCCCCACGGCCGGGTGGCACTGGGGTGGCGGCTGCGCTCCCGGTGAACTGGCCGAGATCCCTCGGTGTGTCGGGCTGGTTGTCCATTTGCTATTGAGGATTTTTGGAGAAGTAGCATCTGGGTTTCCTACACTGCCCTTCTGGCAGTACCGTGGAGCCGGTGGCGGTTCTGCCCGGCCGGCTGCTGCTGGCCTGTGGCCGCCCCGGCCGCTGTTGCCCAGAGAATTGCCGGTTGTATTTTGCCGAGTGGCCGCTGTACTGTTGAAGTGGCAGCCATTTGGTCACCGTGGCATTTACTTTACACGCTGCCTTTGCTCGCCTTGGAGTTCTGCCTTGGTGGCAATTGTACGCTCCCCAAGTTGCTTTACAGACGAGCAGTGTCTTTCCTTGCGTTTGCTTCGGTGCCGTGGCTGCCTTGAGTTCTGCAGCCGGTTACTCTGTTGCCAGGATGGCTACTGTAAGAATTTGTATGGCTTTTGTCTGCAGGGTCTGCTTTGCAGGGCTGTGGTTCTTGAGGAGCAGCATGTCCTTACCGAGCTGGGCACTCAAACCCATTGTCATTATCTCTGGTTGTATTGGGTGGATCGCGTGGGAGCCGCTAGGCTTCCCAGCATTGAAAAAGTGAGGAGAAAGTAGTGGGCCATTATCCTAAGATGTGTGGCAGCAGAGTGGAGGAGGAGGAGTTGGAAATGCCCTTCGTTTTGTGTCCACCTTAGTGGTGGAGCATGGTTACACACCCTTCAGGTGTGCGATGCCTAAAGCTGCGGAGTTCAGCCCTGACTTACCACCAGAATCAATGTGTTGGTGTCAGCCGAATCCCACAGTTGTCTGAGTTGAAAGCTGGACTCGGCTTTCTTCTAAGCCCGAGGGTGTTGTGCATTGCTGCTGTGGTGCACACGCATTCCCGCGAGGCTGGAGCTCCACGGTCATTACCCATGGATGGGATGCTTGTAAATGTGAGTGGTCAGATTGTTCATTGGAATGATTTTCATCCTTTTCCCCCCTGTTTCTTTGCCAAGTTGCTAGTTTTATTTTGTCTTGGTTTTATTGTGTTACTGGTGATTGCACAACCTATCATTTATGTATTTTCCCATCTTATTGGGAATAGCCTGGTCTTTCAAACCAGGCTTTTCCAATTGTAATTCGTGATGGAGCTTTTCAAGTATGGCCAACGAGTGAACTTATAGTACCGTGGTTCTTGCTGGAAATTATAAAAACCCTCCAAACATTTGAAAATTAAATGTGCAGTGAATCCTAATGAAGAAGATTAACAGGTTTAACCTGCTGCAGTGACCTGCCTTTACCTCTCTTCAAATACATTTACCTCCTCCCCTAGGTTTTGTACCCTTTCGATGCCTCTGAAAGGTTCTTGCATTCTCACCTTTAGGCTTGCCTGCACAAGGAATTAAAATGAGGTTTCTTGTGGGCATACTTGTATTCCAAAATAATAATGGTCATGCAAGGAACTATGATTCTATAGCATGGTGGGATCACTGTAATAAAAGCAACATGATCTGCATTGTTCTTCAAAAGGAGGAGGAGCATCTAGTCCAGCTGGACTAGATGACCATTGTAGGTCCCTTCTAACTGAAATATTTTGGACATACCATTGGGTTTTCCTGCCTTCAGCGCCAGAGGTGAGGACAGGATCATTTCACTCGGCCACTTCTGTAGACCATTCTGGTTTTATTGGTAGGTGAAATGCATCAGACAGGTTTTTCTCTTCCCAAAGTTCAGCCCTTGTCACTCCTTGTACACCTTCCTGATTTGTCCTGGAGATCCCTCATGTTCATCAGCATCTTTCTGAAGGGTGGTGAGGGAGTTGAGAGCAGCAGTCCCTGTGGAATACAGAGCTGTGTAGAGGAGGTTTATTTATTTACCAGATCTGAGGTGTAATATGTTTGCAAATGCATATCTCTGGAATTGATCTGAGCATGTTGTGCCCCTCCTTAAATATCCACCTGTACGTTTACCCATCTTATATTATTCTTCCCTTTTCTTCTGAGAACCTGGTTTTCTCCTCTGCCAGGCTGTATCATCCCCACTTTGTTTTGTTTTTCTTTGTCCCATTGTCTTTTGGACAAATAAATTACTTTTTTCATTGGATTTTCTGGTCTCATTCTTCCTCTGTTAGGAGATGCTGTGGAAGTATGAAGTGTATTTCCTGCATTTATCACTTCATCTCTTCCATCTGTACATCCTGAAGGCTGCGTCTAGTGAAGTACAGAATAGCAGTGCTTTACAGATTTTTTTAAAGGCCAAATGAGAAGGCAACACAAGTTCCAAGTGTGTTCAAAAGTGGAGGGATCTCTGAAAAAGTCATGCTCTTAACCAAGTGAGCTACACCTAGGATATGTATTATCTGCAGAATTAATCTGTGTGATCTCTGCTGGAGTCTGGTCACAGGAGATGGTTTAACATGAACACGAGATGCTCCATCTCAGTGCCTTGCCTGGCTTACTGAAGCTGCAGTGGTGCTCAAGGCATGTGTTGGCAGATGGCCAGGTGCATGTCCCAGTGCTCTCTATGTCATACTGAGATGAACAATGGAGAATCTTTCTGTCCTTCCAGTCATGTTTTGGGCAATCATGGGCCCACACCCCATTTTCAGTGAGGTGCGTATGGAGAATGATGAGACAAAAGGGGATGTTTGCAGCTCACGTGGTTTGAGCTTCACTTCTCTGCCTTAGTGTGGTTGGTTGATTTGGACTTTGAGCCTGTGGGGGTAAGGATTTGGCATATGTTATAAGTTGAGCAGAAGTCAACTTTGTGAGGAAGCGATCCTTCGAAGCATTGCCTTGCTTCCAGTTCTGATAATCCTCCCTCAGAAGTCTCTGAAAGTCTGGTTTTTTTGTGTGTGTTGTCACAGCAAACACTGATTTGTTGTTGTCTCCTCCTGTAAAAATATCAATGTTTGATTGATTGTTGTGGCAGTATTTTCACCTACAAACCAAAGGCTAACTGCAATATCTTCTCCAAGCAATTTCAGCCAATCATGGTCTGTCTGGGCTTTGCTGAAGGAGGGGAGCTGGTTGCTTTCAATCTTACTTCATGTCTCTTGCCCTGGTGACATTCTTCATCATAGATCAGTTTAGCTGGAAAATTTTAGTCTTTTACTTCCCTGCCTTACAATGCACTTGGTGATACCCTGTTTCTTCCACAAGGTCTCTCTGTGCTATAGATCACTTAAGTGAAGGCTGCATTTGAGCAACCTTCATCTCTTTGGACAGTGGATTGGATTTACTGTGTGTGTATATATATTTTTATGTATGTGTATATATCACAATATATATAATAGTTTGTGTAATGTAATACATCTTATATAAAATATAATGTTATATAGTATATTAAATTTATATTGAGATATATAGCATAGTGAATTGGATATAAAGTGTGTCTATAGCATAATATTTTGGATATACTGTGGGTTTTTTCTTTCAGGCAGTGCAACAGATGAGGTGATTTACCTCAGAATTATTCAGAGTTTGCCAGACACACACAAAGAGGGTCCACCCTCTATGAAGAATGGTTTGTTTAGTCATAATTATCCATCAGGCTTTCCTCATTCATTACTACACCATTGCTTTCCATTTTCACCCAGAGCTAGATCCCATCAGCTCTTGGCCAACCTCTCTATGACTGCTAATGAATTTAGTATTGAAAAACCTGTTCTGATCAGCTGTGTGGTCCTTTACCCCGCACAGCTCATGGCAGGGAATGTCACCTCCTGGTCTTTGCAGAAAATACTAAGTTTATTTATTTTACAATAAAATAATAATAAAAAAACTCTTAAAGATTTTCAGATATGCTAGATTGCTATGCAAGTTTTTCAAGTGGTTGATTTCTCCCACTTTTCAAGTTTGCACTGTTCCGTGTGGAATTTACCTAGCTTCAACTCCATTGGATCTGTGAGTCTTTGTTTTGTCGGTTAAAGAGTTGTCAGAAATCTCCTCCCTTTATAGTGCTCATAGGCCATCCAGAAGTCACCTTTTAACCTTTTCTCTGATAAGTTAAAAATATTGAGCTTAAGTCTGTAAGGGGGAGGAGTTACCAAACTTCTCAATTTGTCAGCATCCTTCTGCAGTACACAGGTAAAAATGGCACACACTACCCCCATAATGGCCCCACCAATCCTGTGTATAGTCAGGTAGAAATTATCTCTCTTTTTCTTTTCCTGAAGAGTATTAGTCTCTGTGCAGTGGTGGGTTTCATTCATTCAGGAAAAGCCCTCTTAGAAGCCTTCTGCTGGAAACTTGTGTTTCAGCCACTAATTAATTACCAGGCCTTTCCCAAGCTTCTGTGTATCCTTGGATCTTCACCCGTGAAAGCATTCTACATTCTTCTGTTCTTGATGTAAAAATCTTGGATAATTAAAAGGCTGGCCTTTCTGTGCGACCCCATTGCAGCAGTAACACCAACTCATCTGTGCCAGAAATTTCCTTTACATCATTTACCGTCTCACTTGCCTCAGCACCTGAAAACTGTACCTGTGTTCCTGAAAATTTTGTTCAGATGGTGCCTTCAGTAGCAACCAGTGATATTCCATGTTAGGCCACTGCTTCCTCCCACCAGTGGGCTTTGGGGGACTTGCTTTGTGACAGTGGGTCCATGTGTGACGTCTTTTTTCTGGGACAGGTCGTGCTTGTGCCATAGCAGTGCACGAAGCTTTATCACATGCTGCTTTACGGAGATTACCCAAGGCAAGAAAAATATTTTGGGCAGTGATTTCACTTGCCACTGTGCCTTTTCTCCTGGCAGTCCAGTCTGAGCCTAGTTTGGGCTCAGTCTCTGGGCTCTTGAGCGGGTGCCCACTTGAGAGGCAGAGGCCTGTGCTTGTGGTTGGTAGGGCAGGTTGTGTATCTGTAGGTGGTAGCACTTTGGCATAGATTGCCTGCTTTGAATTCTGTTGAGATTGGGGAGAATTTTGAGTACAAATCACAAGGACCAAAATCACCATGAACTTGGCGAAGTATATAGGACAAAAGCTCTCCTTGCTCCCAGGGTGGTTCAGCACTGGCACAGGTTCCCAGGGACACTGGAGATGCTCTCTGAGGTGTTCATGACAACCTCATCTGGCTTTGCAGTTTACTGTGAACGGGGCATTTGAGGGATTCCAGCAATCTTTTCCAGCATAAATCTTCCTGGACATACCATTGGGTTTTCCTCCGTTCAGCCCCAGAGGTGAGGACGGGATCATTTCACTCAGCCACTTCTATAGACCAAGGAAAAACTGTGGGATCCCAAGCTGAGGAGTGACTCAGAGTTTATCAATGTCTCAGGTCTGCTGTATGATTGTTCCTGTGCCCATCTCCCTGTCCCCAGTTCACTCCTTTCATTCTGGATCTGTCTGTCCATCCTGTCCAGACGCTTGCCCTTGGCACACATGGCTCTCATGTTGTCTTTGCTGTCAGTCATGAGTCCCTAGAAACAAAATCTGACGTGTGTCCTTTGGAGCAGTGGCTCCGAGGTCACAGAATCATGTAAGTTGGAAAAGACCTCCAAGATCATTGAGTCCAACCATTAACCTAATACTGGCAAGTCCACTACTAAACATGTCCCTGAGTGCCACACCAAGACACCCTCAGGGATGGTGACTTCACCACTTCTTTGGGCACCCTGTGCCAATGCTTAACAACCCCTTTCAGTGAAGAAATTTTTCCTGATATTCAATCTAAACCTCCCCTGGTACAACTTGAGGACATTTCATCTTGTCCTATTGCTTGTTATTTCGGAGAAGAAGCTGACCCCCATCTTGCTACCACCTCCTTTCAGGTAGTTGTAGAGAGTGATAAGGTCACTCCTGAGCCTCCTCTTCTCCAGTTGAACAACCCCAGCTCCCTCAGCTGTTCCTCATAAGCCTTGTGCAGCAGACCCTGCCCCATCTCAGTTTTCCTTCTCTGGAATTGCTCCAGCACCTGGAGTCTTGTGGTGTCTAGTCTGTCTTGTTGTGAGGGGCCCAAAATTGAACACAGGATTTGAGGTGCAGCCTCACCAGTGCCCAGTACAGGATCACAGCCCTGGTCTTTCTGGCCACACTGTTACTGATACAATCCAGGATGTCACTGCCCTCCTTCAACCCTGTAGCGTAGTGAGACATTGTGTTCCAAGTGCAGTGTCCAGTTGCATTAATGCCTTTTCTCATTTCTTGATAAAGGCACCTTGCCTGGTGCCTTTCAAGTAATGATGATGCCCATAGCTATCCTGTGATTAGTAAATGCCTTCTCAGCAGTCCCTACATAAGAGCATGAGCTCTTATGGCATATGTGCTTGTCTCTTCTTTTCAGTGTATCACTCGACACTTTGTACAATTGAACTTGTTATCAACATGCCAGTAACCTTACTAGGTCCATCTTGTCCATTGCTGCTGCAGCAGTAGTCACTACCAAATCTCTGGGAAAGAAAGTAAGTTAAGGCAACCTTATATGCCATTTTCCTCTGATACTCCTACAGCTGCCAGCCATTTTCCATGGAGGACCTGCCATAGACAGATGTGGTTTCTGTCTATCCAGAAAACGTCAGTTATTTTCTCTTGAATGAAACTCTCCAGTCTCCCATCAAATCCATACAAACTTATAGCACCAGTAGTGTCCTTTGGTGGGAAATTCTGGAGCCGCATATTTCAAGAACTACTCTCTCTTTTTAGTTGGTTTTGAACTTGTTTCTTTGTAGTGTTATTTGATGGTCATCCGTTTTTGTACTGGAAGAGACAATGAAAAATTATTTCCTATCCAGCCTTCTCATATGTGGTTTTACAGTTCCCAGTCACATCCTGACTTGAATAACCTTTTCTCTGGACAGTCACTGCCCTTTCTAGTTCCTGCAGAAGGAGCAGAACTGCACTGAAAATGTGGGAAAGCCATAGGTTTGTGCAAAGGCATAATGACGTTCTCTGTTTTGTTTTCAGTTCCTTCCTCAGGGTTTCGAGCATGAGGTTTACTTTCTTGATGGCTGCTGGATGCCAAGGCGCCATTTTCATGGATCTACCTCTTTTATCTTTAGGATATCACTCTTGAGTTGCACTGGTCAGCTCAGAGTCTCATCATCTTATATGCGGAGATGGAGCTGGGTTTTTTGCATGCATTGCTTTATATTTATCTATAAATATAGAAGTTCACATGCCATTTAATAACCCAGTCACTCCTCTTGGAAAGTCCTTCTGCAATTCTGCTCAGTTAGTTCTTATCCACATTATCACCCTCATTGATTTACTTGCATCAGCCACGTTGGCTTCCCTTTGCTCTTTTTCTATATCCATCCTGATTTTGCTGCTTTGTATTTTATTCTCCTAAATTCTCTCTTAAATGGTGATCATCTGTGATACAGACAGTGTCTCAATGTCCTTGGGAGGCGGGCAGGATATTGATCATTGTGAGCATACAGGAGGTGTTCTTCCATCCAGCCTGATTCTTTAGCACTTCATTCAAATCCATTTGCAGAATTTGATCCTTCCAGCTACGGAGCTTCTCTCTGGTTCTTATCTACACCAACTAGTTTGCCTGGGACTGAGGGCTCTGAGCAGAGTTGTATCCTTGCCCAGGCCTCCTTCTGCCAGCTTCAGAATGATATAGGAGGTGGCAGGAAGGGATGGCCATTCTTGTGGTTCACTGGTCTGTTAGGGAAGGGAGGGACTGTTGGTGTGTCCACCCTGAGTTTGGATTCAACTTCTAGTTTCCCATGTTTACGTGTGTCCTGCAGCTGCAAAGTTTCCAGCAGTCTTTCACGGCAAAGGCTTGCAGAAGTCTGGAACCATGATGGGTTGACTGGTGGATAACTTCCATGCACTGACAGTGAGAAGCTATGGGTTGTGGAGTCGTGGTCACGAATAGCAGCAAGGAAATTACAACTGATAATGGGTGTTTCCACACTGGAATGGGTGCCCCAGATGAGCCGGGGAAGCTTCGCTCTTCAAGATGTTCAGAACTTGCCTGGACAAGTCGCTGAGCCATCTAAATTTGGGATCAGCCCAGCTGTGAGCAGGAGTTTGGAATCTGCAGGTGTCCCTTCCAGATGACATCCTCCTTTGAGTCTCTCTGCAACCAGCCTGTGATGTCTTTGAGTAATTCACTTCGCATTCTTAGCTAAGGGACATCTATGTATCAAAAGAGGGGTGTGAAGTATTACAGTAGACCCTTCACCCTTTAGCAGCTCCACAGGTAAGGTGTGCTCAGGTGTTGCAAATATAGAAAATGCTCTACTTCTTAAAATAGTTGCAGAGGGAAGAGCCCCGTATGTTTTCTTCTGTGATCTTCCACTGGGCTCTGCCAGCCTATATCTCCAGGAGATCTGGAGGCCCTCCTCTGGGGAGACAGAATGATTCTTCTGGGATTTTTAAGTAAATCTGTTACATACTTAACAGTCATTTTACTGTGCCCTCAGGAATTGTTTTACGATTAACGTAACCTTCTTCAGTACATCTAACCTTCATTTAGTGAATCAAACTTTATTTTCAGCTGCTTCTGAAAAAAATAATATTGTCTACTATGATGTAAATTAAGCTATTGTTAAATGCATGAATGTTTTTATTATTTATTACCTTGCTTTAGCTCTGTTTTTATTTCACTCTGCTCATCAGATTTTTTTTTTTCTGAGATACATTTTTATTTGAATGGAGGTTCCAGAATTAGAGCTTTCATACTCAAAATAACATTCTCGTTCCTCATGGTTGTGCAGAATTAAGAAAACAAAATATTAATATAAGCTTAAAAAAATGTAAACTGGTTTTATATCCTAAGACTGCCAGCACTCTGCACATTTATTTTTAGTACTCTTACTTGGCACCTTTTCCTGAAGTTTGAGCATTTTAATTTGTATTAAAATGCAGGGAAGGAGCACCTAGGTACCAGGAAAAGTGAATTTGTTAGTAAGTACATATAAGAAAAGGACTGAAGCTGTTGGCTCAGGATGAGTCTCTTTTCTGCATGGGAGGTGTTAAGTGGGTTGGGAGGGATCTTAAAAATCATCTCCTTCCAACTACCCTATCGTGGGCAGGGACATCTTTCACTAGACCAGGTTGCTCCAAGCCCCACGCAGCCTGGCCTTGGACACTTCCAGGGATGGGGGCATCCACAGCTTTTCAGTGCAACCTGTTCCAGTGCCTCGCTACCCTCATCATAAAAGATTTCTTCCTTATGTCCAGTTTACACCTGCCCTCTTTCAAACCATTGCCCCTTGTGCTGTCACTGCAGGCCCTGGTAAAAATTGTCTCTCCATCTCTTTTTAAGTCCCCTTCATATACTTACAATCACAGAATCCTAGAAACATTAAGGTTGGAAAAGACCTGCAAGATCATTGAGTCCAACTTTTGATCAAGCACCACCATATCAACTAGACCATGGCAATGAGTGCCATATCCACTTGTTTCTTGGACACTTCCAGGGATGGTGATTCCACTGCTTGCCTAGGGGAGCCCTTTCCAATGTTTAACCACCCTTTCAGTGAAGAATTTCTTCCTGATCTCCGACCTGAACCTCCTGTGGGGCAGTTTTAGACCATTTGCTTTCATCCTATTGCTAGTTGACTGGGAGAAGAGACCATCCCCCACCTGGCTACTTTCAAGTAGTTGTAGTGAGTGATAAGGTTATTCCTGAGCCTCCTCTTCTCCAAGCTAAACAACCCCAGCTCCCTCAGCTGCTTCTCATAAGACTTGTGCTCCAGACCCTTCACCAGCTTCGTTGCCCTTCTCTGGACATGCTCCAGCACCTCAGTGTCTTTTGTGTAGTGAGGAGCACAAAATGTAATTAATATAGGACTCAAGGTGTGGCCTCACCAGTGCCGACTACAGGGGAATGATCACTGCCTTAGTCCTGCTGGCCACACTATTTTTGATACAGGCCAGGATTCCATTGGTCCTCTTGGTCACCTAGGCACATTGTTGTCTCATGTTCAGATGCTGTTGACCGGCACCTCCAGGTCCTTTTCCGCTGGGCAGCTTTCCAGCCCCTCTTGCCCAAGCCTGTAGTGCTGCATGTTGTGACCCGAGTGCAGGGCCTGGCACTTGGCCTTGTTCAACCTCACACAATTGGCCTCAGCCCATTGATCCAGCCTGTCCAGGTCCATCTGCAGACCTTTCCTACCCCTCAGCAGATCAACACTCCCATCCATCTCGGTGCCTGCAAACTGGCTGAGGGTGCCCTCGATCCCCTTGTTCAGATCATCAGTAAAGATAGAAAATAGGCCTGGCCCCAACACTGAACCCTGGGGAACCCCACTAGTGACTGGTTGTCAGCTGGACACCACGACTCTCTGGACCCAGCCATCCTGGAAGATTTTTACCCACTGAACAGTGCACCTGTCCAAGCCATGGGCTGCCAGCTTCTCCACAATACTGTGGGAGGCAGTATCAAAGGCTTTACTGAAGTCCAGGTAGACACCATCATCCGTTAGACAGGTCACCTGGTCATAGAAGGAGATCAGGTTGGTCAAGCAGGACCTCCCTTTCCCTGATCCCCTGCTTGCTCTGTACGTGCTGTGTGATTGTGCTCAAGATAATCTGTTCCATAACCTTTTCTGGCACCGAGGACAGGGCTGTAGTTCCCCAGATCCTTCTTCGGACCCTTCGTGTAGAAGGCCATCACACTGGCTAATATCTAGTCATCTGGGACCTCCCTTGTTAACCAGGACTGGTCATAAATGATGGAAAGTGCTTAGTGAGCACTTCTGCCAGCTCCCTCAGTACCCTGAGCTTAAAAGCTACAAGAAGGTCTTCCTGCAGGCTCCTCTTCTCCAGGCTGAACAACCACAGCTCTCTAAGCCTGTCTTCATAGGAGAGGTGCTCCATCCCTCTGATCACCTTTGTGGTCTTTTCTGGGCCCGCTCTAACAGGTCTTTCCTGTGCTGAGGACCCCAGAGCTGGATGCAGCACTCTAGGTGGGGTCTCACCAGAGCAGAACAAAGGGGCAGAATCACTTCACTCACCCTGCTGCCCATGCTGCTTTTGATGCAGTCCAGGACACAGCTGGCTTTCTGGGCTGTGAGCACACATTGCCAACCTATGCCCAATTTTTTGTCCACCGGTATCCCCAAGATCTTTACCACAGGACTGCTCTCAGTCTCTTCAGTCCCCAGCCCAAACTGGTCCTGTTGATTGCCCTGACCCATGTGCAAGCCCTTGTTGAATTTCATGAGTTTCACATGGTCCCACGCCTCAAACCTGTCAAGGTCCCTCTGGGTGGCATCTCTTCCCTCCAGCATATCAACCACTTGGCTTGGTGTCATCTGCAAGCTTGCAGAGGGTGCACTTGATACCACTGTCTTTATTATTGATGAAGGTATTAAATAGTATTGGTCCCAGTATGGACCTTTGAGGGATGCCGTTCATTACTGCTTTTGACTTTGGCACTGAACTGTTGGATGCAACTCTTTGGTCATGGCCATCTATTCAATTCCTTATTTCTCAAATCCATATCTTTCCAATGTTGTGGTGGACCGTGTCAAAGGCCTGCCAGAAGTCCAGGTAAATGACACCTGTAGCTCTTTACTTATCCACTGATGTGGTCCTTCCATCCTAGAAGGTCACTTGATTAGTCAGGCACAACTTGCCCTTGGTGGAGTCATGCTTGCTGTCTCTAATCATCTCCCTGTCTTCCATATGTTTTGATGTCTCCCAGGAGGATCTGCTCCATGTTCTTACCAGGCACTAAGGTGAGGCTGACTGATTGGTGGTTCTCAGGGTCCTCCTTATGACCCTTTTTAGAAATGGGTGCAGTATTGCCTTTTTTCCAGTCACTGGGTATTTTCCCTGACTGCTGTGACATTTCAAATACCATGCAGAGTGGTTTGGCAACTATGTCAGCCAATTCCCCTAAGACCCTGGAATGCATCTCATTGGGTCCCATGGACTTGTGCATGTTCAGTTCCCTCAAGTCGTCTCAAACCTGATCTCTTATGATGGGATTGTGAATCTGCTCTCATATACATACATATATCTAAATCAAGAGAGTTCATTCAGCTTGTATATTAAAGTGTGTGTACTTTGTCCTCTGGCACAGAGCGAAGTTCCTGAAAGCATGCATTTACATTTATTGTTTAGATTTATTTTAACACATTTCATAGTGACCCATTCTATGCCATATTTTGAAGATGGAAGAATGCAGTGAAATCCCAGTACATTGTCAGTATGAAATCAATTCCTTTATAGAAAATAACAAAAAATGACAACTGTCACTAGTTTTGGATTGGAGTTATATTTTGACCTCTGAGCAGTGATCGAAGCTTTCACTTGTGTTGCGGACATTTCTGTCTAAGTTTGCCAGGTGTCGCTAAGCTTCCCTAGCAGGGCAGGTCTCAGCCCTTTCCAGACGTGTCCAAGAGTAGCTGGTGGTCGGATGCTGCTGTCACAGGCCCTGTGGGCTGAGGACCAGGAGGTGTGTGCTCTTGAGTGTTTCAGTCTCCTGAGATCCTCCAGCTTCACATTATATTGCAGGAAGGATGTAGTCAAACTTATCTACTGGTAGGTGAGAATTTTAATGGGAGTATGATTATTTGCCCAGGCTAACAGTCTTATTCCTTGATTAATCCACTGTCCAGCCTGCGTTCACAGTCCCTGCATCCACCCAGTGTTGTAGCTGTTTTGTAGAAGACAGAAAAATGTCTTTGTTCCAAAACTACCTTTCATTCGGTGTCAAATAAATATATTTGTTCTTAACAAGATTTATTAAATAAAAAAGATTTGCCAGTCATGGGAATATTCACACCAAGATAGTGTTAGCCACAGACATGTGCCATCTTAGTATTTAACCATTTTGGCATCCTAATCCCTTTGCCCACAGAGTAATTTTCCCCTTTCAGTAATGTCACGCTCCAGGAACCTATCAAAAGACTGACATGCAACCTGAACCCTGACCTGTTTGTTCACTACTGTCCAACACTGAATACAGTGCCCTTCCTTTTCCTTCCCTCTCTTTCTCCACTATACCCTGTAGTAAAATGCCAGGGTTCAAGCATGAAACCAGGTAATTAGCCCTTGGGACATGCTGTACTTCAGCTTGTCTGATTGCAATATTTTGGATGAAACTTAGTGTTTTCAAGATACTGCGCAGTTGTTAAACCTGATTACATTTCTGGAAAGTTACCCTTCGTTTTATAAAATGAGGGAAATTGAGACAGGAATTAAAGAGGTCTGGGACTATCATTCACTGGGCAGTCACTATATATAATATATGTGTGTGTGTGTATGACAGCTTCTGATTTCTCATCCATGGTGCGTGTTCCTTGACTATACTTGCTCCGGTGGGCCGTCTGAGTAATCTTTGCCTGTCAAGAGGGATCATTGGTTATCATCCCGGCTTATTTTCAGGACACTTTTCAGCATCTGCAATGTGTTAGAAAGCAGCTGTGTTTGTTTTGCCACCCTGATTCCTCTCTCTAGTGCTAACCCATCCTTTTTGCATAAGGAGAAAAGAGAAAAACCAGTATGGGAACACAGAGCTATTGAATGGCAGAGAAGTAGTTTTAGTTTAACTGTCACGTCTCCATCTGAGTCCCTGCTTTTTCATACCAAATGCCTTTGATTTCACATAGGATCTTGGATGTGGTTCCTACATTTCAAGTAATGACTTAAAGAGTAGTCACTGTTTAAACAGTAGTCACTACTTTAAACAGTTCCCAACTGAAGAAAACAAGGTTTGCACTATAGAACATCCGTACTTAGACTAAAGCAGGCACTCCACTGACTCCTTACTCCAAACTTACTTTCCACGGACTAGCATCTAGTAGAGGATGGCTATGTCTATAGGTACCAAACTAATAAGGCCCCAGGTTGGCAGGGCACAGCACTGTCTGTCCATTAGGCTTGTGCTCCTAGTACAGCCTTTGGCCTGTGCAGGTAAATGCTCTCCCAGATGATGCCTGAGTGTGGTTTAGGAGTTGGTAGGAACACACACCAGTTGCCAGTGGCCAGGTTAGATGTGTCTGTCTGCTTTCAGAGGGCAGGAGAAGTTTGCCATCTCTGTGTAAGTTATGTAATGCCAATCACATCTAGGTGACCAGAGAACAGGCGCTGTCCCATTTTGTTTAAAACTACAGATGCTGTCAAATTGCCCTCTCTTGCAGCATTTGGGGTCCTGATGGGTAGCAGAGTTTTTAATTAGTTTCTTCTCTGAGACTGAATGATCCAACCATGCACCTTGACACCTTCATGTTCAGTGCCTCCAACGGGTACATGGTCTGCTGTGCAGTGCCTTGGTGGAGAGAGGAGGTTCTATCACTGCTGTTCTTCTCCACCCCCAAATAACCACTGACTAGCTCAGGGCAGGCTCCTGTGTCACGTACCATAGTCATGTTCTGTCTGTGCATCTCCCCATCTGCTTGGACCGGGTCTGAATCCGCCTGAGATTACTGGGATGTTACAGTCAGAGAAGATCAGGAGTACCAAATAATAAAACTGAGGACATGGTTAGGGTTTTTTCCCTAAGAGAGGAGAAATACAAAAGAAGGGGAAGAGACTGTGGTAACTACTGACAATTGAGTACCAGCAGCTAATCTCAGTGAGGACTGGATGAGGCCTTAAATGTCTGCTAGCTAGACGCTGCTGTGGTAATGATAGTGTGAGCCCTTTTTCTTAAGTGACATGGATCCTGGGAGCCTTCAGCTCTCCCTTCTCCTGGCACTGGCCCCAGGGTGGGCTAGTTGGACCTTAGTTCCCATTTCCTCCGCTTCTCTTGCCATCTAGGAAAGTTTATTTTCCCAGACCCACAGTCTAACATGTAAATGCTATCCTGAGCCAAGGACAAACACTGAGATCACTTTCTAAGAGAGGTGAAACCTGAGTGATTCTCATTTGGGATGGACTTGATTCCAGTTTAGTTACCTGTGAGAATTGCTCCCCACTACTGCCTGGGAAGGAGAGAGCCTTTTCTGTGTCCCTCAACAGAAGAAGAATTGGAACTCATTAGCTCCTGGCTGTCTGTGCATGCCAGTTCAGCTTTGGCAAGGAGAATTACTTGGAGCTGAGGAGGAATGGGGTCCATTTTGAATCCCATGTGGGGGATGCCTGTTGAGTGTGTGTTGCTCACAGGAGACGGCACCAGGGCTTACACGAGAATATGGAGGGGTTTGGGCAGTAAGCCAAGCCAAGCTGGGTTGTGTGAAACGCAAATAGAAAATAGCAATTCGCAATGCCTCATAACTCAGTCAAACCTGTAAAGGGCTTCACAGGGCCAGGGAAAGGTTAACCCTTTGACAGCAGCCCTGCCACATGTCTCACCTCCTTAGCAAAACCACAGAGCCCTAAGAGCCCTTCAGAGACATTTGTAGGGATCTTTGGTGCCAGGAAGGATTAGGTGTAACTTTGCTAATTGTCAAGGCTCACATTGCAAGCTTTTATTTCATAGATGTTAAAATTAGAAGGCAGTGTTGTGATCCTCTCATCTGGCCATAACAGTTGCTCTACTGAGCCTAATTATGTGTGTGTCAATTCTCTTACATATTTTAGAAGAGTCTTCACTAAATAACAGAAACTTCTGTCTCAGTCAGGGGTTGATTATATCTCCTGAAACATCCCTATTTGTTTTTGGCTTTATTTGGTACTGCATATTCAGCAGTTAACATAAGTACCAGGTGGGTATATCTCTGTTAAAAAGGGAAGTTTTGGTCTGTGGTTGGCTGCATATTATTTCTCTGACTTACTTTTCTGGAAAGAAGCTGCTAATTGTCACTGCGGGGTTACTGAAAAGCTGAAGTGAGACCTGTGCACTGCATTACCAGGTTGGGTTCTTAGGTGTGGGAGGTGTGGGTGGCATCTCTGTGGAATGTAGAGAGCAGTGACACGTTGGCAGCGTGCTGTTGCTGCTGCTGTACCTTCAGACCTGAGCTAATACTTGTATATGGTTGCCACCATGGTGTGTGTCAAAGTTGAATTAAATTAGGATTGCCTTACCTAAAATGTTTGTTTCATGTAAGAAATATTAATTCTAAATGCTTATCTAGAATAGCACCAATGTAACTGGCTGAATTAGCAACCAAAGGGCAAAGCATGACAGAAATGTAAGGCTCTAAAGCAAGTCAGCTGGTAGGAACTGGGAGCAGGCTCTGCCTCCATTAGGTCAGTTGTAAACCATCATCAGCTATTTTTCTATTAAAGAAGAGGTCTAAGTTAATGAATTGATGTGTGTGGGAATTAATGCTGGATGAGTCCCCTGTGGCTTTCGTGCTGAGGGTCAGATAAAATATTAATGAAATTAAAACAAACAATCCCTCGCTCTTTCTAAGTACCTTCCGGATGGGTTTCTCTAAGCATTGGTCAGAGAAGATGTGGAGCCCCAGGAGAGACAGGCCGGTGTCATTATTCCCTTTTCATGGGCAGGGAGATGAGGGTGGTGGAAGACGGTGACCCTGGGGCCTCACAGGCCAGCAGCAGGGTTGCACAGGAGGTTGAGAGGTCTGCTGTCTGGTGCCTTTGCTCTGATCTCTCTAAAACTCCTGAGGTTTCAGCTCCTGTCTCAGAAATAGAAGTCCATCCAGATTGCTCCTGCGTTGCTTGGCTGGAAGCTGATCTTTCCAGGTCTAGGACAGCCTTCAGGTGTCCCAAATCTGTAGTCTTCTTATTTACAAAATTTCTCTGTGCCTCCAGATCAGACTGTAACCCAGCAGATGTGACTCTTTTCTCCTGATGCCTTATCCACATGATACATTCCCTTGTCTCGCAGATTGTCCATTCTAGAGTCTGAGAATAGGAGTTTGAATGACAGGCTAGGGAAGGGTTAAGTCTTTTTGGTTACATCTGTGCAGTGCAGTGCAGAAGATCTCAAGCTTGATGAAGTCAAGCAAACTAGCTTTGGGGGCAGCATCCCTGAATCATTTCAGTCCAGTTCCCAGGCTAACACAATCGTGGCGCTCTCATACTCTAAAGTAGGAACTGTGTGGTACAACAGGGTGTTAAATATGTACAGTGCTTTTGGACATGGCACAAAGCTGTAAATTGGTTCAGAGGGGTCCCAGAAATCTTCCTACTGCTGCAAAGTGTAAGGATGTGATGTACTCTGCACCTCCGGGCATAACTCTATTACACTGAGAAACATCCAGTGTATGGAGAAGGAGACCTCGGCAGGCACTCCAGGCCAAACAGAGACAGTTCTGTTTGCATCATGCAAAATCAAAGCTAAATGCATTTCCTTGCACCTGTTTGTGTACCTTGGGCGTGGACCAGCCTAAGCAAGACTTCAGCAAAGGCCACTGGGGGCTCATGACACAGGGTTGGTGAATGATAGCACATGGCCAGGTAACTTACTGTCCTGACAAGTGCAACGGGGGACTTAGTTTGTCACTAGGAACATTTTAAAGCACTTTCCTGTTATTTTTTTCCAAGGAAGTGAAAATGCTAAAATTATTTCAGAAGACAGCAAACATCTTGATAACCGTTCCTCCGTGTTCCCTCCAAAGCATTATTGGTGGGCCCTGACTCATAGAATGAGAGAATCACAGAATGCTTTGGGTTGAAAGGGACCTTAAAGATCATCTAGTTCTAACCCCTCTGCCAGGGACATCTTCCACTGGACCAAGTTGCTCAAAGACCCATCCGGCCTGGCCTTGAGCACTTCCAGGGTTGGGGCATCCACAGCTTCTCTGGGCAACCTGTACCAGTGCCTCACCACCCTCACAGTAAACAGTTTCTTCCTAAGATCTAATCTAAGCCTGCCTTCTCTCAGTTTGAAGCCATTAAAAAGGAATGCTTGTCACTGTGTGAGTATCACCCCCAGAAACTGGAAATCGGGTATGGCAGTGGGCAAATCTTTTCCCCCACTGATGGGGAAGCTTACTGAGTTCTTGGTAAACATCCTTGCGTCTTTAAATAAGGAAACAATAATAATTTTGTTATATTTCTGCAGCAAGCCACAAAAGTATGTTCTGCAGTCCACTCAGTCACCTCTCATGTGCTTTTCTGCCTTTCAGGATTCATCAGGATCTTCCTGCGTGGCTGGTGCAAGGCTCCCTTCCAGAAGAACTGCCCATCTCCATCTCCTCGGGAACAGCTGAAGGGGGTGCGGAGTGACAGAAATTTATGTTTTCATCAAGCCGGGCCAAGGAGAATGGGGGTCCCACACCCAAAAGAATGAAGACACGACAGAACAAGGACTCAGTACGTGAGATAGGAGAGGGGGGTGGGACGCGAGAGCCAAGCTGGGTCTGTGGGTTGGGACTGACACTCCCAGCAAGCTAGTGGGCATGAGTTTGGCACAGTGAAGTGCCAGGGGTTCAGGGGCTTTGGGAGGCTGGGGATGAGGCAGGAGTGGAGGGAGATGCAAAGCAGGACTGATACAGTGATCCTTCCCTTAGATGTCAATGCGGAGTGGACGGAAGAAAGAGACTCCAGGGCCCCGAGAGGAGCTCAGGTCACGGGGTCGAGCTTCCCCCGGGGGCGTCAGCACCTCCAGCAGTGATGGCAAGGCTGAGAAATCCCGACAAGCGACAAAGGTATAAGCTAGCACGAAGGTGTGGGGTGGCCAAGGACTGCCCAGACGAGGTAGGGTCTATTTGAGGATCCAGAAACACAGACCAGAGGACCAAGGAACCCATGCTGGGTTAGCTCCCTAAAATGAGCAGGATCCCTCTTTGCTCTTATTGTCATCATCTTGCACTTCCTGCCATCTCCTAAGAACTGGTCCTTGGTCCCACTATCCTGTTTTAGTGTTAATTTTTGCTGTATCCTGGCTCTGTGTTGCTCTGCTGGTGTCATCAACACGCACACCATGGTGGCTGTGTCCTACCTGCTGCATTCTGTGAAGGCGTGGCAGGCTGGGAAATTTCCCTGTGACCCTCCCACCTCCCTGTTCTCCTTCTCTTCCTTGCAGAAGGGCCGGGTGGAGGAGTCCTGTACCCCCAAGGGCAGCAAGCAGGGCCGAACAGAAGAGATCTCAGAGAGTGAAGGGGAGGACACTAATGCTCCCAAAAAACCCAAAACTGAGGTGAGTTCTTCCTGCTGTGATTGCTGGCATGCCCCAAATCCAGGGCAAAGGAGTCTCCTGTTTTTCTGCTTCTGCTGCTCACGCCTGCCCAGCCTGAGATTCCCACTGCTTGGGAGCTGTGGCACCTTGGTTTTGCACTGCAGCTCTTCCAATATAAATGGCATCTGTCTGGCTACAAAAAATGCCACCAGGAGAGACAGCTGGGCAGACAGAAGCTCTCTGTCTGTTTTGCCTTGTTTGCAGGGGACTGCTGTGCTCTTGGAGCTGGGCACATGCCCTGCCTTTCCCAGCTTAGTGGCAAGAGCCTGGCTCCATGCGCAGCTGCTCGTTGGGTTAGTCATCCTCCAGTGCAGTGCAAAATGGAGGTGCTTAAGTTGTGATGGGTTCCAGGTGACAGCCGTGCAGACCTGCTCATGCACACACAGAGTTGTGACAGGACTTTCCCAGAAGCCGACAGCATCAGCCTGGATTGTAGTTGGGTGGTTGGAATAAGACTCAGCTCTTGCCCTTCTCCATTCCTGTTCCGGGAACTGGCCTTAAAGGCCTGCAAACACTGGGATATTTGCTCAGGTTATGAGGTCACCGTAATTAAATCACTGTGGTTACAACTTTGTAATTTCTTCACATGGGCACTCCATTCAGCTCAACAATGATATTTTTTCAGTTTAGCCTCTCTTGGAAGCCTTGAGGCTCAAGAGTGGCACTTGTTAATTACCCAGGATGACTCCTTAATCAGCAGTGCACATTGCCTGAGGTGAGAGTGGTGGGGAGGAGCAGGGATTGGGAAGCACAGGGGTAACTCCTGGAGGTAAGGAGTGGGACAGTGGGAGGGGTCTGGAGGGCAGCTGATCTCCTCAATCAGGGAGGGCTCTGCATGGGCAAGAAGAGCGATTCTGGGTCTGGGGTCTGTGCTGGGACCACTGTGGTGTGTGCTGCTCCGTGCCACCTGGTGATATCATGCACTGGCCAACAGCTCATCACTGGTGATGGTGGTACAAGGACCACTTGTATCCGTTCACTCTCAACCTTTTCTGTAGCAGTTCCCTGCCCTCCCTCACTGCCTCTTTACACAAGGTACTTCCTTCCCGAACGTGGGATGCTTATGAAGGATGTGAGAGCACTGGAGGGAAGGCAGGAGGACGTGTTATTTATTCCTTGCCAGACAATGTCTCCTTCCCTCTGTGGGGTTTTCTAGTGCTGGGGTTGACAAGGAAAGGCTGGAAAGCAAGTTCTCTGGGAACTTGGAATGCGTCTTGTGTGGTCTGGGAGGCTTCCTAATGCCTCTTTTCTCTTCTTTCCTACTTCAGGAGTTGCCCTGCCCTCCATCCCCATCCGATGTTGACAGCCTTGATGGTCACAGCTTCAATGATGAGATGAGCAGTGACCCACGGGACATTGACCAGGATAACAGGAGCACCTCGCCCAGTGTCTACAGCCCTGGGAGTGTGGAGAATGACTCCGACTCCTCCTCTGTGCTGTCCCAGGGGCCATCTCACTCCTACCACCACCCTCCACTCTTCCCCCAGAGCCCACCAGTAGCTCCCCCTCCCGACAGCCTGGCCCGTCCACCAGAGCCCAACTTTGGGCTCCCAGGCGAGGTGCACCCCCAAGGACCCCCTGCAGGAAGTTACCATTCCCAGCTGGAGGGCCAAGCCTCCCGCATTTTCCAGGCTCAAGCTCCACAGACACCCGCCTCCTCCTCCTCTGCCGTTGCTGCCCCTTCTGCTCCCCCTTCTTCCTCCTCATCCTCTTCCTCTGCTTCTTCCTCCTCCTCTTCCCACACTCCCCTTTACCCTTCAACCAATGTGGTCCAGGTTGGGACCAAAATTGCCAGTGGAGTGGGGGGACTCCCAGCACCAGGGGGTCGTGAGCAGACCCTCAGCGCCAAGCACAATCCACCACCCACCACCCCAATCTCGCTGGCGTCAGTAGGAGGGGGGCTCCCCCCTCAAAAGACGCCCCCAGCCAACCCTCCAGCTGCTCCCCCAGCTTCAGCCCCTTCCTTCCCCCACGTCTCTGCCAACCTGCCTCCCCCCCCGGCCCTGCGCCCCCTCAACAACGCGGTGGCTGCCTCCAGCTCCCCGGGGATGGTGGGTCAGGCCCTGAGCGGCCACCTCCCCTCGCCCCATGGCATGGGACAGGACAAGGCACCAGCCCTGGCCCCTTCCCGCTACCCCTATGCCCCACCACCTCTGCCACCCTCCAGCTCCTCAGCTCAGTACCCCCAGCCCTCCCCAGGCCAGCCCCTGCCCAGTTACAGCGCTTCCTACGGCCACTCCTTTCCCCCACCCAGTGGCCTCTCTGTCTCCAGCCAGCCCCCCAAGTACACCCAGCCCTCCCTGCCCTCACAGCCCGTCTGGAGCCAGGGGCCACCGCCTTACAGCCGGCCCTTGGGCAATGCTGGCTCCCACCCTGCTGCCCCCTTCCCTGGCCAGTCCCCCCATCACCAGCAGCCACCCCAGCAGCACCACCACAGCCATGGGAGCAGCGGGGGCGTCTCCCCGGCAGCCGCAGCTCCTCCCCAGCCCCCCGGCTATCCCCATGGCTTGGAGTCCAACAGCCATCACCCTTCCCATCCCACCTACGGGCTGCGCCTCTACCCTCCCCACAGCCAGGCTGCCTACAGCCAGTCTCCTTCTGCCACCGTGGCAGCAGCGCCATCTTCTTCCTCCTCCTCTTCCTCCTCCTCCTCCTCTTCTTCTTCTTCATCCTCCTCTGCCACCTCTTCCCAAGGAAACTACCCCAGCATGTGCTCTCACCCGCCGGGACAGAGTCCTGCCACCTACACTTTCCCCCCTCCACCACCCCCCTCCCCTGCCCATGGCGCTGGCCCTCCGGTCACCTCTGCTGCCACCACCCTTTCCACTGTCATCTCCACCATGGCCTCCCCCTCTGCAGCCCCCTACAAGACAGTCTCACCCCCAGTACCCCCCTCAGCTGTGGCCCCGTATGGGAAGCGTGCGGCCTCCCCTGTCCCCACCTTCCAGCCCCCACCCCGTTACACCCCCGGCTCGCCCCCCCCGTCCTCGGCTGCCCCTTCCCGGGCAGCCACCCCTCCTGGCTACCGGGTGGCCTCCTCCCCTGTGACGGGAGGCTACAAAGCCCCTTCACCTGCCCCTTCTGCCCCACCACCCTTGCCGGGCAGCATGACGGCCCCCCCCCCCCCCCCCCCCCCCCGCCCCCCC
>JAWWES010000001.1:26746218-26800626 GCA_035583135.1 Lophotriccus pileatus
GCCGGGCAGCATGACTGCCCCAGCCCCGCCGCCGCCCCCGCTCCCCCTCAGTGCTGCGCAGATCAAGCAGGAGCCATCAGAGGAGTACGAGCCCCCCGAGAGCCCCGTGCCTCCTGCTCGCAGCCCCTCGCCGCCCCCCAAGGTGGTGGATGTGCCGAGCCATGCCAGCCAGTCAGCCAGGTGAGGGGCAGCTAGGGGAGTTTCTCTGCAGGCTGGGGTGGGATATAAGTGTCAAGGAAGAGGAAATCACCCCAAGCTTGAGGTGCAGTTGCTCCCTTTTTGATTTTTCCATGATGCTTTTCTCTTTCTCTCAGTGCCTTTCACACAGTACCTATCCCCGTCCCCATCCCTTCTCTCCAGCCCCTTCAGCACTGACAGGTTTCACATCTCACCCCCAGATTCAACAAACACCTGGACCGCGGCTTCAACTCCTGCTCCCGCACGGACCTGTACTTCGTGCCCCTCGATGGCTCCAAGCTGGCCAAGAAAAGGGCAGACTTGGTGGAGAAAGTGCGGCGAGAGGCTGAGCAGAAGGCACGTGAAGAGAAGGAGCGTGAACGGGAACGGGAGCGGGAGAAGGAGCGGGAGCGGGAGAAGGAGCGAGAGCTGGAGAGAAGTGTGGTAGGTCTGGGGGTCTCACTGCTGCAGCGCAGTCAGGGTGGATGCTCGAGGGTCCCCTCAGCCACTCCCTGCTGGGACCCTGAAGCTGGTCTCTCTGCTCTTTTGCAGAAGATGGCCCAGGAGGGCCGTCCAGTCGAGTGCTCATCCCTCGGGCCAGTTCCCCACCGCCCCTCCTTCGAGCAGGGCAGTGCTGTAGCGACTGTTCCCCCATACCTGGGCCCCGACACCCCGGCTCTGCGCACCCTGAGTGAATACGCACGGCCCCACGTCATGTCCCCCAGCAACCGCAACCACCCCTTCTACGTGCCGCTGGGGGCAGTCGACCCAGGCTTGCTGGGGTACAACGTGCCAGCCATCTACAGCAGCGATCCAGCGACGCGGGAGCGAGAGCTGAGGGAACGGGAAGCCCGCGAACGAGACCTGAGGGACCGGGACCTGCGTGAACGTCTCAAGCCCGGATTTGAAGTCAAACCAGCTGAGTTGGAGCAGCTCCATGCTGTGCCGGCTGCTGCCATGGATCCGTTCCCACGCCACGGCGGGCTGAGTCTGCAAACAGCCCCTGGCCTTCATCCCGCTTTTCCCTTCCACCCAGGGCTGGGCCACTTGGAGCGGGAGAGGCTGGCGCTGGCAGCTGGCCCCACCCTTCGTCCTGATATGTCCTATGCTGAGCGCTTGGCAGCTGAACGCCAGCATGCCGAGCGGGTGGCTGCTCTCAGCAATGACCCTCTGGCCCGGCTGCAGATGCTCAATGTGACACCTCATCATCATCAGCATTCACACATCCACTCCCACCTCCACCTCCACCAGCAGGATGCCATACACGCAGGTAAGGACCCTGTGGTGGTAGTGCCCTGCACAAAGCCCTGCTCTCTGTCCTACTGGGTCCTCCTTACGCTCCCTTCCTCTGGCCCTGGGGAAGCCCAAAAGCTGCTGAGGCTAGACTTTGAGATCACAGATCTTCATCCAGGAGAGTCCAACATCGTGGTGGTTATTCTTTGCCCTCACTCCCATCCCACCAAAAGCACTGACACTGCTGTTCAGTGGCAAACAGAATTGTTTGCATCATGTCCTTTCATTCTGGATCTCTGACGACACAGTATAAGTGCTGGGATCCATCCCACTGGCTGCCAGGCTGGTACTGCTGTGGACTTTATCCCTCACACTGGGCTCTGCAAAGGGAATGGAAGCCCTGCTAGAACAGTTTTGACAGTGTCCTTAGGACAAATGAAATGTTGGTTATCAGGTTTGCTGCTATAGCTCTTGCTGCAGGTAGTGGGGTGGGATGGGATGGGGTGGGGTGGGGTGGGGTGGGGTAGGGTTGGGTGAGATGGGAGAAGGAAGTGAAGGCTGCTGTTCTTCAGAATTGAGTGGTGGTCCCTTCCATTTCCACGTCCTACAGGAAAGCAAAGTAAAAAGTTAAGCGATGAAAATCTCAGGGAAGCTGCAGTACAGCAGGAAAAAAGTGTTGTGCCTGCTCAGGTGCTGTGAGCAATCAATGGATTTGGTAGCAGAGTGACAGACACTGGCTCTAAGCAGCCACAACTGCTCAGAGGTGGCACCAGGTACAAATGAATGTCCATTCCCCCATTCTCCATAGCTGGGTATCTCCAGCCATCACTCTGGCAGTGAGTCCAGACCACAGGAAAGAGCATCTGTCCTGGATGGGACCTGGAAATGGAAGCACCCAATACAAGTATGCACGTGAATGACTGCCAGGGTGGCAGATAAACATAATACAGGGTGCAGACCTGACTGCAGAGCAGGTCCTTGCAGAATTGACTTTTAAGGAGCAGTACTTCCACCTGAGGAGTATGGGGACAGAGCTCTGCCAGACTGGTTTATGTGAAATTCAGTGCAGCAAAAAGAGTAACACACAGAAGGACATGGTATTGTGTTGTCTAGCTGTGAAGTCATTCCATCTTTAACATACTCCAGTCTTCTCTCTCCATGTCTGTTTCGTGAGGCCTTGCACCTTTCTTCATGTTAGCTTTTACATAGCGTGGGACAATTATTTTATGTTACCTTTTCTTACCAGCCTCAGCCTCTGTTCACCCTCTTATTGACCCACTCGCCTCGGGATCACACCTCACCCGGATACCATATCCAGCTGGAACCATCCCCAACCCTCTCCTGCCTCACCCTCTTCATGAGAATGAAGTGCTTCGCCACCAGCTTTTTGGTAAGGATGCTCACAGGTTCTGCTGGTCTCCTCCAGAGAGATCAACAGAGCTCTGATGGACAGGGGCATCAGGAGGGCTCACAGGACCAGACAGGTCTGTCAGACAGAGCTCCGGCGTGGTGTGGGACAGGACCGCTCTGTCGGGGTGGGCAGGTCCTCCATGTGGGCAGGGCAGGGAATGGGAACGCAGCCGAGTCTTGACTGAGCTGTGGGGCCATGGATGGAGCTGTTACGTCAACTTGTTTGTTCTGTGTTTCGGGTGCAGCTGCACCCTACAGGGACCTGCCGGGCTCTCTCTCGGCGCCCATGTCAGCGGCACACCAGCTGCAGGCCATGCACGCGCAGTCGGCTGAGCTGCAGCGCCTGGCCCTGGAGCAGCAGCAGTGGCTTCACGCCCATCACCCCCTGCACGGCGTGCCGCTCCCGACGCAGGAGGATTACTACAGGTGCGTGGGCCTGCTCTCCCCTCACACGTACGCCTCCAGGCCCAGCCTGGCCTGGGGCTGGTGGAGGTGGTGGGCACAAGGGAGCGTTGCCCCTGAGATGCGTGACTGCTTGAGCCCACACCTTGGAGCAGGGATGCCGTGCCTTGCCACAGGGAACAGCTGTAGGCTGGCCACCAGGAAGGTCATTCCTGGCAAGTGGCTATTCAGTGGCTAATCTCATGTGGGGTCTCAGCTCCTCACCTCTGGAAGGGGAGAGAACTTTATGTGTTTCACGCATGCTAAATGCAGTTATGACTAACCAGTACCTCTGCCAGAATACAAAACATTTGCAAGGGCTTGATGCTTTAACCATGATAAGGCTTTCACAAGTGCAAAGGGAGGCACACTGGGAAAGAGGGAGATGCAGTGTTGTACCTTCTCAATAGCATCTCCTACTTCAAGGATTTACCAAACTTTGCAAAGCGGGGGGGGGGGACGTAATAAATTGTCTTTTCCCCTTTCACAGTCACCTAATTCCTCTTCTTTATCCTAGCCACCTGAAGAAGGAAAGTGACAAACCCCTTTAAATGGACTTCTGCTGTCAGTGTGACATCATCATGTCTTTCTCTTAAGAGGAACAATCAATCAACCAAATCCTAGGGGAGGGGAAGCTGCAGAGTAACACATCCTGATCCCACCATGCGGTAAGAGTAAAGAGGAGACGGACAAAAAGTACAGGGTGGCATCCTGGGAGCAGAAGGTGGAGGAGAGAAAATGGGAGGGACTGAAACACCACTAATGGACAATCGGTACGTGATTTCAACTGAGCTCTGAAGAAAAGAGAATCAGTATTGCACAGAGCTCAGAAAGACAAAGACTGACATGAATTCAGGATGGCAGCAGCTCCGTCCTTTGTTTTGGGGTAACAGTTGCATTAAATAAAAAGTGCAGAGCGTTGCAGGACTTCATGTACAGGATGCTGCTGCCCTTTCTACTTCTGTGAGGAGAAGGTGCACCCAAACTCAACAGAGCCTTTTTTTCAAGATGCCTCCTCAACACCCCGCCCCCCTTTAGGTGTAAGATACTGCTTAGCGATACAGAAGAGCAACATGAAACTTTTTCAGATTAGCCAGAGCAGCTTCCCATTCTCCATCACCCCTTCAGATGCAAACAAAGTGTTACGGGACCTCTTCCTAAGTGGCTGTTCCTGCCTGCGGAGGGTCTGGTCCCAGCCATTGGGGTGCAAAGCACCGCAAGACTGTTTGCAGGATGGTGGCTGTGCTTTCCCGTGGCTGACGGGAATGGGCACGGCCGCGAGGTGCAAAGCACCAGGAGACTGTTTTCGAGAGTGTGATCACCACCGCAACCCCTCTGAGCCCCACGGGGAGAGATGACGTGGCTGAGCAGTGACACTGAGTCCTGGGACTGTAAGAGGGCGGCTGCCCCTTTCCCCTCACCCATCCTAATTGATGTACTTTAACTCATGCACATCCTATTAGACGTGGCAGTTTTATGTAGCAACTTGTGACTCCCTTGCCCCTGCGTGCGTGTTCTGATTTCACAGTTGTATCTCTCAATTGGTCCCCCATATATATATATATATATTTACTTAACCATTAAAAGGAAAACCAACCAACAACCCAGCTGTGGAAAAAAAAAGCAAAACCAAACACCCAAACTACGTTCCCCACGCACTCCTGAGCACCGACACACATTCTAATAATTTATATATATAAATATATATATGAAGCTCTTACAAAAGGACAAAAAAAAAAAAAAAAAGGACCAAAAAAAACCCTTCCAGAAACGGGACTCCGGTGTGTTCATTTCTTTTCACTGGGGCCGTGAGGGGAAGGGCAGTAACATAAGCATTCTCGGTGAAAACAGGGAAGGGCTGGGAGCGGGAAAAGCCGCGGAGGAGGCGGTGGGCGGGAGCCACGCCCCCTTCGGCTGGGGGGCGGGGCGTGAGCACTGCAGCGCCAATGGGAAGGTGGCGATTTGCATACGGCCCGACCGGCAGCGCCGGGCTCGTTTGTCGGCGGCAGCGGGCTCCGCTGTGAGAGCGGCGAGGGGCAGGCGGGGGTGCCGGGGCCGGGGAACCTCGGAAGGGGCAGTCTGGGGGGGCAGTTTTTCTCGCCCTCACCTAGGGGCGGGTCGGCCCGGAGTGGAGCGCGGCGCGGGGAGCGTTTCCGGCAGTGATTTCAGCTCTTTTAGAATTTGTCCAGCAGGTTTCCCGCGCTCGCGGGAAGCCGCCACACCCACCGGTGCAATGGTAGAGAGGGGCGGGCAGGCGCAGGCGCGGACGGGCGCGGCGCCGCTGGGTGTCGGTGCGGGTCCGGAGCCGCGGCCGCCCCGCCGCGCCCCATGGCGGCGTCCGCGCAGCCCGCGGGGCCGGCAGCGCTGAGCGCCGAGCAGGCGAAGGGTGAGTGCGGCACGGTTACTCTATTTCCTCATTTCAATCCCCGCACCTCCCCATCTCCCGGGCGGTGAGTGCGGGGGGATGACAGGCGGCTACGAGTGTCCGTATCTCCGTGTCCTGCAGCTGTGCTGGCGGAGGTGATCAAGGCGTTTGGGGCGCCGGAAAACGCGCAGCGCATGGAGGAGGCTCGGGACAACGCCTGCAACGACATGGGCAAGATGCTGCAGTTCCTGCTGCCCGTGGCCACCCAGATCCAGCAGGACGTGATCAAGGCCTACGGCTTCAGCAGCGACGGCGAAGGTGGGTTGTGCCCCCTCCGGGCGGGGAGCTCCGGGCCCGGCGGGGCAGCGAGGGCCGCCTGCCCACTCGCTCTCCTTGCAGGGGTCCTGAAGTTCGCCCGGCTGATCAAGTCCTACGAGTCGCAGGACCCGGAGATCGCCAGCATGTCGGGCAAGCTCAAGGCCATGTTCCTGCCGCCCATGACTCTGCCGCCGCACGGGGCCGGGACCGGCGGAGTTGCCGCTTCCTGAGCCCGCGGAGCTCTCCCGGTGCTCCGGCTGGTGCCTTCCTTCCTAGGGTGCAGTCCTGTCAGCCCTAGGAATGGAGCGCTTGAACAAGGGAGATGCTGACCTAGAGGGAACGATGTGCTTCGTGCCTCCTCGTATGTCTGCTGGTGAATAAAACGTGTGTTGAAAATGCCCGTGTCCTATGAATGACCATGAGCTCAGCAGTGCTCCCCAGGCACGGGCGCTGCTCCCTGGGGCAGGGGCCAGTACCGGTGCAGCAGTGCCTGCCTCATGACACATGTGCTGCTGTTCCAGAAGGCCCAGTATGCACTACCTTCTGCCAAAACGTTTGTGCAGAGCCTTAGTGTGAAGCCCTATCAGAGAGACTTTTTTTATTTATTTTTTTAAGTAGGAGGTGCTAGGCGTTAAAAGGGAGCATTTACAAATGTGTTGTTTGAAACATACTAGGTAACGTGTCACTAAACACGATCAAGTGCTGTTAAATGCCACTGAGCCTACTGTCCGCAGCAGGGTCTGTGCTAACTTACTCCTGCCTCTAGTGTCTGTGGCTACCTTGTTTTCTGGATGAATGTGCAATCCGGCACATTATCCTTAGTGAAAAAGGCAGCAGAGAGACGCAGCAGGGAGCGGCAGAGCATGGGAGGGCTGGGCTTGCCCCATTTGGCTGCAGCCTGGATTAGAATGACAAAAACAACAGAAAATCGTACCTCACATTTTTTGGGACCGCAGAGGGATCAACCTCATGGAGTAGCGCCTCTCTCCAGTGCAACACTGTGTGTTTCCAGTGCAATTCAAATGGAGGGACATCAGGTATGTCTGTTTGTAGCCTCCTGCCCCATGTGCCCACTGCCCTCTGAAGAGTTGAGGTCTTTGAGGAGGGTGGCGGAGCTGGGGGTGAAAGAGCCAGCCTGGGAGAGCAGGGAACTGCGGGCCAGGTGTGAGAGAGCTGGTTCTGTGCCTTTCAGTTACAAACCCCGCAGGAATGTAGCCAGGGAGGGCGTGAGCTCAGTGGATAGGAGGCAGGAAGAGCAGTCGGTCCCTTCCGTCTCCATCTACCTCTCCCAGCTTGGCCTTGGCATTCCCCCACCCCTCTGATTATTCGTTAACTACAGTCCAGGAAGCACTTTGCAAATGGTGTCAATTAAGCCCTCTGCTTGAGGCCTGAGGTTTGCCTGACCTGGAGCTACCTTCTTCTCAGTCCACCTAGGAACAGGCGGAGTTCAGGACTCTGCCTGTGCAGATCAGGTGAGTCACGGGAGGTGCCGCAGCCCGCAAGCACTGCCAGCTGCTGCTCCAGAGCCCTGGCACTCACCGCCATGAACATCCAGCCCTGTCGGGAGGGTGCGAGTCCACCCCTCCACTACTAAGGTCTTTGATTTCTCTCCCAAATCCATCTCAAGATACTGTCCTGATAATTCCAATCTTGCTTTATTTTTTTTTTAGTAGGACCCCCTGGGTTGAGGGCTGTGGTACTTCCTCCACCAGCTCCTGTCAGTCCTCCATCAGTGGGGATCTGAGAGACAAGACCCTGATGCCATCCCGTGGGTGAGTGCTACGAATGCTAGTTAGGGCTAGAAAACAAGAGTTGTTGGTGAGAAAAATAAAAATACTGGCACTAGGAATTAGGCTTAGAAGGAAAAAAAAACCCACCTTCTAATAGCCAGAGAACTGGAGCTCCCAGTGGTTTAGATTGTTATTGCTGTTACTGTTGCTCCTTCTCACTTGGGTGAGGGGTTTGCAGTTCCTCTGCCACCCCACAGCTGCAGCATCTCTCAGTGTGTTGGACACACAGAGAGGTCAGCTGTCTAACCTTTTAAATCCTGGTTATTTCTTGATTTGCTACAGTCTTTCTAGCCTTTTATGAAACAGGAGGACATACAACCTTCTTGGTCAGTCCAAAGACGTGCTCTGCTCTGGAGATTGCAGTTGCAGGGTGTCAGGAAATGGGATTCGCTCTAGCATTACTCTATGGTAAGGATTTGGATTGTTGGTCCAGCACTGTCCTGGGGTCCCGTAGCCTGACAGCATCTGGCTTCAGCCAGTCATAGGAAGAAGGTCTGTTCCCTAAGCCCAAATGGCCTTCACACTGCACTAACTAGACTGAACTAGAACGTAGTTCTGCGCAGAACAGCAAAACCTGTCTGAAATCATCTCAGGGCTGAGAATCACGATGCTCATTTTCAAAAAGGGCTCCAAATTAGATTCCCTCAAATGCAAGGGAAGCATGGAGCAATGAAGTCATCATCTGAGCAAGAGGGTAGATGTTATAACGGAGAAAGCAATGAATGTGATACTAAAGAAAGAGGCAGCATCTGCTTTTGTAAAAGCAAATCCTATCCTGTAAAACTGGAGGTTATTGAGAGACCTAGCAAGCTTGTGGATAAGACAGGTCTGGCCAATTTCCTTGGGTTTAAAGAATTTAACAAGATTTCCTCATCAAAGTCTTTAAATAAAGTTGAAGTCACAGCATAAAAAAGAAGTTTAAGGTTTTCTTAGGTAAAGAATTAACAGAAAATAGGAAACAGAAGATGGAAATTAACATCCCGTTTTTACAGCAAAGGGGAGTCATCAGTGGCCAGATCACAGAGGCATACTCTGAAATATATGCTGTTCAGTATATTCCCAAATGACCTGGCAATACAGCTTGGTGAGGTGAGAAAATTGGGTGATGGTAGAAAGTTATTCAGGATGGTGGAGTGGGAGTTGACTGAATAATTGCAGAAGGACCTTATGATGGTGAAAAAGTGGGCAATGGAACAGCAGGTGAAATTCCATATAAGCCTATATAAAACAATGTTCATGCAAAAAAATAATTCAAAATTTATATATAAAATGACTGTGAATTGGTTGTAACCTCTGTGGAGTGAAACTTTGATCATATATATATAAGATCCTGCAGATGTTGGCTTAATGCTTGGTTGTGGTGAATATCAGAGGTCATCACTGTCCATGACTCAGCAGCATCTTAAATACAACGGTTCTGTGCTCAACATCACCCTTATCTCCAAAACAAGGAACCAGAGTTGGAGACATCTCGGAGAGGGACAGCAAAGATAATCAGAGGTGTGGAATAGTTCTGTGCAAGGAACACCTTAGTAGGGCTTGAGTCTTCAGCCTGGGAAGAGCTGAGGATGGATACAGATGTTACGAGTCTGTTTCCATGAGCAGCTTGGAGCAGGGGGTGGGGTTGTGTGGGGAACAGGAATCAGTCACTGATTTTTCTTTCTTTACAACAACCAGATGTTAATAAAAATGAGGCAGAGAGCAGGTTGTAAGCAGGTCAAAGGAGGGGGTGTTTCTGTAGCTGAGCAGTAGAACTCCTTGCCAAAGGATGCTACATTTGTTAATTTGTTATGCATTTGACTGTTGACTCTACAAATAGAGGAAAAGAAACTCTATACGTAACCTTTCCCTCTATTATTTAACAACTATTTTGAACTCTGGATTGCATAGTCCAGCCCCCTGATCACAACATATCTAGATCAGGTTGCTCAGGGCCTTGCTTAGGTGAGTCCTGAACATCATCCAGAGTGAAGGTTCCTCAGCCGTTCTGGGCACTTCTGGCAAGTGCTGAACTGTCCTTGGGGGGGAGCACGTGTGCAATTTTTCCTGATATCTATTCAGAATTTCCCTTGCTGCAAGTTATGTCTATTGCCTCTTGTCCTTTTGCTGTGTCCCACAAAGAAGAATCTGACTCACCTCTAAACCCCTCCAGCCCCTTTTAGGTAGTCTCAGACAGCTGCTAAATCCCTCCTTGAGTATCTTTTCTCCAAGCTGAATAAACCCAGCTTCCTCCATCTTTGCTGTTCTCCAGGCTCTTTGTGGCTGTGCCTTTGTGGCCTTATACTGGATTCTCTCCAGTTTCTCAGTGTCTTGTTGTTGTTGTTGTTGTTGTTTACAGCAGTCCAGATGTGGGTGTATTTTTTCTTAGCTATTTCATTTATCTTCTCCTGGAAATTTGTTTCTGCACTGGCTGTGGCTTGGCTCCACGAGGGATTTACAAGATGAGGTTCTAACACCTGTGTTGCACTGAAAGCCAAACAACAGTGTAGGAATAGTCTCTTTGCTGAAATCTCTTGACCTGTAAATTATATTAAGAAAGCATTTTAGTGGCTCAATTGAAGTCAGCTGTTCTATGCTGCATTTGGGAGAGCAACCTCAAAGATACCAACCTTCTCTGCGGTGATATTTCCCACCGTTAATGGCAGGAGCTCCTCCCTCATAGTTTTTAGTTAGATGGCCCAGGTCAAAGGCACCAAGGCATCTGTGCGCATCCATTCCTTTCCTGAGCTGCAAGCAAACAGAAGCATAAACTCAGCCTGTAAATTATGTGAAACGGGATTTGTGTCCACACAAATACTGACAGGGGTTACGCTGCACCCTGTGGCTTGTCCTACTGGGGGATACTGGGTTACATGGGTTTCCTGCTAACTCACCCTTTCTACTCTGATCTGGGCTCTTCGCTACTTTGTTCTTTCCCTGTTTTCCGAGTCCAACTCATGTTCCGTTCCTCAGACAGATTTTCTCCTTCAGTCAGTTCATAAGGTGCGAGGATGCCTATGTTTTATTTTCCATCTGCCTTAGCTTCATATTGACCCAACATACTCTAATAATCAGAAATTCTCTTTTGGGACTTCTGCCCAATTTCTCTCCAGAAGTTCCTGCCATTTCTCTCCTACCTCTACACAATACTTTCCTGTGCCAGTGCTACACTGTCCCTGATTCAGAAGCAGCTTCTACAACTTTTTGTAGAATCTGTTCCCTTGAGCCACAGGTCTCTGTGCCTTTAAAGTCTCCTTGTTTTTTTTTGTATCAGTTTTAAATCAGTACAGCTGGATCCCTGCATCTCATGGCTCATCATGTGTGTGAAACTGAAGCATTTCAAAGGAAGCTGTTGTATGTGCCTGGGTTGCCTTTCTAGCAATGAAGTTTAGCTTTCCACCCATCTCTCCTGTACTTCCCTTTGTTGTTAGTTTCTGTCTTGGCCACAAGTTTTTGTCTAGGTCGTAGTTAGCAGCCTGTTCAGCTTTTTGCAGGATTTCCCAGTCTGGTGGGTGTGCAGGGAAGTCTGCAGCTGCTGGTACTTGAAATGAGCAAGGCTCTTGCTGTTCTCCTGCCCACACAGTGTAGCTGAGATTGCCCCAGAGAAAAGTCAGGCTTCTTTGCCAGCTTGATTGCCCTCTTAGGTCACTGCTTAGGTCCTAGTCTTTCCTGAGACCTGCAGACCTTGAAACCAGTGCTATGGACAGGGCAGCCATGGGCCGTAGCTGGAAATAGCCAGGTAACTGGAATGGCTAGTTTTCCTTTTTTCTGCCTGCTTGTCTGGGTTGTCAGCTTTGGCTGTGCTGGGGTGTTGAGGGTTCTTGACTAAGCTCTCTCAGAGCTGCGTGGGCTCACTGTAGGTAGTAGCTGTTTGTCCCAGTCACTGCCTACCTTTCTGGGCAGCTTTACTACCACCTCCTTCCCACATCATCCCTTTTGAGCTACCGCTGCTCATGTCAGTGCCATCCCAAGTCAGACTGGTTTCAGGGAGGCACTGCTGTGTTCAGAGCACTAGCCTAGACCTCTAAGTCTGCAGCTCTGGGTTTCCACAGATTCCCCTTTGTGCCTGTACAGCGCATGTAGGATATTTGGGACCCCTCATGTCACTTACTGGCCTTTTGGGGAAGAAAGGGAACAGAGGACGTGCAGAACTGAATTTTGTGAGCATGACCAGGGCCCCAGGTGCATGTATAGAGCAGCCCAAAGAGACAGGGGCCCAAAAATAATAGGGGGGGTGGGGGGGAAAAGACACAAAAGGAGAAGCAGAAGCGTGTGCAAAGCAGCTCGGGGCTGGGAGTTGATGGCTCAGAGCGCTTCCTGTTCCTGGAGCCGCGCGTGCCCAGCTGCGCACGGGCTTGCACCTGCCTGTGCCCAAGAGCACTGCACAGAGGGCCACAGATCAAGGCACCTATCCAGAAAATCGTGGATGGAGAGGGTCTGAATGGAGGGACAGTAGACTCCAGGAGAGATACATGGCCAGCTCCCAAGAGGCACAGGAACAGCTTGGCGTTGGGTGCTCCAGCAGAGACCTCTGACTTCCCTTTTCTTGCCAGCACAAACTGATTTTTCCTCTGTGTTTTTTGACTTTCTTTGGTGGCAGCCACTTGGCCCCCTCTTCTTTCACCCTCCACAATGGTGAGGTAAGAGGGTCTGAAAAGTCTGTGTATGTAAGGAGGGGGACCAGAGAAGTAGGACAAATCAGAGTGGGGATCACCTTGGGAGCTGTTTCTCTAATGGGAAGCTTCCATAGTCTGGGGGAGATATCAAGTAAGAAGGGATGCTGCTTCTGGCTCTCAGCTAGGGATGCTGAGATGAGACCTGTACAGGTCTCCATAGTAGTGTCTGGCCATTTTTATTCACTTGGTCTTGCTTTTATCTTCTGTGCTAGGTGGTTTCACCGTGACCTGAGTGGGCTGGAAGCTGAAGCCTTACTGAAGGGACGGGGTGTTCATGGGAGCTTTCTGGCCAGACCCAGTCGGAAGAATCAGGGTGATTTTTCTCTTTCAGTCCGGTAGGTAACTTGGACACCAAGTTCTGACTTTTCAGTGTTGTACACACAGATTGCTGAGATCCTCACATGTCATGGTGGCATCTTCTTCATCCTGTCTGTATTCCTTTGAGTTCTTTACAAGCTAAGCTTCCCAGCATCTTCTAGACCCTCCTTCAAGTTGCAGCAGGAGCTTCTCTTTCCAGTCATCTTTCATGGGGATGATTTGCTCTGGTTCCATGGCAGGAGGTAGTGCAGAACACTTTCTGCCTCTTTTCCAACCACCTCACTGGACTGCTCTGTGCTTTATTCCACAGGGTTGGTGATCAGGTAACCCACATCCGCATCCAGAATACTGGGGATTTCTATGACCTGTATGGAGGGGAGAAGTTTGCTACCTTGTCAGAACTGGTGGAGTACTACACACAGCAACAGGGCTCGCTGCAGGACAAAGATGGAACCATCATCGACTTGCGATACCCTCTCAACTGTTCTGACCCCACGACAGAGAGGTATGGGGACAGCAAAGCAGTGTGTGCCTGTGGTGAGACCTCCTCTGTGTTTCACGGCCTTCTTTCTGCCCTGCCTGCACCCCTAGGGCAAGTCCTGCAAAAAGTATCACCTACCTCCTCTGTGTCCGTGGGGGAAGCATCCCTGGGAATAGCTGGCTATACCTTGACCCATCGCAGCAGACCTAAGAGGGTTCTATTTTTACCTCTGGTTTCCGGTTGCATTTGCTATTTATACACTGTTCCTAAAAGCAAAGGTTGTGGTCTTAGGTGTGGGTCTGCAGCAGTCCATGGAGTCACATGTTATGGGGAAGCCCTCAGTCTTGCCCCAAACCTCCTTGTTTATTCTGGGCCTGGGTGACTCACGTAGCTGAGAGCAGGACCATGTTCCCTTGCTATTCCTAGCCTGCTTAGTCTCCTTCCTGTCCTCACTTTGCATGTGTCTCTGACACAAAGTTCCTAAATCAAATCAGGTGGTTTTGCCCTTGCATTTTGTTTTTAGGCTCTTTGATGCAGCTCGAGGAGCTGTCATGCCCTGCTCTGGGATGGACAAGTCCTCCTCAGGCAGGTCCTCCTCAGACACCTGGAGGCAGGGAGCAGAGATGCCCTGGGCAAAGCATCAGGGTACACCCCAGCTTGCTCTGGCTGCAGAGGGGACAGGTCTGCTGCTAGCTGTCCTCTCCAGTCAAGGCCATTGCATTGTGGCCCTGCAGTTTCCTCCCTTCCTCTCTGCGGTTGGAAACTTAACACACACACCCCCCTCCCCGGGCTCTTACGAAAGCTCCTCTCACTCTCTCCCCAAGTGATTTTCCATCACGTGGCTTTGAAGAGCTAGGCTACGCTGGGGGAAGGAAGGGGGTAATGGGACCCATTAACTCCATCCTACCTGTGAAGGGGAGGCCTGGAGACCTCTCTGATGAGCAGGAGAGGTCAGCTGATTCCCAGGTGGCATCTGAGCACACGGTAGCTGAACACTTCTTTGGAAGGGGTTCAGAAATTGATGACTGCCGGTCACCAGCTACTTCTTTCAGTGCATAGGGCAAGGATCAACAGCAATTGTTTGCCAAGGCTGCTAACTGTGTATTGCCTCTCGCTGTCAGAATGGTTCTTTGATGTTGTGTAGAGCAATATGACCAGATCTCTGACAAGATCCAGGGGTGAATGAATGCCCTGGCTGCTCCCGTTACTGGGGCATGGCCTCCTGCCTCCATCTCGGTTCCTGGGAACAGATAGCCTCCTTACGGTGTGAAGTTCACCAGTGCCACCCCAGGCCTCCCCTGCCAGCTGCTCCGTGGGCAGCAAACCCGCTCCCACAGCCCTGACACACTGGCTTGGCGGTGGAGGCAGTGGACTCAGTGACACAGGGAGCGTGGGTGGGGCTTGTTGAGGTACCTGCAGTGAGAGGAAGCAGCAGGGACACTGCAAGTCAGCCTGACGCAACAGCTACCTGCTTTTGAAACGCTGTTTCCCAGGGGAGGTGGCCAAAACAGAGCTGTGGTGAACATGGCCTTTGGCTGGCACAGCAGCAACGCTGCAAAGCCCCCTGAACACAGGGCCAGCACATGCTGCAGCTGGGGATGGGGATGTTCCGGGGCTGGAGGGGACTGTTCCAACATGGTTCATCCCTGCTGAAGGAGAAGGGCCCAAATCCCCTCTCTGAAACCAAGCTGGGAAGGAGTGAAGGGGCCATGGCAGGAGTGCCAGGGCTGTGCTGGCACTTGGGCTGTGATGGGTTCAGACCCAGCAAAGGCTCCACCAGAAATTGTGCACCAGGAGGAGTGGGATGATTTAGAACACTTCGCTGTGCCCAGAGCACCTTGGAGCTCTCAACTTTCTATAACTCGGATCTCTAGCTCCAGTTTTCAAGTGGGTTTTGTAGAAGCAGGACAGTGCTGCAGTGAATGTGGCCTTTCACATCTCTGCGTGGCAGCTCAGCAGTGCCCCCCAGGACTTCTGATGTGGTTTAATGAGACTGTGGAGCTTGGGACAGGCATGAGGAACTAGAGGACCTGTACAGAGACAACCTGGATCACATCTGGAGTTTCTGCAGAGCCAAGAGCCCAGCAGTAGGAAGAGAGGTTGTCCCAAGCAGAGCCTGCTTCTGGTGACCATCACTTTCATCTGTGCTCTCAGTTCAGTGAGATCCCACTGGGCAAGCACGTACCCTCCCAGAGACGTTAGTAGATGGGCAGGGGCTTGGCAGCAGCTGTGCCATTTGCACCACTCTGTGTCCCTCTGTGCCCTGGGTCCAGTCCTGCAGCAAGGCAGAGAGCACCTCAGTCAGACAGAGTTGCTCCTCACCTTGTGCTGGGAGAAGGAGCTGCTGACTCGGTGTTTGCACTGAGGACAGGAATGTGCACACAGATCAACAGTGTAAATACCAGGAGCAGAAAAGGGGCTCCAGGTGGCTGCTGGTGCTCAGCCCTGTGGCTAGGCCGATTGCTGCAGTGTGATGTGCCCAGAGAATGGGAATTATTCTTTGACTGAAGAGGTGACTGAGTTGCAGAAAGAGGAGTTGCAGGAATGGGTCTTTGATGGATCTGATCTCAACACAACCATCTGGCTGCTGTTAAATCTGATGGGAGATTTTCTGACTCAGTGGGGGGTTATTTTTTTTCCCTGGTGTTTGAGTTTCCAAAGCACCTTGCTGCAGTAATGCTAGAATCCCAGTAGTACTGGGAGGTGCTGAAATCCACAGACTACTTTCCCGCTTGTGTGTGTCACACAACTGGATCACACATGGTGCTTTCCCACTGTGTCCTCTGGTTCCAGCATTCTGCTCCCTGGGGCCCTTCTGCCTCTATCTCATCCTTTGCCCTGTCCTCTTCTTGCCAGCTCTCTACTTTCTATCTCATCTGCTTTCCCCAGGATCCCGCTCCTCCCTTGATTTTTCTTCTTTCTCTCATTCCTTCCTCTCTGTCTCCCCCTTCCTTTCTTCCTCTCTCACCCTTTCCCAGTGTTGCTCTCCTTCATTCATCAGCTCAAGACCATCCACTTACTGCATCTCCACCTCTCTCTTCTTGTTTTAACTAGGTGGTACCATGGGCATCTGTCAGGTCCTGCAGCTGAGTCACTTCTCCAGGCCAAAGCCACCCCTTGGACGTTCTTGGTGCGGGAGAGCCTCAGCAAACCTGGGGATTTTGTCTTGTCTGTCCTCACTGACCAGCCTAAACCTGGGTCTGATGCTCCACCAGCTGGGGCAACCAGTGCCTCTGGGGCCCGGCTCAAAGTCACACACATCAAGATCATGTGTGAGGTGAGCAGTGGGAGAGCAAGAGGAGGGGGAATGGAAGAAACCTCTCCTGATCATGTCCTCCAAAAGCATGTGCCCTGTCAGATTACCACCAGCAGTGTTTCTTAATTTGGATCAAAATGCTGTTCCCTTGTGGGGTCCTTGTGTCCTCGTCCCAGCCTGGGTGAGCACGGTCTGGGTGCTCAAACACAGGAGGAGGCAGGGCTCAGTGTGACCAGGAACTCTGGTACAGGGAGTCTGTGGGAAGAGAGAGAGGAGGATTCATAACCTAATTACAAGTTCATCAAAAGAGTTAAAAGTGCTTGGAGCAGGAAGAAGGAGTTTCTGCAGGGCCTCCAAACCTAGTCTGATGAATGTTACCAACCTGGCTGTCACAAGTTCTCCTGTTTCTTTCATGTGGAATGAAGAGATTTCAAGGCCAAAAAGCAACTGACCTTAAATGAGTTCTGAATGCAATATACCTTCTCTGGGCTTCCATCCAGTGAGAGCACAGTCAGTTTGTCATGCTGTGAATTCTGTGTTCTCAGGGCAAACTTGCATTTGACTTCCCTGTCAGAGGAAGTGCTTTTCTAGATGGTGCAGGCTGGTGCCCATGGCTTTGCACCCTAGCAGTGCCTTTTCCCTGAGCATTGGCAGCTTTGTCTGTAGGACAGGTTAAAAGAGTTGGGGCTGTTTTGCCTGGAGAAGAGAAGGTTCTGGGGAAACCCTACAGCACCCTTCCAGTATATGAAGGGGAATTGTGAGTAAGCCAGAGAGGGACTTTTTATAGAGCATGGAGTGATAGGGCAAGGGGCAATGGCTTCAAACTGAAAGAGGGTGGGTTTAGATTAGATATTAGGAAGAAATTCTTTACTGTGAGGGTGGTGAGACACTGGAGCAGGTTGCCCAGAGAAACTGGGGATGCCCCATTCCTGGAAGTGTTCGAGGCCAGGCTGGATGGGGGTCTGAGTAACCTGGACTAATGGAAGGTATCCCTGCCTATAGCAGGGGGGTTGAAAATAGATGACTTTTAAGATCCCTTCCAACCCAAACCCTTCCATGATTCTATGAATGTTATGAGTGTTACACATTCTTCCTCCATTTAGAATGGACGCTACACAGTTGGAGGTGCTGAAATGTTTGACAGCTTGGCAGACCTGGTCGAGCACTTCAAGAAGATTGGAATTGAAGAGATGTCTGGCACCTTTGTGTACCTGAAGCAGGTAAATCTAGTTTCCTGTTTTTAGGGATCCTTTGGAGGGCCTGACTTGCTGTTTGTTTCTGCTTTGTGTTCCTTTCCTTCTCTCCACAGCACACACGGGAGGCCCTCCAGCACCATATCTCTCTCTCTCTCTCTCTCTCTCTCTCCCCCTTTCATGCCAACCCACTGTGTTTTCCCATCCCCAGCCCTACTATGCTACAAGGGTGAATGCTGCTGACATTGAGAATAGAGTGCAGGAACTGAACAAGAAGAGTCTATCTGAGGAGACGTCCAAGGCTGGATTCTGGGAGGAATTTGATGTAAGAAACTGCTGGGGGACCTTATTTGTCTTTTTGGGAATTCCCAGTACATCACATCATTCTCCATCCTCAATTTCTTCCTATACACAGACTCCTCATATGTCTTGTCAATTTATCTCTGAAAGAAGTGTCTGTTTGGAACCTGTTCTCCTGGGGAGTGAATGTCATCTTTAAGTGAGCCCAGTGAGGTAGAAATGTGCTTTGTCAGGATTGGAGCAATGACTCACCAAGACAGCAAGGGCACAGATTTTGGGCTTTTCAAGTCTGGGTTTGCTTTTCACTTCTCTACTCCCCCACAAACATGCCCATGTGTCCCCAGAAACACCACGTCTCCTCCAAGTGCCCATCTCCCCTGTCATATATTGTGATCTTGCCATGACTGTTCTTTCTTCTTCTCTCAGAGTTTGCAAAAACAGGAAGCCAAGCACCTGTTTGACCGTCATGAGGGTCAGAGACCTGAAAACAAGAGCAAGAACCGATACAAGAACATTTTGCCCTGTGAGTCTAGCTTCTCCACTATAAAAAAAAAAAAAATCAAATACCTACAGACAGGCAACGAAGAGCTGTTCAAGGCATCACTGCAGGCATCAGCCTGCTCTGTCCTCGAGAAGAGATTATGAGGTGTGCAGCATTGCGGATTTCAGAGATGATGACAGAGGTCACAGCCTTTTAGTGTCCTTGAAGGAAGCAGGGAAGGCTGCCTTAGACTCATTAGCTTCTGATGGTCCATGATAGGGGCAGAGAGATGGGAAGATGGAGTGAGGTTAGTCTAACCCCAGAGAGGGACAGGTGAAGATAGAGGGCATGCTGCATGCACTGGGAAGCATGAATGAGGTGGTGTGGGGCAGTGAAAGAGCTTCTTGTGGCTGCACACAGAGTATTTCATTGCACTCTTTATTCTTTCACTGCACCCCAGTTGATCACTCCAGAGTCATCCTCAAAGGAAGGGACCCAAATATACCTGGATCGGACTATATCAATGCCAACTATGTCAAGGTGAGACTCATGAAAGATGACTGTATGCCCAGGAGTGGGAGAAGGCCTGCCTGCTCCTGCAGCCCTCTTGACCTTTTCCTGTCCACAATCAGAACACCATGATCAGCCCAGATGAGTGCACCAAGACCTACATCGCTAGCCAGGGCTGCCTGGAAGCCACAGTCAATGACTTCTGGCAAATGGTGTGGCAGGAGAACACACGCATCATCGTGATGACGACACGGGAGGTGGAAAAAGGGCGGGTAAGTAGCAGTCTGTAGGTGTCTCGGAGATGCACTCTTTTCCTCTTCAAACACTGCTCTGTTTTTTCCCTCTTTCCTGCCTTCTGCCCATCCTCACCCTGCCCTCTCTGCCCACACAGAATAAATGTGTGCCTTACTGGCCAGAGCTGGGCAGCACAAAGGAGTATGGTCCCTACCTTGTGGAGAACGTTGCGGAGCACGATGCGTTGGAGTACAAACTGCGGCAGCTCTGCCTGTGTCCAAAGGATAACGTGAGTGTGAATGACCAAGGGCTGTCACTGAGCCTATGAGTCTAGCAGCCACTGTATGTCTCAAGCTGGGAACTGTTGGGGTGATGCTGCTGTTGTATCATCCTTGGGGCTGCTGTTCCCACTTGGTTTGGGCTGGAATCACACTGGTGGAATCACCAAGAAGTGTGCAGGAGACAGAGATTCCCTTTGGCTTCAGACCTGCATCTCCCTGGGACAGAGGCCAGGGACAGGGCTGGGTTGCAGTTTCATCAGTGAGGTGCTTTGTTATTATCAGGGTAAGGCTGTGCGTGAGATCTGGCACTACCAGTACCTGAGCTGGCCTGACCACGGTGTACCCAGTGAGCCAGGAGGAGTCCTCAGCTTTCTCGACCAGATAAACCAGAAGCAGGAGAGCATCCCAGGTGCAGGGCCTATTCTGGTGCATTGCAGGTTGGTACAGAGGCTGGAGTTTGAAGCATCCTCCATCTCTTATCTAGAGTGAGACATAGAAAGTCTGTCCTGCTGCTTCCACCCTGTACCCCAGGGCTTGTGACTATGAAGTCTATGCCAGCCCCGATATTTGCTTTTTCCTCTTTGATGCCCCCAAAACCAAACTCTCTGCTTATTGAATCTCTTGTGGTGTTGCTGGACAGCTGCTACAAGAGCTGCATCCTTCCCCAGAAGCAGATGCATTTTGTTTCAGGAGCTGTTTTGCTCTGACCTCTGCTTGTCCTCTCCTTGCAGTGCTGGGATTGGCCGCACTGGGACTATCATCGTCATTGATATGATAGTGGAAACAATCTCCACCAAGGGTAAGAGGACCCCAAAGGATATCAAAGTGAACTGGCCTACCCAGTAGGGCTGTGCCCTTAAGTCCAGCTGCAAACGGATGGAAATTATTCAGGTATCAGTGGGAGAGATCCTGCCCCAGCCCTGAGAAGGTTGTGCTGTTGGATCCCTGTACCACTGCCACTTACTGTGGCTGTAGCCTTCCCTGAGCTTTGGCTCTTCCTCCAGAGCCAGACTTGAAAGTTGCTGAGCAGGAGGAAGAATAGGAGGTCCATACAGGAGCAAAGAATATAGGAGGAGGTGGAAACTTCTTGACTGATCTCCCCTTTAACTGCATTTGGTAGAGAATTGAGAGAGGGGGCAGTGAACATATCCATAAGCTTTTCTGGTGCTCCAGGGCTGGACTGTGACATTGACATCCAGAAGACCATCCAGATGGTGAGGGCCCAGCGATCTGGGATGGTGCAAACAGAGGCCCAGTACAAATTCATCTACATGGCCATCTGCCAGTTCATAGAGGCAACCAAGAAAAAGCTGGAAATTATCCAGGTGAGAAAGGTGCCCTGTGAGCCTAGGCTTGCATGGTGGTGTCTTTGAGCCCAAGTGCTCTCTTTCACAAGGTTTAAGCTAACAGTGGGACCTACACAGACTACAATGGTGCACCAAGATCTGAGTCCTTGTTCCCCTCTTTTGAGACTTTTAAGTTCAGGGGACAACATTAGCAGCTCAAGTACCATCTCCACCAAGTACTGTTTTGTTACAAGATCAGTCTAGGACAAGCAAAGACTTTGCCCTCTCCTTTCTTCTTTGTCTTTCACATCCCAATTCTGCAGTTGCAGGATTTTTTCCTGCTGGCTGATAAGTGGCATTTTTATCTCTCCTTGTAGCCTCTGGCAGCATCCAGTAGCTGCCGCTGTTTAATATTCTTTAGCTGACATTTGGCACTCTCAGGGAAATTCCAGTGCCTCCAGAGATTTGTTGCTCCACTGTTCCCTCCTGTAGAAGGCTGTGTTTGCATTCCTGCTGCTCCTCTCTGACAGCAGCAGACAGAATGCACTGAGCCTGGGGACTTAATCCACCAACCTCCACTGAGGTCCTGGTGCAAAGCGTGGTTTAACAGCTAGAACTGTTCCATGGTGCCTCACATGCACCTCCCAGACCACACTCCTCTCACTCAGCCTGTTTTTTCTCTCCTGTAGTCTCAGAAAGGCAAGCCAAACGAGTGTGAGTATGGGAACATCTCCTACCCCCCTGCAGTGAGGAATGCACATGCCAAAGTTTCACGAAAACCCTCCAAGTAAGAGCCACCCCTAAACCAAAGACCCAGCTGTGCCTCCCTCTGGGAACAGTCTGCCCTGCTGGCTTGGCTGGCTTTTTCCTCTTCCTCACTTTTTCCATTGTTTTTCTCTGGGTCTTGCAGGCAGAAAGAGGAGTCAACAGTTTATGAGAACTTGGGGAAAAAGGAGGAGAAGGTGCGAAAACAGCACTCCTCACAGAAGAAGCTGAAAGGCTCACTGAAGAAAAAATAATCATTGCAGGTAGCCCCATGGTGGTTTTGAACCTGGACTGGACTGGAGCTCACATCCTGACTGGCCTGTTTCGCATTCCTTGCTCTTGGACTGGAACTAGGCCTTCCCCTTCTCTTCCCTGCCAGCTTTCAGTGCCCTGAACCAGCCTGCTTTCCAACTCAGCTGACCGACTTTACGGTCCCTTGCCTGTGCAGGCGAGCAAAGTCTCTTACTGCCCCTCGTCATTCATTAGCAGGAAAAAAACCCAGGCCCTTTCTTTCCTTTGTTCCCTGAGCACTGGGGCCCAAACTCACCTCTGCTGTGTCAGCTTCTTGAGGAAGAGCTAAGGAAGGTCATCACAGGAGCTGCCTCTCTGCCCACTGCTGTGAGTTAGTTTAGCCTGTTAGTGTTCCCTGAAGCCTCAGCTTTTAAAGTATGGAGGTTTGGGCCTGTTTCAGCTCAGCTCCTCTGCAATTCAAAGGAAGCCTCCCCTCCTTATTACCAACCCTCTGCCCTATAATCCTCCTACTCTGATCCTTCAACTGGATGCTGTAAATATACCAGAATTGGATATAAATGGCCAAGTTTTCTTGTTTGTTTGTAAATAAATTTGTATTTGTTTGACCACTGAGTACCAAAAGGTTTTTCCTATAATTTCTTTTTGGCTATAGTTGTACTCCTGATTTCACCTGCAAGACTTACAAAAATGTCTCTAGCTTAGTTTTCATGACTTCTTGCAGCCTTCAGGCTCCTGAACAGAAGCTATGACCAATGATGGTGGCTTCCTGCTGGGAGGCTTTAGTGTTGGTGGCTGTCAGGGACTGACAAACTCTGCGGCTTTTGCACCTAAATTTTGCTTGCGGGTTTTCAATCCTTGAATGGACAAAGCCACAGCTGCTCTGACTTAGTGCTGGTAAAGGTGCCACTTGCAGCAGCAGCCTGGACCAAAGGCTTCTGGAGGCCCCTTCCCACCACAATTCATATCTATAATTCTGTGAATGCCAGAGGGCGTTCCTTAGTGCTAGAGTCTATCCTTGGTGGTGTTAGAATGGCACTCGGCACGGAACCATTTGGGAGAATGCTGAGAGAGCCTGGATAAGGACACAGCAGGAGTTCAGACCTGAACCTTTCTTTGGCAACTGACTTAGGTGGCAGAGAACATGCTGGGGACTCCTTAATTTAGGGGTACGAGTACTGCTTAGGCTGTGGGCATTTGCTACTCAAAGGAAAAGATGGCTCGGTGTCCTGGACCTGTCTAGAGCTGATGGCAGGAAGAGCTCTGTCCCACTCAGGGAAAAGTCTAAGCTAGGTCACAAAGGGACCTATGATCCAGACCGAGAATGCTTGGAAATGTGGGCCTGAGAATTTTGTCTAGTCTGAGCCACATGTCGGGCCCCTGTGGGAAGAAAACTGCACCATCAGTCACTGTCAGCTGTCTGACACAGGGCCACAAGGAGCACTGTAGTTTGAAAGTCCAGCTGTGATTGTCCTGTGTTTGGAGTGGAGATTTTAGGACCAGGCTCTCTCCTCTCGGTTTAGAGCACAAATCCAGACTGGGGAAAGGGTAGAAAAGAGAAGGAACGGGATGAACCTTAACTCTGTTCCACACTGTTTGTAATACAGTGGTAATTGCCATTGTGCCTGCAAGGTGACTGCCTGGAAGCTGCCAAGGTGAAGCAGCTGCCAGCCTGTACAAACCAGCTGGAAGCAGGCTCTGCATCCTTGTAACCCTGTCATCTGCCCAAGGACATGCCCACATTCTGCACTTGGCAGGAGGGAGCAGGGACCCCTCAAGCAAGGCAGTGGCAGTAGGGTGATTTAGGCAATTTCAGCAAAGTCTCCTGCTTTGATCTGGTGCCAACAGAGCCAAGGCAAGGCTGGACAGTGTACAAGGGAGGGGGCAAACTCTGTGGATACTGCAGTGATTTCAGGCATGCTAACACAAGGAATAGCATCCCCCAAGCCAATACTGCACAGCACAGGTTCAGCAATAACGTACTTCCAAGATGAAAGAAGTCACCCTGGTAGAAAAAGCAACTTCATCCTATGCCTAGGCAACAGGCAAACTTACAAGGGACAGATCACAGCCCCAAGGAATGCCACATGCTGTCCTGCACATGCCAGGAGACCTTCTGCCCCTCCTCAGCTGCAAACTCTGTCTCAAGCAGGCAAAGGCAGAAACAATGCCACAGCATTTTTGAGTTCAGCAGCTGGTGCTGGAGCATGTGGCTGAGAAAGCTCCCTGGGACAAGGACACATACCCAAGACACAATATAGTGGGAGGAAGGACACTGCTTGCCATCACTTGATATGGCAAGAAACTTGCTTGGAAGCATTTGGAAGCTAAAAGACCCTTTGTAAGCAGACCCTCTTCCCATGTGCCAGACTTTAGCTTCCCTTACCCTGTGAGCCAATAGCAGTGTGCATTTACCAGCTGGCTTTGCATTCTGCTGCCACCAGAGGAAGAGGCAAGAAAGGGACAGTGAGGAAAGCAATGGGCAAAAGTAAAGATGTGTGGAAGGAGGTGTACTATGTTTCACCTCTCAGCGATGCCAGATACCTTCATCTAAGTCATGGGGAGGGGACTAAAGTCTAAGGAAACACCTATCTTTGCTTCAGATTCCTGGGTAGCTACAATGGGCAGGATTCAATTCTCTTATTTCTTAAAAGCCACCCCAGCTTAAAGCGAGACATACCAAGGATTACCTTAAACTCTACCTGAAGCTTGAAAATCTTGTGGAGCAAGCTCAGGTTCCCAAGAACCTTATTTGTGTTCAAATCCCTGAACTTAATGTGTCCATCTACAGAGAAATTAGACTGAAAAAGAACTTTCATGATTGTACGTCAAGAAATGCAGCACTGACATAAGCAGTCCATTCTGCTTTACACAGGCACTGTTAGACACAGATTACTTTAGGATAGCTACTTGAAAATGCATTTTCAAAGCTGGTTAAAAAAAATTTGTGCTTCTTAGATGTTGCAAGTCAAAATATGTGGGTATTAGTTATGGCTGCGACTGCTGGTAAGTTTAAAAGCAAGAATCCATAGATTATATCTGTTCTTTTAACATCTTGTGCTCTGCCTCACCAGAGGAAGAGGTCCCTAAAGGCCTCTCTTCTTCACTGGAGAGCTCAACTTGGAGTTGTCTGTAAAAAGAGATGGTCTCATGGGTGGCTGTCTTGACCATCATGATCATGAAATATTTGAGTTTAAAATCTTTGGTGATATGAGAAAAACTGTCAGTAAAGCTACTCCCGTGGACTTGGGGAGAGCAGACTTTAGACTACTCAAGAAAGTAATCAGTAAGGTCCCCTGAGAATCTGCTTTTGAGGATAGTGGGGTACATAAAAGCTGCTTACCTTCCAAGGGCTTTCTTTCAAGAGCATGAAAGCATGCAATAGTAACATTCACAGAATGGTCTGAGTTGGAAAGGACCCACAAGGATCATCAAGTCCAACTCTTCAGTGAATGGCCTGTAAGGGGATCAAACCTACAGCCTCGGCACTATTGGCACTATGCTCTAACCAGGTCGCTGTATTAGAAGTCAAGGAGCTGAGGGAGAAGGCTGGCTCTGCTGAGCAGTGATCTCCCTCTTTCTGCAACTTAGCAGAAAGTGTGTGGACTTTGGAAACAAGGACAGGCTACACAGGAGGATGACAGACATGCTACTTGCCACTATAGGGAACAAATCTGTACGGCCCAAGCTCAGCCGAAGCTGAAGCTGGTGGGTAAGATGAGGCTTTTTAAAGTGTGTTAACAGCAGGAGGAAGGCTAAAGGAAACACTGGTCTGTTACTTGATGAGGTGGGTCACCTCATCCCCAAATAGTGATAGAGACACTTAGTGCTGCCTTCAACACCTATGATGGGCCCTGGGATGCCAGAGCCCTGGGCTGGATGCCACAGCTCGGAGAATCATAAGCTCATGGCTGACTCAGAACTTGAATGGGATTTGCTGCTGCAACTGAACACAAAAAGTCTATGGAGCTCAAAGGGATTCACCCCAAGATAGTGAAGAATTGGCTAAGACTTCCATTATTTATCAAAAGCCTTGGGAATCTGAAGAGGTCCTAGTCAACTGGAAGCTGGCAAATGTTGTCCCAATTTTCAACAGCAAGAAATAAGATCTTGTTAATTACAGGCCTATCAGTCTCACTCTGGTGCCTGGTAAAACTGTGGAGATTATTCTGGAAGTTATTGAAACCGACTTGAAAGACAATGGTTGTTGATCAAAGTCTGCATGAGTTCTTGAAGGGAAAGTCATGACTTACTAACAATAATCTTTCACAACAAGGTTACCCACCTAGTAGTCAAAGGGAAGGCAAAAAAAGAGAGGGTTTTTTTATTTTAGCAAAGCTTTTGATACTGTCTCTCACTGTATCCTGAGCAGCACTCAGCATGCAGCTCGACATGTACAAGTACAGTGGGAGAACAGTTGGCTGAGGGGTCAGGCTCAAAGGGTTGAAGTAAAAGGGGTAACATCTAGCTTGTGGTCAGTCACTAGCAGTGCTCCCCAGGGTTTTAGGGCCTGTTCTCTTCAAAGCTTCTCTCAATGACCTGGACACAGGAGTCAGCTGTGCACTAAGCTTGCTGGTAACACTGAATTAGGAGAAGCTGTTGATTCCCTCAAGCGGACAGGGTCCTGATAGAGAGGTCTTGATAGACGAGCATGCTCAGCAATCCTCAGCCATGTGAAATTTAACAAGGACAAATACCAAGTTCTGCACCCAAAACAGTGTAACCCCAGACATAAATACAGACTGGGGGACAAGAGACTGGAGTGCAGCTCTGCAGAAAGGGATCTGGGCATTTTGGCTGATGGCAGGCTCCGTGAGCCAGCAGGGTGCCCTGCCAGGCAAAAGAGCCAACGTTATCCCAGGGTGCATTAGGCACAGCATAGTTAACCAGCCAAAGGAAGCGATGGTCCCACTGTAGTCAGCATTGGTCCAGCCTCACCATGAGTACTGTGTGCAGTTCCAGGCTCCAGGACAAAAGGATATAAAAAACATGACAATGTGTCCAAATGAGGGCAACAAAGACCACAAAAGGCAGCCTGACTCACACGGAGCAGCTAAGGATACAAGGCTAGTTTGGCTTAGAGGAGACCAGGGGCTGACCTCACTGCTCATCACGGGAGCAGAGAGCGAGGTACTGAACTCTTCTCCCTGGCATCCAGCAATGGGACATGAGGGAATGCCTTGGAGCTACATCAGGGGAAGTTCAGATTCGGTATTAGGAAAAAGGACCTCACTTACAGGGTGGTCAAGCTCCCCTGGAGAGCAGACATGACCCTGAGACTGCTAAACACGTTCAAGACGTGTTTAGACAATGCTCTTACAACTTTCAGGTTGCCCTGTGTGCAGTGAAGAGATGGACTTGATCATACTTGTTGGGCCCTTACAACTCAGGATATTGATATTGCATGATTCTATGAATGTGATACCTCCAAGTCCTAAATCTTAGTATAGGGCAGCCCAGTGAGACAGGGAGGAAGCTAGTCCTTAAAGCAGACAGGATCTTGCTGTTGAAACCCAAGCAAAGAAGAGAGCAAAGTCGGTGGAGGAAGATTTGTCTTATACTTTTAGCCAGGAAAACAGTATGCATACATATATATACACACACAGAGTATACATGTATATGCTTCTGGGAAAGCAGGTAAACCTATACTCATCTCTAGCACTTACAGCTGGCTAAGAAACCAGCCCTGGTCACCCTCACAGCTGTATGGGCATCCACACCTCCTCATTCTCTTCCTACCCTGTGATCAGCTAGTGAACAGGAGCATATTTCTCTTGTTCCTTTCCCTTCAACGTCCTGATTCTGTTTTCAGCCAAATAAAATCTCCATTCCACCACCTCCCAATGCAACATCTTTTTTCAGGCACTAAGCACACTTAGACACAATATAAATTTGTTTTTCTTTTAATTTTTACAAATGTTTGAAAGCATCACTGACAGGCAGTGACACAAATAGATACTCCAGCAGTGACAGGCACCCAATGAATGGCATTTTCCTGAATTCAGTCCCAGGTTCTCTTGGGATCAAGAGTGAAACAAAGTTTACTACAAAAAAAAGCCTGGTGCTGATGGCAGCAGAACTCCCTCACTTGACCAAAAAAGAATTCCAATATCCTACAGAAATCTAAAGATTAATGAAGATTAGAGGCAAATTACTATATCCACATGGGTTAATATCAGTCCCTTGTCTCCTCTCCAAACATAATTGTGGGGTGAGGAAGGAATTACAGCTGCCTACAGGCAAAGCCCATTCCTGTAACTGATCACCACAGATGGAGCAGGGGCATGGGGACCAAATCTGGCTATTGGATTAAAAACTTTGAAGTGAGGGCAAACAATGCTAGTGGAGGGAGTTCAAAGATCCTCACTCTTATCTTCTGCTGGTCAGCGACGCTGGTTCTAGGAGTCTTTAGCTTCTTTCATTTCTTTCCTTTGAGTAGGAGACTGTCACTGAAAGAGGGACAGATAGGAGTCATTAGTTCAGAAAGCACAAGCAAAGCTGAACCAGCCCCTCACTACGGATTTTAGGGTGTGGGGTGTCACACCCAAAGGATCTGGACTTCCAAGTCCTTCCTATTAGGTATTTTTTTTCAAAGCCCCTTAAGTCTTCTGGAACGCGTAAGACAGAGTCTGGTCAGAGGTGACGAAGAAGGATCTTCTCAGAGAACCCACAAAGAAAAAAACAGTTCTGGTTTCCCTTCTCGATTCTAAGAAATCTAAGCTTTTAGCTGCATCTTATTTTAGCTCAGCTGGCACTGTCTTTTTCACTAAACACTGCATAGATTAGGCAAAGCCGCCAAATTCCTGCCAGCTCTGAAAGGAGGAAATGGAGATTTCTAGCATGGACTGGAAAGCTTTTGGAGACTAACAAAAGCATCTTTCTTAGAGAACATTACCCAAACTAACACAAATTCCTATGATCATCTGCCTGCCTTTGTACAGCTCTTCTTGCCACAAACACAAGATGTCCTGTAGACGTGTGACAGATCAGACAATGCTCCTCAGTTACTCCTGCCTTTGCCAAGCAAGGTTCCTTATGGGACACATATGGAGCTCCAACTACTGAGTATCTCCTGTTTGATGTAGATGTTTGTTTGGCCCCTGCAAGGAAAGCTTCAAGCTTCATATCACAAATAGGAATTGAGTTGGAAATGAAATACACTTCCAAAAAGGTCCAAGCCAGAAATATCCCAGGCACCAGAAAACAGCAACACTCTTATTCCAAGTACTAACAAAATGATCAAAATATGAAGAGCCTTACCTTCCTCTGTGTCAGCAAATGCAGTAAGGCGTGGAGGGCAGGAAGAAAAAAAAACCAAAGAGTAAGTTGATTAGATTTAACAAAAATCCCCATTTCCACTGTAAGAAAGACTGCTCCCTACTTGGCTGTGTCCTCTGGCATCAGGCTCCTCTCAGAGAAAAGATCCTGAGGGAGCTCCAGAGAGGGGACCAGCTTCCCAGGTAGGGTGCAGACAAATCCAGCCATTTTTACCTGGTGAAGCCCTCATCCTGCAGGTTCAGTACCAAGTTATCTGCTGTGAGATACACGCGGTTTTGTGAGGCAGCAATCTGAAAGAGAAATCCATTATGGAGATGGCATAAGGGACTAAAAATGCACATGGAGCAATAGCATTAGGAACCTGTCTCCCGCTCCAGATACAGCACTCCTGTTTTATTCACTTAAGATCTTGGTTCAGTCAGTGCAATTCCACAAAACAACTCTGTAGCTTCCTGACTTCCCATCCCAGAAGCCATCAGACTTTCCAAAAGAAGTGCTCATTCTGTCTCTGTCACAAAGACCTTTGATCCCACACTTATCTGTCCCCCTTTCTCAGCCTGCAGGGAACCAGGACCTTTTGGTGGCTGTAGCTGAGTGTGGGTGATGGAATCTGATGTGGATCTGGCTTTGTCATATGAAGGGCATGAACTCTTAGCCTCACATCTAATTGCAGATCATCTTAAGCTCTACATGAGCAGAAATGGCTGGGCAGGAACAAAGACCAGGACAGGGCAGATCAGATTCGCCTTAAATTCATCATGTGGCCACTGGGCTGGGAGGACAGCACAAGGACTGCAAAGGACAAAGGAATTCTGTGCCCCAATGCTCACCGTTTTTGAGATGTTTTGAGCAGCTCGGATCTTACGTAGCTTGATGTAGCCTGGATTCCTGCTGAGAGCTTCCCCAAGGTACAGAGGAACAAAGTTAAGGAAAACCTGCAAACACAACCTGCCTATCCTCAAGGAATTCTTCCTAAACCATATTAAAACACATCTTGGGGGCTAAAAATAAATCTCTGTCCCAATAATGTGGGCCTTTGGGCAGGCATATTTTTACTTCTCCAAATCAAGAACATTATGGATTATGGTCCTACACAGCCAATAAAAGTTAAACCTTATAGCAGGGAGTGAAGGCTCATGGCCTTCTCTGCTCTGACCCGCAACCTCAGGCGAACCTCACTCCAGCCAACTGGAGAAGTGGTGGAATAAATAACAGTGACCTACTTGAAGCTTTCATCCTATCACAGTCTCCTGAGCGTGAGCTCAGTGTGACGGATTCTTACGACTGCCAAGCTCACAAGCCACATCCCACAAAGTCTCCCAAAGCAGGATATCATCTTGGCAGCTGTCGCTTCCCCCTCAGCCTGAACTATCTTCTGCTTCTGCTCCTGCTTGGCCTTCTCCACCAGGAACTGGGCGCGCTGTGCCTCCTGCTGGGCTGCAGGGAGAAGGAACACACGTATTGGAACCAAATCGTGTCTTATGAACCACCAGAACCTGAGTGTGGAGGCCCAGGGGCTCTGCTTCTGAAAGCACCTGTGGCCTTCTGGCACCACATCCACAAGTACAAAATGTATCTGAGTGCACTTAAGGTAAAGTAAAATCCACAGCATCCAGACCCTCCACACATAATCCCCACAGGGAGTGACATTCCCGCTCTGAAGAGGAACCCTAGTCTTGGGAACTCAGCCCCTCCAAAAGTCTATCCTATCAGCTATGGCCCAAAGCTTGCTGATAATACTTATACAGTAAACCTGTTCAGCTCCATCACTAAGGAGGCTGTGATTTATAACTCTGCACCTGTACTGATACAAAAGCAGTGACACAGTTGCCCAAATTCCACTTCCTTTTTTAATAATTCAGTGTAAAGGCAAAGGCAATCCACCCTTTTCAGGCACAAATGGAACTCACCCACTTGCTTAGCTTCCACGGCTGCTGTGTATTCACGACTGAAACTAAGCTCCGTGATAGCCACATCATCCAGGATGAGGCTGAAATCCTTGGCTCTCTCTGTCAGTTCTCGCCTAATGAGCAGGGACACCTGAAACACAAATACAGCAAGAGTAGTATCAAGCATAGGGTGTTCCTGTGCACTCCAGAAGTGAAGGACAACTGCTCTTCACAGTGTGGGGGTAGATGTTGCCTAAGCCCAGCTTCAAACCATGAACATCAATACCGCCTCTGAGTAACACTGTGTATCCATACCTACACACCACATTTTCAAAACTGCATTACAGCTTATTTATAGTCACTACTATGCAATCAACATTGCAGAAATAAAAATCCTTGAAAGCATCTTTGGCTTTCACATCCCACCACATCTAGTTCCACAGTTCCCACACGTTTTGGCAATAACTGTTTCCTTCTCCACCTCGAATCTGCCACTGTTTGCAGGCTGTCTCCTCATAATTGTATTCCAACACAGAAAAGAAGTGACCACACAATTTGTTACTTCTTTATTGTGGCTACTCCACTCTTTTTAACCACCTTGGATGGGTGTTGCTGAGAGATATTTTGATTTATTCCATGTTAAACTTGCCAGCACCTTTTTCAGGCAAGCTGACAAGTCCTGCACCAATAATTGATTTAAACAGAAACTATTGCTACAGTATCACATGGTTGGCTGGTCTAGTATTTGCATTTACTTTTGTTACAGCTGTTTCTGACCAGAACTCAAAAATAATGACACAAACCTTCACTGTGTGAACTGCGAGCGCATAACTACATAAAGGCACTTCGTTTTCTTCTGATTATCAACCCCTGCAACACATCCTTTCACAGTGACAAACACTAGTAAGGATACGTGACAAGAAAGCAAATTCAATTCAGTTTGTTCTAAGGTTTCAGACACCATAGAATTATTCTTCTCCAAGATCATAGAAGCCTAACAGCCTTTGCTTCCAATAAACCCAAACCCCTCACAGATATTCTTTGCTGTCACATCCTTTCCACTCATTCTCTCCACAAATGACGATGAACAAATCCCTCCAGTGCACACCATGTGGATGACCACAAAACCTCGAAGTCCCTGCTCCAGCTCAGTTCTCACAACAAAACCTGGACACTTAGTTCCTATCTTCGCTTTTTTTGTCATGGATCAGAAACTACATAAGAAATGGTTTGTATTTCAGTTGACAACTTTTCCTCTTTCAAAGTCTACTGATCCTGCAGGATCTCCTCTAAAGCCTTTGAAAAGAAGAGCAGCACCTCCTCTCTCCCTCAGCTGCCATAGGTGTTGAGCACTCTCAGAATTCCTGGCAATCAAATTATCAGAACACAAATGTTCAGACACAGGCACTTTTAAGCTAAGTATTTCTATTATTTTGCAACACCCCACCCTCCAGATGACCCTCTAATCTCTTCCTAATCATTGTGTGCAGAGGGGTTCCAAGAGGATGGCTCCACACTCTTCTTGGTGGTGTCAATCAATAGCACAAGAGCAATGGGCAAAAACTGATGCAAAGGAAGTTCCACCTGAACATGGGGAAGAACTTCTTTACGGTGCAGGTGACCACACGCTGGAACAGGTTGCCCAGAGAGGCTGTGGAGTGTCCCTCACTGGAAATATTCCAGAACTGTCTAGACACAATCCTGTGCCCTGGATGAAGCAAGATGACCCTGCTTGGGCAGGTAGGTTGGAGCAGATGAATCACCATGGTCCCTTCCAAGTTAGCACATTCTGGGATTCTAAAGAGAAGTACTTGCTACCCTCATCCATCACTGACAGGTTACTACTTTAACCGCTCATCTCCTTCATTTTTCAGCCCTTTCAAAACTGTCCAACTTGCTCTGACAGACATTTTGAGACCCACGAAGAGCCAGGTCATTTCTTTTAAAAGCCAGTTCTACAGTAAGCTGTGATGTAAATCACCTCTCCCTCCCCCACCTCTCCCACTGTGGTACAGTTTTGTCCTCGTGTGCCAAGGGATCCAGTCTTCTCCTCAGAGGCCAATGGTAAAACCGTAGTATTTATACTGGAATTGAGCTGCAAGCGGGACACAGCACTGTGCTCTTTCCACTCGGCTGCACCGCCCACCGGCCTAAGCCATTTCCCCTTTAGCTGTTCCAACACTCCCCACACCCACGGTTCAGCAGTTTCTTCGTGACCTGAGCACAAGCCTGCCCCGGGCAGGGCTCACCTGTGCTCTCTGTGTGATGAGCTGGGAGGCGTTGAACTTGGCCACGACGCTCTTGAGCACCTCGTTGACGATGGAGGGCAGGACCCGCTCCTCGTAGTCCAGCCCCAGGCGCTGGTACATGCTGGGCAGCTCGGCCGCGTTGGGGCGCGTCAGCACCCGCAGCGAGATGTTCACCATCTGCAGGTCTGAGGGGGAGCAGAGGGGCAGAGGTGAGGGGGCCACAGGGAAGCCAGAGAGCGGCCCTTCGTTAGGGACTGCAGTGATAGGACGAGGAGTAATGGGTATGAATTGAAAAGGGGGAATTTAGGCTGGACACTAAGAAGGAATTCTTTATGGGAGGTTGGTGAGACACTGGCACAGGTTGCCCAGGGAGGTCGTGGATACCCCGTCCCTGACAGTGTTCAAAGCTAGGCTGAATAAGGCCTTTGAGCAACCTGGTCTAGTGGAAGGTGCCCCTGCCCATGGGAGAAGGATTGGGACTAAACAAGACTTTCAGGTCCATTCCAACCCTCTATCGTCCCTTGATTCCATGAAGGGGACCGGCGCTGCGGAAGGACTCCCGTCCCCTCTTTCCCTCCCGCCTCGTGGCCTCTCTCTCTCACCTTTGGAGCCGGTGGGGGAGGAGATTTTCCGCGGGCGCGCTCGGATGTCGTAGATGATGGGATACTGGAACCAGGGGATCCTGCGGGAGGCGGAGGCGCGTTACGGGCGCGGGCACGCGCGGGGCCGGGGAGGGAGCGGGAGGACCGTGCCCTACCTGAAGTGCAGCCCCTCGGCCAGGATGGTGTCCTGCTGCACGCCGCCGATGCGGTTGAAGAAGATGGCGCGCTGGCCACCCTCCACTGCGGGGAGAGAGCGGGGGCTCGGTCAGCGCGGGCGACGGGCGCGGGGAGCACAAGGGGGCGGGGTGGGCACTCACCGATGAACACGGACTCGCGCACGCCGTAGGCCAGGGCGCCGGCGCCCAGCAGCAGCTTGAGCGCGGTGCCGACACCGCGGGGCCCGGCCGGCAGCCGCCCCGCCAGGTCCTTCAGGTTCTGCGCCATGGCCGCGCCGCCGCCGCCCCCGCCGGGAAGGACACCGGAAGGAACCACCGCCGCCGCGCTCCGGCGGGAAACCGCGGCGCCGGGACCGCCAGGACCGCCGCCACCGCCCCCTCCCGCCCCCACCACCCGCCTTCCGGCGCGGCGGGCGAGTCGCTCCGGAAGTGGGTCCGGCCGGAGCCAGATAGAGAGCCCGCCCCGGGCGCCATCTTGGGTGACCGCGGCGGGTGGGGCGGGGCCGGGGCGGGGCCGGCGGGGCCGCGTGACAAAATGGCGGCGCCCAGGCGGCCACGTGGGGACGCGCGGGGGGACGAGGAGGATGAAGGGCTCCCGCTGGAAGCGAAGCGGCCCCGCGGGCAGCGGCGGCTCCTGGTGGTGCTGGAGGGGGCGAGTCTGGAGACTGTGAAGGTGCGGGCGGTGAGGGGGTCCGGCCGCGCCGCGGGCGCCCTCGTCCCTCGCCGTCCAACTTGTCTGTGCTTTGGCCGTAGGTGGGGAAGACGTTCGAGCTGCTCAACTGCGACAAGCACAAGGCGCTGCTGCTGCGGATCGGCCGGGACCCCGGGGAGGTGCGGCCCGACATCACCCACCAGGTACTCGCTGGGCCCGGCAGTGCCTGTGCCCTCGGGGCAGCCCTGCAGGCGGCCTGGGAACATCGCCTCTCGGGGCTACGGGCCTGCTTGTGCTGCCGAACAGGCTGTATTTCTTTAAAAAGGAGTCTATGCAGCAGCGGGGCAAAACGTTGGGACCTAGTCAACAAGCAGTTGAATCCGTGGAACAGATAGCATCTAATAAGCAAGCTCTAAGTGATGTCCACGTGTTAGGAAAACAAATTTTAGGGCTTGATGTGCTTCAGTGATCTCGGACCTGGTGGAGGAAGTTAACACGGCTTAGGGAGAAGGATGTACCACTGGTAGTGGGCAGAATTTACGGGCAATAAGGACATGTGGTGGGATTCCCAAGATAAGGAAGAAACTAATAAAACCAGCTCAATAATTTTGCTGAAATCAGCTCCGAGTGGGTAGAAGGTAATTCTGCCATGGGGATCTGCGACCACCGACCCAGAGACCAGCAACCCTAACAGAAGAGAGAAACTGAGCATAGAGACAAACTGGCGTGAGAAGTGGGAGAATAATTAACCAATAGAAGCTGGAATACCAATTAATAAGAGAACTGTGTACCTTGTAGCCAATGAACACTAATTACATTGTTTGCTAAAATGTATAAATAGTTAAAAGCTTTGATAACTGGCACACATGTTGGGTGGACAGATGCCCTATGTGCCTCAGCATTGAATAAAGTAATGTCTGCTTTCTAACCTAATAAATGTGTTGGAGGATTTACTTCCTGGTTTTCAGTGACACTTGTGCCTTTGGAACCCAGAGGGTGAGTTTGGCCGCCCGTGGTGTGCTTGTGGCTTTTAGGTTTAGTCACTGTTTGGGTCTGGGGTTGCTTTCTTAGCATTATGGTAGAACTCCAGCAGTCAGATGAACTTGCAGCCTTAACATTGGTCCCTTCTGCAGTTGTGGGAGCTAACCCTCAATTTACCCAAGAATCCTCTCTTGTGCCTTTCTGTTTCCACTTCTGTGTGTTTTTCACTTTCAGAGTCTCCTGATGCTCATGGACAGCCCTCTGAATCGGGCTGGTCTCCTGCAGGTTTATATCCATACCCAGAAGAACGTTCTAATTGAAGTCAATCCCCAGACCAGAATCCCAAGAACTTTTGATCGGTTCTGCGGTCTTATGGGTAAGCGGTTCAAAATTTATACCAGCCACAGAATAATGCAGGAAGGTGGCTAGGAGAGGGAAGAACTTTGTAAAAAGTCAAAAAGTGGCACCAACCTTAAAATGTGAAACTGAGGAAAAAAAGCAGAGAAATGAAACCATCCTTCTGTGATGTTGCAGGGTGCATACTCCAAGTGTGTGTTCCTTAGCACAGTGGTGAGTGCCTCCAGGTGCCTGTGCTACCAGCAAAATAACTTGCTGGTCAGTATTTCTTAAGACTGCTTCAGGCAGTGCTGGGAAGTCTAAAGAAAGACTTCTTGTGTACCTCAGCTCTGATCTCCAGGCAGAGCATAGGATTCTTCCAGCAAAAGAACTGACAGCTTAAGTAATTTTCTTCTCGTTTTCTCGTCAGTTCAGCTGCTGCATAAGCTCAGTGTTCGAGCAGCTGATGGGCCTCAGAAGCTGCTGAAGGTAAGTATTCTTTAACCATTCACAGCTAATGTTGTGACATTCTAGCTCTGCATCCTGCAGCGGTACAGGAGGGATTTTTGGGGAGGTTTTTTTGGTTGGTGTCCTGGTTGCAGAGAGGGGATGGAGCTTAGAGGTGGGTGGGTATGGTCACTACCACCCCTGTCATTGCACGGGGCTGGCATCTGCTGTGGGAGCTGCTGCAGGAAAGGAACCTCAAACACTGCTGTCCTTGGAGCTGAGGGATCTGTTTCCCTGTGCAAGCCTGACTGCCGTGGCTGGGCACTGACAATGGATAAACTGCAGGGACGTAGGTCTTATCATGATATTGGGATTCCTCAGATGAAGAATTACCTTTGTTGCTGGAAACACCAGAGAAGCAGAAGCCTAAGGAAGATGGTGGTGACAATAATGTCGTCATCTTGGCAGAGAATGCTTTGCCCTAGCCAGCACATCTCCCTGAGGAAACAGGTCAGCAGGCAAGGATAGACAACAAGCAGCCAGGCCTGGCCTCCTTCACTCAGTGCTCTCTCAAACTTGGCTCAAGTATTATGCCAGAATGAGGAGCTGCTGGGCAGGAGCAGGACCTCGCTGTGCTGCTCATCAGAGACAGAAGCAAGATTCCCAGATATGAAGAAGGGATATACTGAAGAGTATATTGAAGAATTAATCATCATCAAGAACTGCAGTGACTTAAATGTACTGTGTACAGCCAGATTACCCAAAGAAGGCAGAGTGGTCTTAGATCCCAGTGGCATCCTGCTTGCCAGCCAAGATGAGACAAAGGTGCCTAAAGTGGACTACTTCAACTTTTCCAAACTCATGACCTCTGGTACCCATCTGGCAAACTCCCGTTATGCCTGTTCCTGGAGGAGAAGGGGGGACTAAGGACCTGCTGGTCTGGCAAGCCTGAGGACCTGCCATGTCCAGCGGCCCATGAGGAGGAGGTGGTGCAAGTACTGACTCTGCCCCTGCAGGCTCACCATGCCATGGAGAACATGGAAGAGTGTACAGGGTCTGGGAATGGCAGTAGCTCATATGATGTGCTTCCTGACTGGCTCAAGGACAAAAGTTACCTCCTGCGTGGACACAGGCCCCTTATGCCTTCCTTCCACACCTGCTTCAAGAGCATCTACCAGATACATGCTAAAGCTGGCAACATCTGGACATGCCTGCTGGGATTTGTTCTGTTCCTCTGCTTGGGGATCCTGACCATGTTGCTGCCCAATGTGTACTTCATGGCTCCTCTCCAGGAGAAGGTGGTGGTCAGAATATTTTTCCTAGAAGCAGTGTTATGCCTTAGCTTCTCCTGGATTTTCAACACTGCCTACAGTCACTCAGAGAAGGTCTCAGACTTTTTTGAAGTCAGATAATTCAGGAATTGCAGTGCTGATGATGGGGAGCTTCATCTGGTGGCTCTACTGTTTGTCTGCTGCTCCCCACAGCCAAGACTCACCCAGCCTTTCCATCATCTGTGTCTTAGGCATCTCTGCCATCATCATGGCCTCAAGCAAAGGCAAACCCATCTGTGGGACTGTTTTTGCTCAAGGACCTGGGTGCAACTGGTGAGTAATGCAGAGGGACAGGGAAACACAATGTGTACCTCAAGGGGATTTGATTTTTGGGTGAGAACAGTCTGTAGTGTTGAATTGCGTATGTAATATTGGTTGCTGAATGACAGTGTCATATGTTACATCATAACTACCGTGGACAATGAGGAAGGACTGTTCCAGTCACACCAGTGGGGAGCTCCTAGTGCAGTTTGCAACCAGCTGCATGTTTGTTTGTTTGTTTTAAACAAACAATGGACTTAGCTAAGTGGCCTTACCTCTAGACCCCTGTTAACTTCCTGTTTTCTGCAGGTGATTAAAAACCCAGTCAGTGACCATCTGCCCGTGGGCTGTATGAAGATCGGTACCTCCTTTGCGGTGTCGAAGGTGACGGATCTGCGTGAGCTGGTTCCTGCAGCGGAGCCCGTTGCCATTGTAGTGGGAGCTTTTGCCCACGGTTCGGTAAGTGTGTGTATCCCTCATTTGGAGTTGTAAGGATCTTTACCAGCATAGATTTCAGTCTTGTTCTGAGCATGGAGATTTTATCTGCCCTTTTTTTCCGGCTTGGTTTCCCCCCCTGCCCAGCCCCCCATTTTCCCTCCAGACAGGCTTGTCAAAAAAGGCCCAATACTGCAACATTTGGGACTGTTCTCCCTCCCAAGAGAGGGCATTAGTGAGGCTAACAGTTGTCCTGCTGGAGAAATACTGTGCCTCTCCAACTAATGGAATCACAGAATTGTTAGGGTTGGAAGGGACCTCTGGAGATGATCCAGACCAACCCTGCCTGCCAAGGAAGGGTCACCTAGAGCAGGTTACACAGGAGCATGTTCAGGTGGGTTTGAACGTCTCCAGAGGGGGAGACTCCATGACCTCCCTGAGCAGCCTGTTTCAGTGCTGTGCCACCCTCAATGTAAAGAAATTCTTCCTTGTATTGAGATGGAACTTTCTGTGTTTTAGTTTAAGACCATTACCCCTTGTCCTGTCGCTGGGCACCACTGAAGAGTCTGGCACCATGCTCTTGGCACCTACCTTTGAGATATTTATATGCATTGATGAGATCCCCTCTGAGTCTTCTCTTCTCTAGACTAAACAGGCCCAGCTCCCACAGTCTCTCCTCATAAGAGAGATGCTCCAGGCCCCTCATCATCTTTGTGGCCCTCCACTGGACCCTGTCCAGTAGCTCCTTCTCTTTCTTGTACTAATGGATATAGATGGGGCTCAAGGAAAAGCTGCAGCCTGATGGGTGTTTTTTCTATTTTTTTTTTTATCCCTCTTTTCTCTCAGGTCAATGTTGACTATACAGAGAAGATGATCTCCATCAGCAACTATCCCCTCTCTGCTGCCCTGACGTGTGCTAAAATTACTACTGCCTTTGAGGAAGTCTGGGGAGTAGTATGAGCTTCTGCTGCTACTGCTGTCATGGTGGACTTCTGTACAGTGACTCCACGTTCCGGAAAGGCTCTTTTACTTAGGTGTGGACCTGGTGCAACTTTCTGCTCTTGGAAAGGAAAAGGCTTCAACTTTGTCCTTGTAGCTTCTGGAGCACTGAGACTTTAAACGGACTGCCCCACTGACCCTTTTTTCCTCCTATTAAATGTATCTTTTGATTTAAAAGTGCTTGTGGATTTTACTTTCTCGTGTTTCATACGTGGGCAGGCCAGATCCCTTTATAGCAGGGACTTGGCCCAAATTTGTCATGGAAGTGAAATTCTTAGCTGGGCCCTGCTTACCCTGGTGTCACTCAGTCCTGTAGAATCACCTTGCTCGGTGGCATGTGACAGTTCACACTCCCACACCGAGGCACCCAAGAGGAAAGGAGCTGAAGCCGATGTGAAAAAGACCAGGAGCAATTTTTATCTTAGATGACAAACGTAGAAAAGTCAGAAGGTGGCTCCAATCCAACGCAGCACCTGCCGTGAGTGTGGTACAATCATCGGGTATCAGCGGAGAGACACGAGTGCCGGCCACAGGGCGGCAGAGATAAGGCAACGGACAGCAGGTGGAGGGTCTCAAGGAGTCTTACTCGGATCCCCTCCTTCCGGGTCTCTGACCCTGTGCTTTCTCCTTCCCCCTCCTCGCGTTGAAAAGAAGTCATACTTCAACACAGCAAACGTGGCAGGTGATGCTTTGCTTCCGGAGTGTTAAATCAACTCCTACAAATGCACAGGTGGTACAATCTGAAAAGGAGAGGTGCTATATTTGTTTTGGTTGATTTTTGTGTTCGCCTTTTGCCTTGGGCTGTAGCATTGCTGCCCCGCTTTACATCCCAGTCCTAGCGTAGGGTTCTCTCTACCTCGCACAACCTTACCTTTTGGCTGTTATTCTGCTCTTTTTAGCTTTTCTTTTCGTGGCACAATTAATCTGCGAATGTAAGGCAACACCAACAGTAAGGTGAAGAACAACACGTGGCCAAAGAAATAAATAGACCTGTACACCTGTAAAGAGAAAGGGAGGGTTGAGGATCAGCAAGGAGCTTTGAGCCAAGAATGTATGAGAGGGGATGGAGGGAAAAGGGTTGAATTCTCAGTTTGTGGCTACTAAATACCTTCATCCATTTGTCCCAGGTGAAAAGGCAAAATGGCACCAGAGAGTAACCCATAAACATCCAGTGATTAGCCTGCTGCAGCATGTAGAAGATGGGCCGCAAGAGAGTGATGGAGGCCAAAGTGCTTAGGGCAGGACTGTCCCGAACAAGGTTTATGACCTAATTAAAGAAAAAAACGAGAATTCTCATCAGTTGGATGTCCTGTGACTGTATATGTGGGCTTTGGGGCCAAAGTTCTCTATCTAGCTGTGTAAAATGAATTTTTAATAAGCAGCTACTAAAGAAGTAGCTAAATATCTCATCTGGCCTAAGTTTTAACTAAGAAAATGAATTTTAATAAGGAATACTGTTCTCTCAATACTGGGAGATTAGCAGAGGCATTCAGCTCATGTACTTGTGCTCCAGTCTTTTCCAGCTGCCAAGCACTTCAGCTGCCCTCTGCTCATATGCCAAGTTCTCCACTTTTCTTCCCGTCAGCTTCTGCAATATATTTACTGTTCGCCCACGCAGAAGCCAGCAACCTACTGACCTCTTAAGAACAAAACCCTATCGTGTTTGAAAATCAATTCCAAAGCAAGCAGCTATGTTTCATATTTAATCCAAGTAAACCCTTCAGCGTGGCACTTTCTGGACTCAGTGGGAAGGACTGATGCAGGCCACCCATTCTGCTAAGTCGTACAAAGCATACCTGTTTTTCAACGATGACTATCAGCAACTCCATTTGAAAGCACACCAGGTAGCCAGAGTGCAGCCCGTGCCAAATGGCCAGGAAGAACAGGGCCAGTGCCTGTGACAACACTTTGTTACCCAGGAACTTCAGGCGCTTGAAGATGTAGCTAGATCAGAAAAGAAACAAAGTGGTTCCAGGTTACTGTCTGTCCCTCCCTGTCCTTGTCATAGAGGCAGGCCCCAGGGGACCACATGCCTTTGCACACCATAGGGTGACAGAAAACAGCAAGACTAGGGCCAAGTGTACAGCAGAACAGTCTTAAAGAAATCCCAGCTATAAGAGGGAGAAGGGCTTCATTATGTACAATTTAGCTGTGCCCCAGCAAACACTGAACCAAAACCCAGTTGAGTTAGGCACAGGACTGTCAAGAGTCATGATGCAGGAACCAGCTGTGAGAGCAGTTCTGAGGCTGGCTGAGCAGGCAGGCAGCTCAAGGGCTTGCTGTAGTTCTGTTCTAGTCTCTGCCGCCATCAACTGCTTGCCTTTATTAATGAACTCCCTCTCCAGGTGAATTAAAAGATAACCCAGTAACCCAATAACCTGTTTCTAATGGCACAGCAGCAAAACACAGAAGAAAGAGCAAGAACTGGAAACGGGCAGATTCTTCCTCTAATGCTCCCACTCAGCCAAGGATCTTGGTTCTGTCGATACAGGGGTCACCAACACATTATAGAAGGGGAATTTTGTCCTGCTCACCGGGCTACCCAAGCATTGGTGTTGATGTTGAAAGAAGCAATGGTCCCTGTGAACAAAGGTGTTGTCTCATACAGCCAGACCTTCATGTTAGCACAGGCATTCCACAAAGGCTTTCCATTCTGGTCCTTCCCATTGTACCCCAGGCCAGCAAGGATGCAGACACCTTCCTATCAAAAAATGCACAAGAAAGATAAGAGGAAAATATTGCCCTTTTTCTGTTGAAAAGGCAGAGCTGAGAAGGCTCTGACTCTCACTGTGTTGAGTGGAGAGCACCACTGCAGATGGAACAAATGGATTAAAAACTGCCTGTTTTTTAGTTAGCTGACTTGGAGCAAGCTAAATTGACTTGTACTGATCTCTAGATATTTGAATTTCTTCCATTTAGTGCTACGTCCAAGAGCATACTAAGTAGCTGCAATGGTGTGACCTTTACTCATTTGTCTTTTGCTTCTGGAACAACATCTAGACTCACCGTAACAAGCCAGCAAGTTACATATTTGTAGAGTATAATTTTGCCCCAGATCAATATGTAACCACAACGGAACCAGAAAGGCTTCTCCTGCAGAGACAAGAGCGAAACAGAATAAAAATAAAAACTGGAGTTGAGTGGCTGTAACGGGATAAGGTAGATGAGATCTCATCACTGTCTTTTGCTTTTATCTGATGCATGTGTTGAGACTGCTGTATGGACTAGGCTGCCAGGCTTATGCAAACTTACACATCATTCTCCTTCCTTTGGTAATATGTGGCTGTACTGGAATAGCTACAGCTTGGGAAGACTCTGGGATTAGCATAATCATTGTGAAATTTACACTCTCATTCATTCAGATTGACACAAAAATGCTGATAATCTGCAAGTAGGAATTATTTGTTAGGAGTTTTCTAAGCACCTCAAAGATTCCGGTGAGCCTTGCAAGTTACTCTAGTGAAGTTCTTCATATGTAATTGTTATTAGGAGGGTAATTAAAAGATCATAAAATACATAGGTTTCCAAAAACAGCAGTAGCATCTAAGATTAAATATCTATTTGTAAAAGTTTTGATTTGGTTCAGTTCCCCATAACACACTCCCGTTCTGCATCAAATGGAATCCACCAGATAGGCAGCAAAGCCAAATCAATTGTGGAAAGGCTTATCACTAGTCGCTGAATTATTTTTAAATTGAGGCAAAGCTAAAAAAAAAATTTAAAAATTAACAAATTCTGCTCTTGTGCCCACACCCCACGCAACCAAGTGAATACATACCATGTAGTCATCTGAGATGAGGTACTCATCAAAGACGTACAGACTTGACAAGGTATAGGTTACTAGAAACACGAGACCCAAACTCAGGCGCTTGAGAGCAGGCACAAAACTGAGGATGAAAAATACAAAGGTCAAAGAAGTGCCTTGGAAAGAGACCATCAAATCCACAATTTCAGAAACAGAGGTGGAGAAGAGGAGGTAGAGGGGACAGCCATAGGGAGATACCACATTCCACTGCAGCAGCTGCCTCCATTTGGAAGCTAAATTTGGGATGCAAACATTACCAGGTTGGAACTGAGTCTGTACTAAAGATGTCAAATGACTGCTGACATTCACGCCCTGGAACAATGCCAGGACATTAAGCAGAGAGAGTTACAAGCAACTTTTGAAAGACTGCCTTGTCTTATAAATCACTTTTGGTCACAGTACTTCCGTGTCCAGGCAAGAAGGCAGTTTGCTGCAGGGAACGTAGAGGATTCAGTGGAGGATTCAGCATTCTAGGATGCAAGGAAGGTGAGAAGCTAAGTTGCTGTGTATTACCTATTGGGTCTCTGGCCTGGGACGTCAGTCATCTCACCCCTTGCCAATTTCTGATAGTCTGTCATGGAGAACTGAGGCCCAACCATGAAGGCACCATAGAAATAGGAGAATCCTGAGACCTCCAGCAAGGTAGGAACTCCCCGGACAGCAAATCGCCGCTGCTCAGGGGTCAGGAACTCCTGCACCAAAGGGAGTGGCATTAACATCATCCCGGGGAATAGTTCTGGATGTTGTGTTCTCAGCCTGCCCCCTTACTGGTCTCAGTTCTTGCTCTCCAGGTACATGGAACTTTAGACTTTGTATTTCTTATCTATTCCTCTCCCCAGCCCTCTCTATCCCCTCCTCTCCCTCTAAACAGCAACAAGATCCGATGGTCAAGACGAGTTGCACAGATCTCTGCTCCCAAATAAGCTCAAAACATGGAAGGGATCTATTGACATGCATCCCTGTCAGCACAGTAGGCATAGCAAAAGGACTGTATTAGACCTATTCCCGTCCCTGACTGCAGTTGCATGTACTTTCTCAAGTCCTTATCATACTACAATTCCTACTTCTTGAGGCAAGAATTCATCATCTTTAAATATGTGAAACTTCAGCTTGGGAAATTTCAGCTTGACCTTGTTTTCTTGCAGTCAGCAGTGATTCCATAGATGCTAAAGACTAGGTCAAGCCTCAAACAGGAGGTGGGGGATGCAGACACTTGAAAAGTGTACAGGATTAAGAGACTGTAGCAAGTGCAATGCCCTCTCCCACATGCTGTGCTGTGCAACTTCTGTCACTGTCTCATCTGCTCTAAAAAGAGAGCTCTAACAAATGGTAAAGGGCAACTGTTCACAAGGGTATGCTATGACTAATCAAAGAAAAGGAAGATGGGAACTGAGACCCAGTACTGATGGTCTGCAAGTTCAAAGTGCGCTACCCACAAGACACAGAGCATCAGGGATTGGGAATCTAATGCAACACATTTGGGGGAAAGCGATGGTGGGGAATTTGGAAGGGGGCAGAGTAACATTCTGACATAATTGAAACAACTTTTGTCCATCTCTAATCACTACTGTCTCTGTTCCAAATTATTTCTTTACGCTTCAGAATTCAGTGCCCTCAGACACTCACAGAGGCTCCCCTCTCAGCTATGGCTTTTACCAAACTAAAGCACCCTGCTAACTCACATCCTTTGACTTGATTTTCTGACCTCTAGCTCACTGGAACAGCATGGAATGACGGAGAAATGGTCTTACTCACCGGATCTTTTCCTCCATCATAGTAATCGATGGCCAGACCTAGAGGTGAGAAACAGTTGTTTGAATCCCTGGGATGGGCTGAATAAGCAAGCCCTCTCTTCCCTGAAGCACGGCTTGCAGAGTGCAAGAGATAGAAGAGAGGTGTCACTCACCAATTAACTTAAGTGTCAAGACACAATGTGGCATTGTCCACTTGATGTCATAATGTTCTGTGGCTGTGAAGTAATATCCAGCCATAAGGTATGTCTGAAAGAAACCATTGTTTGGGTTATTCAAACTAATTCCTCCAGCTGGTTTTGATCTGCCTCCACTTTTCCACCCACAGTTGCTACTGGGAAGTGCAAAACTGAACAGAGGCTCCCTTCTACAAACTGATGGAGTAAGGAAGAGAGTTTTACCATCTGAAAGAAGAACGTGGTGAAGACGGCAGTGACTGTGCGACCCATTAGTCTCAGTATGAGGAACTGGATTAGGACACATATCAGGGAATGAAAAAACTGCATCCCTGTGGGACAGGAAGAGAGAGAGAAAGAGATAAGTAGAAATTACATTTACAGGTTCTCATTACATTTACAGGTTCTCCCAAACCGCAGCTCACCCTGGGCCAGGCAGCTCTCTTTTCCCAAACTCATCTTACCAAAATTGAAGTAAGCAATTGAGAGTCCTGTGAACACGTTGTAGAGATGAATGAGGTAGGTCTCCTTCTGGAAGAGGAAATAGCGCTGGAACAAGGCAAAAGGATATCCTGAGTAGAGAAGAAAGAAAAAAAAAACAAAGGAAGAGTTGTAAATAAGTTTAGACAAGTACTGGTAATGATCCAAAGTACAGCTTTCTTGAACATGTTACTAGGAACATGTACTTTGCATGGATACATTATCAACAAAGGTCATGGTGTTAATTCCCGATACAGTATTTCCATCTTGGGAGACAGATGCCAGATAAATTACTCTGTGTAGAAGAAAATACTTTAACAGGAACACAATCATATCAAAATTGACATTGAAGTGCAAGAAATTACAGGATTACAGTTTCTGGCCTCATTCAATACAGATGAATAATGCTTAAACACATGAATCAGACTTCCAAATTCTGTGACAAAAACACTGAACATAGCAAGAAGCTAGATTAAAAAAAAAAAAAGGGGGGAGGAACTTTATGGTTAATACCATTACAATGTGCTGAAAAATTCAATCCTGCTCCCACCTCAATGAGTTCTTTCAGCTTTAATTTTGGAGTTCCTCAAGTGCTCAAGTGACCTCTAGTAGGATACTCTTGCCTTTCTAACTCTGCAACTTCAGATTTGCATCTGATTTATGAACTAGCGAGCACATATCTGTAACTAAAATCCACTGATACCATGCATGTAGTATTTTTGGAAAATAAAAATCTGTCAAAAGCATATCATATGGAGCAGCTAAGTGGAAGGACTTGTTTCCTTGCATTTTCTGTGTATTAACTCCTAGACTAAGTTAGGAATGCCTCCAGATTACTCATGTGTGGCTCAAGTGAGAAGCAAACATTTGTAAAGCTCTCTGGTAGTATGGTGAGAAGTGTCATACAGAACACCATGAGTCAACTAAATTCTGTTGTCTAGGTGAGTTCACATAGCATGCAATAAACACTGCCACTCATTAGACAATAAATATGTTATGTTTTAATACACAGTGACACAGGAAGAGTTGCCCATCTCATGGGTACATGAAGCCCATTCACGCAATTAGTGTTTCTAAAGGCACGTGCACAAGGAGCTGAATTGGGACAGCAGAAGCCACCTTAATTCTGGCATTTTATTGCTTTGCTTTGCAAGATTGTGTTCTTTTGTCCTGCTTAAAAATAAACAAAAGAAAAAGGAAATTCATCACGTACCACAATACTGGCAGCCGTGCTACTTATTATCCTAGCTGAAATCTGTAGCAGTGGATAGATCTCTTCTACCTCCACTAATGGAGTACTAGGAGCAGGAGACAGTCATGTTTTATATGGAGCAGTAATAAAAGGTGACGAACTGCACATTCTGCCGAGAAGTGTGTGATGGATGGAAGGTTTCCAATAAGCGAGGCCAAATCTAGTCACTACTGTGAGAGGAAATGAGAAACTCTGTCACACTATGTAAAATATATGTCTGGCAGTCTGTCAGTGGAGCCATTTTAAGGTCCTCTCCATCCCCGCAAGTCCCTTGACTGGAGGGAGCCCCAGGGTTTGGGGCTTTTGGGTTCCCTTCTAGGTCCCAGATGGCAGCACACTCATACTGAGTCCAGATGTGTATCTGCTGCTTCTTGAAACTGAGCTGCTGCTCCCCATTTCCTCAGCCTCTTGCCCACCCCTCTTTCGGTCTTCCCTGCCTCCTTGTTGCTGTTCCTTCCTCCTTTTGTGTCCCACACTGGTTTCCACGCCACAGGCTGCTTTCTCGGGCTGAGCAGCCGGCCAGCCCCACATACCACGGCCCTTCCCTCGCAGAGCCTGGCAACCTCCCTCCTGAACACCCACCCTGCTTTTCCCTTCCACAGCAGTGGCTCCAAGCTCCCCTACAAAATGTCTTACCCAAACTGTCCTCTCCCTGCCTGCTCCCCCATGGTTTTTACACAGTGTTCTTTTCATTTGCTAACATGGACTTCTGTCCCGTTTCCCCCATTGCTGCCCTGAACACCAGCTGACGGGGAAAGAGGGAATTGGCAAAGGGAGTTCATCACACGCGCTCTCTGGGGATACAGGAGTAACTAAAAGAATTAGAGCAATTCACATGATCCGTAAAAAAAAAAGGAAAAAAGTTGTATTTTCTACCAGCCTTTTACTCGGGAACATACAGACGGGGATTCTTTGTTCGTGTGCCAATTTTTCTGCTGAAGTTTAATAAACACAGGAACAACTGGCTTTGAGAAATGGAAAGTGTTAAAAAAATGTTAAGTGTTAGTATCATATTAGATCAAAGGTTTGCTGTGGAAAACGTTTCCCCCTTTTGAATAAGGGGGAGAAAAATCAGATTACAATTACAGGCAAAGCACAATTTATTGCTGTTCGTTGACATGGATTTCAAGGGTGTCCTACTCTCTCAAAAATCAGTAATATCTTGCAAAAAAGTCCATTTTCATGAGAATTTTTTTTTCTCTAGATATCTCTGTAGACAGAACTGAGGTATGACTGAACACTATAATGTACTGCAAATTTCTAAAAGCCAGAAATTTTATCTCTTCTCTCCCATCCCCATCTAGAGTTCCTGCTCTTTGAGAGAGCTGTCTCACTTGTCAGGCATACTCCTTTTTAGCTCTACACAGCAGATCACATCATGGTTTGGGTAATGATGCTCTGGAGGGAAAAGAACCCTTGCAAACGGAGAGCTACTAATATGCACAGCACATATGTTTTTAGAAAGCCGCAAACTTAAATCCTGGTCTTGCACTACATGGGTCCTGTTCCAGTTCAAAAGTCGCAACATCAGCCTAAATTCTTCTGATATTCAGAGTAACTTGTCAGTACTCTGGACTGCAATTTACCTACAGTTCTGCTGCATGAGATAATTTTCTGTTTTACAACGGGGCTGGTTTCACGCTGCAGATATAAACTTTAACCCCCAAATGGCAGCGGATACTGAATATCAGTGGTCATTCTGCTGTGGCCTGTGCCCTTCTGAACACTCACAAACTATCTATTAAATAACAAGCAATTTCTACTGATAACAACGGCAGTACTTCTGCCCCACTACCATGTTCCTGAAGCACAGCAGTTTCTGAAGTTATCACTGCCTTCTGGAAAGCTGGCTGTCACCTTTGGATATGTCAGCAGCAGGACGCTGTGCTGCTTTGCTTCTGCCATTCAGAGACAGAGGACAAGAGTCCCTGCTCCTTCCTGCCAAGAGACCCTGCACAGCAGCTCCCACTTTGCCAGCCTCCTCTTTCACAGCTCTCTCAGGCAGAGTAGGCTGTAATACTCCAGGAGAAAACAGAAGGGAACCCCTGATCCTAAGTCACTCTTCTCTGCCCACCATGGAGTTGAAAAACAGTCTGCACACAGAGTTGGGTTTTGACTCTAGACAGACTATTTATAGAAGGAAATAAGCAATTGATATAAAAGTGGCAATTTTTATTTTTTTTTTCAAACTTCACAGCAACAAGACGATGATCTTTGATTTAGAGAACCTCTGTGCTGAAAGGAAAGGACAAAGTCAGCTTTTTGGCCACAGCCATTTGGGAGAGTAATGGGCCACTGCACAACACCCAAGTTGTCTACAGATACAAAAACCTAACTGATCAAGAAGGTGGATTAGGCAGGACGAAATTAGGCATGATTAGGCTTGGAATTCTACTAATTCCAAGCAAAAATAGTGCCATCTTCTCGAATGGGTGATTAAGATGCCAGTCTTTTTCCAGAGATAAAGCTGCAAATAAGAATACCAGAAACATTCTTTTCATCTCTGCTCCCTTTATTTCCCCTTTTATATGCATTAGCTCTGTTTCATCTTCAAGAGAGTAGATCTGACTCTTTTTCCCCTTCTCCCTTGCTGATCAGTTAACTCCTCCTTTGTTAACATCTAGCAGGTCAATTGCCTCCATTTCTTTGTAAAAATGGTAAAACTAAAAGGAAGGCGACAACTGGAAGTGGTAAAATACCAGCCTTACCTAATATTTTGACTTCAAAGGTATTCCCTTTTTCTGCCTCTAATAATGCAAAAGTGCCACACCTTGTTTAACACTGGGTGCATAAACACGAGTATTTTAATTCAGCTCAGGACTGCACTTTCAAAGTCCACTACGGTGCTTTAGTTTGCATAGAAGAACTGTCTCAAAGCATGTGAACAGGGCTCTCTTCAGATGAAACTAAACTGAAAATACACTCCCTGATGGGTGCCTAGTCCATGTGACCAGACTGAAGCAAACTGAAAGTAAATGCTCAGAACCCATGGACAAGTCTGCTCTATAGATCTGCTCCCACTGTACCACTTTGCTAATGTAGACACGGGCAGTGTGTAACATGACACACTTCCTTCTATTTTTTAATTATTTAATGAATAAAGATGTATTTGCAGTTAAGAGTTTAAACAAGGCAGCATATGAGTGCTCTGTGACAGGGCTGGTTTTAGACCCTGTGACAGGAGAGTGCTGCCTCTTACAGCTTCTCCCATCTCTTACCCATCAAAACCAGTTGTTCGCCTTCCCTGCAGTAAGGTTCCTGCTTTTCTGACCAGCTGGGGACTCAGTCTGCGATAAGTCAGCAGCTTTGGGTGACCACAGTGGGAATTTCACTGAGCCTAAAAATCTTCAGGATGCAGAGAGAGGGAAAAAGCAGAGGACGTAAAAAAACTGATGAGAGGTAGAACAGTAAGCAGATGACTAGCAAGCAAAGCAATAGGTTTCTGGCACCTATTGAGTAGGAATGTGTTAATTTTTCAGGTCCCTGATATGTGTATGGATGAGGGAACACTTCCCAGTGCTTTTCCTGGCAGGTCTGGGCAAATCAGCAGGGTCAATTCTGGCTCAGGGGTGTAAACAGCATGTTGGCCCCCCTCCACATTGTGCAGCAGGACATACCAGGTAGCTTGCAAGCCACTGTGTAATACTATGATCAGATAAATAGCTGTAATTTTTTGGGATCATACAGCCATGCAAGAAATGAGATCAACATAAAGTCTTAAATACACAGTGCCACAGGGCCCCCTGCATCCTGGCTTATGCTCTGAGCGGTGACAGCAGGAAAGAAATCTGTCCCCTCTCATGTGAAGACAGGGCAGCAGCACAGAAACCCTGTTCTCTTCTTCACACCATTAAAGGGCTTCCTCCCTTTTTCCTCCAAAGGGCTAGGACAGCATTGTTTCAGACCTCTTATTCCAGCAACTGGAAAGTAACTCTGCAGGGAGGAGCTGAGACCCACAGGTGTCTTCAATGATGACAAAAAGACAGAGTTTCTCCTGTGGGAACAGCGGGCCCTGAACCTACCGAAGAATGAAAGGTAGAGTACATATAATTGACAGACATTAGTGTACTGACACATCACACTTCTTTTAGTGGCAGGGTCCAGAACCATGCTTCAGGTCTTACTGCTGTTGATAAAGCAGCCAAATTGCAGACTAATCTCTTCAAAGGTTGTTTCAAATTTTTACATATGGGAAATCTGCAATAAGTTTTTACCCTTGTACAATCTGAGTAAAGGACTCTATTCTAGTTGTGCTCCTTGCTTTAAAATTGCAGCATGTATAAATGTGTCTCTGATCTAAATACAAAGCTGTGACGAAAATCCCCATAATTTGCTCAGCAATGTGCAGTTACTTGTTCACTGAAACATCGCAGTGCCCTTTAGGACTACTCCAATTTTAGTTCTTGGATGCTCTTCCTTCCTCCTCTCTCATTCTCCCCTTTATTTAATTTTTTTCAATTGTGACAGAATGTTAGCAGTTTTATACAACCTCTTTTGGTTATTTCAGATCATGACTAAGTAAACACTCTTATTCTGAATCAAGAGAGTCCATTTAGCCTTTTTTTCAACAGTAATTCAGCTTTCTCCAGAAATTAATGTAAGAAGTTGCGAAGTCCCTTGTGATTCTTCCTCTTTTTCGGAAGACTATTTTTACCAGTTTTGGTGATCTTCTGAACAGTGAAACCCTAGAAACTGTTGTCACAGTAAAACTGCACAGTGTAGATGGGAAACTGCATCACAGAGCGAGAAAAAGCAACAACTTTTTAATCCATCTTTGGAACAGAGATCTTTGAACATCTTTGGAATCAAGCTTTGTCCTCATGGTCTTGTTCTGAAATAATTCAGCAGTATTAGCTGGAGCCAACAAAAATAGTTTTCTTCCTGAATCTATGCAAACACCTGAAATGGAGGAAGTGAAGGAAAAGCCATACTTTGTCCTAATGCCACTTCCAGCTTTCAGAAATGCCTTTCCTTTACACCCCATGCCATCCTATGAAGTGGTCATCAGTGCTAGTTGCATTACCAATGAGCTTAAGGCTTTCAGTCACATTAAATAGATTGTAAACTAAGCTGCAATTAAATGAACATTTCTTTGTGCTAGGCTAAGGAACTCTTCTTACTCTCCTCTCATGTTGCTCTGGAGTAGTGTGTGGCCCATCCTTTTAATGTAATGGTATAATGCTTTACCACCCATCCATTAAGCAGGAAAGCTGAAGTCAATCCCCTCTGCTTGAGTGGTTCAACCTACATGGCCCGCAAGAGTGCCAAACTACAGGCAAGGCTGTTTTGCATGCCCTGAAGCCTTCTGTCTGAAGTTATGCCTTCCACTGCACGTAATTAAGAGATACTGAGCTAGGGAGAAAGGACAGGGAAAGGCAGGTCTGGCCTCCTGGTTTAGTAAATACATTTTAATATGCAGGGGAGAGATGTGAGTGGTTTCCTAGTCCCTGATTCCTAGACTTTAATACAAATTATAAAGATCCACTGGGACCATGCAAAATAGATAGTGGCCTACCTCAGGAAGGGACACTGTGCTGTCTCAGTGGCTTAGTGTCAACCCTGTATGTGGAACATTTGTAACAGCACACATGGATCTCATGCTTTCTCAATCTACTGACGACAGCGGGGACCTCCTTATCTTTTTAGGACAATAACTATCTGCTGTTCGTTTCAAAGAAGTGGTTTTGCTCACCCATAAGACACTGAGCAAGAAACAGCTTTCCAATGTAGTGTTCTAGCTTATTATTAGTAAGAAGCAAGAAGGAACTCGGAGAGTAAGATCCAGGTGCAAATATTCTGCAGAGATATCTCTCTGCTGTAGCTGCCTGCCTCCACACAAGCTTTCTAGGACCTTTTCTGCATAAGCACCTGTTAGACTAGTCCCTTGGTTAATTCACTTGACTAACCTTGTAGTGAACTATCTGCTTTTTCTGGTTTAGGTTTCTGCCAAGCGAGTAAATTCAATCAGATCGCAATTAAAGCACCAGAGACAGACGCGGGAGAAAGGAGAGCAGGACTTTCCCCGTTCAGCTGTGGGGAGCTGCTAGACTAACTCACGCTGACTTGTGCGCATGTCTTGTATGTGTTACCTATTAATCAGGTTTTTTTCTTCTGGAAGAAGTTTGGTTCAACCAACTTCTATGTTAGTCAGTCAAAATGATAATCAGTTCAGTCTTCTTTATCTACCCTTGAGGTGAAGAATGTTTTGGTTCAGCTTGATCTCGCACATCATAAGCTAAATCAGACAGAAATAAGTCTGGTGCAGACCACAGTTACAAAGTGACAGTTTTTCTTGCTTGCATCTTTTCTTAAAAATTATACTTCTAGTTAGTCAAAGCAACTTTATTTTGACAGATCACATAGGAGCAGCTGCATCACTTCAAATATATTTTCAGGTTCAGCAGAAAGCTTGTATTTCCTTTCTGCTAGGCGACTACACCCTCAAATGCTTTCACAACCCGAAGTTTCACTGAGCGTTTGCAGAGATGTACGCAGATAGCGTGTATACATACACTTGAATTAATGTTTTGGGAGCCATAACCTCCCCCTCAATGGCTGGCCCACATCATAACGCTAGCCCTGCCTTACCCATTTCACACGGGACTTAAGTATCTCCTGTTTACATAAGCGCAGGCAGTGTGTGTTTTGCAACATGCTTCGCGCCGCAGGTGGAGCGCAGGGCATCATCCCAGTTCTCCCGGCCACTGCGCTGGCAGGCTCTGCTCACGCTACCTGGCAGTGCCCGTGATGACACGCCACTCCCTCAGTGCCATCACTGCTGCAGACACCAGCGGTATCTCTGGGCCGCGATCGCCCAGCACTCGGACGGGGCAACACCTGGGAGGGGCTGCGGGGATTCCCGAGCGGACACGGGCTCGCGGGGCGCGGGATGCGCACGGGGCCCCGGGGCACTCACACAGAGCCAGCGGGACAATCGCTAACAAAGTTCCCGTGCCCGGGATACGGGCCCCAAGCGGGGTTTTCGGTTGGCACCTCGCTCCTACAGGCGGTCTGCCAGAACCGCGCCCCGACATCTCGCGGGGAAGCCGGGCGGAGTCCCCTCTCCGCCGGGACGGCCGGGGGCTCGTCCCGGGCGGCTGCCGCGGGGCACGTCCCGCGTTCCCCGGGCGGGGCGGGCGGTGCCGGTAGCGGCGGGGGCTCGCCCGCCGGCTCGCCGCGCACACGTGGCCTGGTGCGGCGACGCGGACACAGGTGCGGCTCCGCGCCGGCGGGGCGATGCCCGGCCCCGGCCGCCACGCAGCGCGGCACGGTGGCTGAGCGGCGGGGTCTCCCGTGCCCACGGCGGGCGCGGAGCCCCGCCCGGGGCGTCAGCCCCGTTTCCTCCCCCCGCCCCGTCTTACCCATGAGGATGGACAGGATGAGGCGCAACGCCTGCTCCGACGAGCCCAGCGCCTCGGCCAGGCGCGCCAGGCTCCAGCCGGCCGCCGCCACCGCCATGTTCGCCGCCGGCCGCCCCGCCGGCCGCTCGCGCCCCGAACCCGGCAGCGGCACCAGCCAGCGCGGCCCCCGCACCGCGCGCGGCCCCCCGCGCGCCCATTGGCTGC
>JAWWES010000001.1:26800641-26818641 GCA_035583135.1 Lophotriccus pileatus
GCCCCCCCGCGCCGGCGATTGGGCGGCCGTGGCAGCGGGGCCGGGCCCCGCGCGCACTAAGGCAAAGGTTACCCGCGGGTGGGCGGGGCCGTGGCCCGGCCCCACCGACCAATGATTGGCGGAAGCGCGGCCGGGGGCGGGGCGCGGGCGTGGTGGGCGGGAAGGGGCGTGCACGCGGGGCGTGGCCCGGCCCCCCATTGGCTGCGGCGGGACAGGAGAGCGGCGGGGCGGGGCCGGGGTTATTCGCGGACACGAAGCGCGCGCGGAGGGCGGGAGAGCGCGCGGGGAGGGCGGGAGAGAGGGGTGGTGGCGTCGGCCTAGGTCTGCGTTCTGGCTTTGGCCTTGACCTCAGTCATGGCCTCGGCCGCGGCCCCAGCCCTCGTCTTGCCCTCAGCCTCGTCCTCAGCTTCGGCATAGGGCACTGCTTGAGCTTCCCCAACGCTGCCAGGTCCCACCACCCCCTTTGTCCCCGGAGGACAGACCCCTCTGTGTGATGCTTGGCTCTTGTGGCCCAGAGGGATCCACTTCCCATACCAGTGTTATGGGAACACCTGTCCCTTGACCTGTCCGTGTAGCACCTGGCTGAGTGTGCCACAGTCCCAGGAACAGTTTCAGTGGTGCCCAGTGACAGGATGAGAAGCAATGGCTGTAAACCAAAACACAGGAAGTTTCACCTCAACATGAGGAAGAACTTTACAGTGAGGGTGGTAGAGACTGGAACAGGCTGCCACGGAGGTTGTGGAGCCTCCCTCTTTGGAAACATTCAAAACCCACCTGGACACATTCCTGTCTTGCCTGTTCCAAGTGACCCTGCCTTGGCAGGGGGGATTGGACTGGGTGATGTCCAGATGTCCCTTCCAATCCTAACAGTTCTGTGACTCTGTAGTCACTGGACAGCTCTGCCCATACAGCTTCCTCATAACTCATCTGCTGGATGACCCCCTAAGTTAGGCTAGATATTAGAAAAAGGTTCTTCACCCAGAGGGTGGTTGGGCACTGGAACAGGCTCCCCAGTGAAGTGGTCACAGCACCAAGGCTGACAGAGTTCAAGAAGCATTTGGATGATACTCTCAGGCACATGGTGTGACTTGAGGATGGTCCTGTATAGGGCCAGGAGTTTGATTCAATGATCCTTGTGGGTCCCTTCCAACCTGGCATATTCTGTGATTCTGTGTGGTGTGCCCCTTCATGCAGTCGTACATGAATGCACCCCAAGTTCTCCTCAGCTAAAGCTTTGGGTGCAACAGATGTGATCCTTTTTCCCTTGCTTGTGTTACCATTTTCCTACTGGGTCATTCAGGTGAGCAGTGGCACCAAAACTTAGCTGGAAGGGCAATCACAGGCTCACACAAAGATTCACATGAAAAGGGATCTCTGGAAGTCTCGATCCAAACCCCAGCTCACAAGCTGGACTCAAAAGATGGATCAGGTTGCTCAGGGTGTTGTCTGGGCAATTGCTGTACATTTTCATGGGTGAAGAGCTTTGAGCCTCTCTGGGCTCCTAAGCCAGTGCTGAATCATCGTCTTTATCTTGCTCTATGCTCTTTATCATCACCATTTAGGCAGCAGCCCCTATTAGATCCCATTTCTTATCAAGTCTGACTGGGAAAGGGACTGACTGGCAACATGCTCATCTAGACCTCACTTCCGTAGAAGACCAGGCTAAAGACCTTGCCTCCCCTTTCCCTTCTCTTTTCCAGGCTAAACAAATCCAGATTCCTCAGTATCAAAGCTCTAGTCACCTATCCAGTAGTCCTCTACTGGGCTCTTTCTAGTTGGTTCACACCTCTCTTGTGCTGGAGAGTCCATAGTGAACACAGCAAAGCAAATAAAACTATAGCTATGCCACACAGAGGGAATTAATTGCTTCTCTCCACCTGTTGACTCTGCTGCCATCCATGCCACCCAGTGTGCTGTTAGTGTGCATCATGGGCTGGTGTGCCAGAGCCCCCAGGATCTTTTCTGCTGAGCTGCTCCTTAACCCATTTTCTCCCGGTCTGTGCTGGCACATATGTGATTACCCTGCCTCAGGTCTGGTGATGAGGTTATGGTGTGGCTGTGGGGTGGGCTCACCTGCTGGGAACAGGCCTTGGTGGGCACAGGTTTCACTTTAGATGATGCGGATTTTCTCCTATCCTCCATTTCTTAGTGGCAAAGGCACAGATCAAGAGAAGGAAAAGGATAAAATCTTGAAAGAGCAGTTAAACTGCACGTTGGGCAGTGCAGCAGAAGATGTAGTGAGTGCAGAGAGTAGAACAGATAAGGGATAAAATGAATGAAGGAGTGATCTGACAGAAACCTCAAGAAGTTCAGAAAACAAATGTACTCAAAATAATATGGGACTTGATGTGAAGCTAAGGGAGAACTGAGCCGGAATCATTTGAGAGGTCCACAGTGAAACTGTGAGAAGCTGCCACAAAGGAAAGTTCAGTTGGATCAAGGGGTGGTTCACCATAGGAACAGGTGTTTAGAGAGGCTGGGAAATCTTCAGCCTTGCAGATGTTCAGAAGATGACTTTTTCTCACAGAAGATGAGAAAAATGGAAATGAAGAATAATTAATGCAGTAAAGAAGTGCATGAAGAAGGGGAGATCTCAGCCTTGACCTCCAGAGGTCCCCTGAAGGCAGTGTAAGGTGCAGAGTGTCAGGCCAAGATGTTCAGTGTGGGTTTAAACCCCTCCCAAGATTGGTGACTCCATCAGGTTAGACTTTACAAATAGGTTACTATGTTTGTCCACCCTAACTGGTTACTGTTTGCCAATTGGCTTTCCAAGGAATATCTATCTCTCATTTCCACGTTCAGTTGCATGTTTATGGTGTTTAGGCCAGTTTTCTGAGTGAGTCCTATGTGAGCAAGATTACTCTCTGTTCCTACCCCTGTCATGTTTTACAAGGAATGATCATCTCAAATTTCAACATTTGTAGAAGTGCAATGAAAGTGGAGAGCCAGATTACAGAAAGGCCTCTTAGCATCACCACTGAAGAAATCCACTCCATAATGAAGCTTTCTCCCATGTTTGGTATACGTAAATTATCCCACAGATTTAATGCTCGGGGGGAGGATAACCTCTTGAAGTCTCTATCTTGCTCAGTTGTGCTGTTGTCTGACAGGTGACTATAGTTCTTATCATTATATAAAAAGTCCACGAATGAGTAAAAGAGTGATGAAAACATTCATGTAAAAAAGACCCAGTGAGGACATGTTAACAGTAACATACAGATATAACTTCTGGCTCAGTAAGTCACTACATTTTAGATAGCCAAAAATGGGAGAATATGCCAGGGAAATATCTCCGTACACTTGCCTTCTCCCTTAAACCTCCACATCGGGCTTCTCCTCCCTTCATCCTTCCCGTTCCCTTCTTGTCCTCTTTTCATAAAAACTCAGATCATGCCTGAAGGATTACTTAGATTCTGTGGGCAATGGCCTTGCTTTGAAGGTCAGACTGCTGTAACCTGGCACCGACCCCACCACTGTTGCTGCAGGCACTGGTGCTCTGTTGGGCTTGGCACGAGGGCTTACAGCACTGGGTTTAGCTTTCCACACGCGCTGGTACGCGTCCTGCCCAAGGAGACCTCTGTCTCCTGCAGGCACCGACTCCTGCTTTTCGAAAGGCAAGGTGCTCCCTCTGGTTTTGGAGGACACATTTGTAGCAGGAAAAATGGATTTGGACCACAGTCTCTCTCGAGTGGTGTCCTCCTGTAGACCCGAGATTGCAGAAAAAGGGACAGTTAGAGGTTATATGCTGGGCCAGACAAAATTCTGGTCTAGGACCTCTGTGGTCTGGAATAGCTGAGGCAACAACCCCCTGACACACTTCTTTTGTGCAAACGGGAACTTAGTAGAAATGTCCACTATTTGTGAAATAAAATTTTTTAAATAGTGTAGTATTTTAATACACTTGAGGTCAGTTAGCTACATGTATGGTGAGACAGAGTGCATATGAACTTTCATTCTGTAATTTACTGTTGTCAGAGATGGGTTTCAGAAGCAGCGTCTGCTCCTGAGATTGCCTAATTTCCATTGCAAGATTCTGTTTTCAGTTGCTTGAAATGTTGCTATATTTGACCTGTTTAGATTAAATGCTAGATAGCCACTTGAGTCAGAGCATAGTAACTGGTTTTGAGACTCAGATCATGGTAAGTGTACTGCTATTTTTTAGTATTAATATTATTTTAATAATCATAGCGATGTTATGCTTGAGAGGAAGGGGTGTAGCCAAAAATCTTTATTTACTGTCCTGAAGATACACCATGGTTTCATAACATTACATAGATATTAATGTGAAACTTGAGGTTCACATGAGCTCGGTGTGGCACTATGGGAACAGAGCTGCTGAAGCTCCCGTAAATTCATTTCCATCAGCTGTGTTCCAGTGTTTCATGCAGCTTTCCCACACACCACAACCGCATAAGACACCAGATGGTTTCTCAAGAGCTCTTGCAGTACCTTCTTTCCAGAACCATTTATTGTACGCTGAGGAACTGAAACAGGAATTTTGTGCTCTGTCTCACTATTGTCTTTTTTCCCAGGCAGGCACAGGTGCCTACCCTGATTGAAATGGCCATGGGAGAGGAGCTGGTTACCTGGGACAATGTTACTATCTGGGGAGTGGGTTTAGGGTTGAACAGTGATGGGGAGGAGGAAGATACTAGAAGAGCAAGAGTCAGAATAAAATTAAATAGGACAGAAGTCTGCATCTGCCAATCACCATTGAAATGGAAAAGCACGGGGAGGATGGGGAGAGAAATAACCACTAGGAAGAGATGGAGGATAGAGAGAGAAGGGTGACTGCTTGGAATAACAGGCAGAAGAAGACATGAAAATAAGTTTTCATTAGACAGATGAATAGGAGGCCTTGGAGCCAGCAGGGGAAAAAGTTAGGAGTGAGTGAATGCAGACCAGAGAGACAGAGAAACTGGGACTCTGTGGTGTTGGAGGTTGTGAGAGAATAGTATGCTTGAAATCATGTCGCCTTTTCACTCTGGAGATTATTGCACAAATTAATCTTAGAAGGGAAAAGCCTCTGAGCTCATTGAGTCCAACCACTAACCCAACATTGCCAGGTCCACCACTTAAACCATGTCGCTAAGTGCCACATCTACACGTTTTCTGAACACTTCCAGGGATGGTGATTCCACCTATTCCCTGTGCAGCCTGTTCCAATGCTTGAACACCCTTTCAAAGAAGAATTTTTTTTCCTAGTGTCCAATCTAAACCTTGGCAGCGTGAGGCCAAGGTCTTAGGGTCTCCTTTTGTCCTACACAACGTCAGAGCCTGATTCCCGAAATCCCCCTCCACGAAACGAGGGAGCTGCAGTTCGCGGCCCCTGTTCCTGGCGGGAGGGATCGGACACGCCGTGCCGGGCACGGGGCGTGTCACCCAGGGGAGTCCGGGCAGTCACCCCCGCGACATCCCCTGTGGGGCCGGGCGGGGCAGCCCCCGGGCCGTGTCTCCCCGGGGCCGGCCGGTCTCTGCTGCCGCCTCTCGGCGCCGCCGGGACCGGCGAGATGTGTCTCCACCGATGGCTTCAGTCCGGCGGGTTCTCCTGCCGCAGGAATGTCGCATCTCCTCTCGCAGCAGCGGCTTCATCACGGCGTTTTACAGCGTTGTGGTTTAAAGGGTGAGGAAGCTGGGGTTTTCCAGCCTGGAGAAGAGGAGGCTCCGGGGAGACCTTATATCACCTTCCCGTACCTAAAGGGGGCTGGAGTACCTGAAGAGAGACGGAGAAGGACTTTTTACAAGGACAAGAGGGAATGGCCTTAACCTGAAGAAAAGTAGGTTTAGACTGGATATTAAGAAAAAATTCTTTACAGTGAGGGTGGTGAGGTATCGGCACATGTTGCCCAGAGAAGCTGTAGATGCCCCATGCCTGGAAGTGTTCAAGACCAGATTGGAGCAGCCTGATCTAGTGGAAGACGTCTCTGCCCATGGCTGGGGACTTAAACTAGGTGGTCTTTAAGGTCTCTTCCAACCCAAACCATTCCATGATTAAGTGAAAGTAAGCCAAAGTATTTGGGAATATTTTACTCTAATAGATGCAACTGCTCCTCTTCAGATACAGTTTCAGCTCTGGGATGCCACGTGTGCCCATGGAAGGTCACAGAAGAACCAACACCAGTCATCCCACAGTGGGACATCTCAGCTATGAGTCAGAATAGGGGAAAGTAGGCATGACTATAGGGCTTCTGTTTGTAGGAAATGTAGTGCATTGCTTGTGCAAGCATTGCTTGTGGTTAACAGTCACAGCTGCTTGAAGCTACACCCAGGGGCATAGCGGAAGGGAGCCAGGAGGCAGCAGGCATCTCAGTGTGGTACAGTGCACAGAGCAGAGTGCTCCCAGCTCCCAGGTTTTACTGGGACCTTTGCATTCAGACTTGGTGATGGAGGGAGTAAAAGAGGTGAACAGACTGGTGAAAATCCCGCTGGGGATGCAGAGATGGAAATCTGTGGGTTATACTGAGGGGTTCTGAACACACCTGCATTGGCAGGTTTTCCTGAGGTTTACACGAGGCTCCAAATTTAGTGACTGGTAACAAAACTGGCCTGGATCACAAGAGGGAAGTGGGAAGTGTAGTGAGCAAGAAATCCACTGAATCCTCTTATTGGCAGAGCAGGAAACAGGCAAACTACTGCCAGGGTCTTGGTAGTTGGAGCATATTTTACTTGTTACTTACATATCCTTGACTCCCTCCTGATAGATTTCACTTAGTTGATGTTGTTTTCTCTCTTGATATTTACTCCCTTTGTTTTATGCACTGACTCAGTGTTTCCAGATGGGAAAGTGTGGCTTTTCTTTAGAACTTGGGAAAAGCTTCCCCCCCTCCCTCAATTTCCTAGGGGAAGACAAGCCAGTCAGGCCTGTTTTAGATGGTAATTTTGTGAAACCTGGAACACTACTGAGCTTCATAACATCTGGCAGAAAGGTTACAGCTATGCAACTCTGACTCATCTTAAGAAAAGGTTTGTCTTATGCAATTTGGGAAAACTAGTATGTGGTCATGTAATTTAGGAATTTAAGAGAATACATGTGCCTCTGAGCAGAATTATATTGCATTGGCAAACCTAATGTTATCATTTATTAAACTTAATGTCACAATTTTGCCTCTTTTAAACTAGTTACTTGTTACTTGATGTAGTGAATTGTGAAATATATTACCTATCTGTTTATTCTTACAAGTTGTAAAAACAATACAGATCTAAGCAAATTGAATCAATTGCTGTATATGTATTCAGTGTAAATATATACATAAATATTACCAGTCTTCTACATAAAAAGTTAACATTATGCAGATATGAGACCAGAGAAAATGTAGCTACATTTTATTTAACTAACTTCAGCAATCTTTTTCTTAATTAATAGGTACATGTCTTCCAAAGAATTATTAATATTCACACACATATTAATCTACCACTGCTACAGACAAGTTGAATCAGGTTTATATGAAAATATACAATTCCCTTGCGATGAAATGGCATGCATAATATATCAGTCCACACTCATTTTATTTCTGCCATGCCCATTTTAATATATGATTGTGGCTCGAAGAGTCACTGACAGGGTTTTTATGTTGACCAGCTCAGAGGAGAAAGCATCTCCCCGTGATTTGTTTGGTATCTTTCATCACTGTTTTCCTGATTCTCAAAATTCCAGTTAGAAACATCAAGCTGTGCTCCCAAGAGACATCAGAAGTGAGACAACACTGTTTTCTCTCTCTCTCCATTCTTAGTTTGACATTGAAAACAGACTAGGCATGTTCTTCAAGCAAAGCCTTTATCCTGACTACAATGAAGCCAGTTATGATTCATCTGTAGGTGTTTCTCTCCCTTGACAATATAAAAAATTCTTTCAGCCAGGCTTTGCTAATGCACTTTGCCTATGGCCTGTTGAAACTTGAAGCACTTTTTTCCTGGCTATAACAAGCCCTGGAGTGTGCTGTGCTGATTGTAAAGAGTAGAGGTTGTAACGGAGTTTTACATTTTCATTTATAGTCCAATCCTAGTGCAGCTGGTTTGTGAGGAGGAGGGGGTTTCTAGAGTATTAGTGACAGTGACTTTAGCTTGTATTTTGGTCTTGGCTTGTGGGCACTGGCTGGATTAAGGGTCCTACCTGGTGTAAGCCTTTAAACTCCTTTCTGTAAGGGTCTTGGATCTAAGTTGCTCTGGGGCTAAGTCTGATGAACATGAATATGATGAACATACTCTTACATGAAGTTCACCTGACAAAGAGGTAGGTACAAATTCCTAGTCCTAAACTCTTACTTACATGAGTATTCCATACCAAACTCAGCAAACCCGCACACTCCCACTCCTGGGAGCCTCAGAGAGACTCAACATTAAATAGGCCACTATCTCTTGGGAGTCTTTCCCCTTTAAAAGCTTCTCTGAAACATCAAATGAGGAGCAGTGGGAGCAGTCCTGTGGCCATCAGGTTGCAGTAAGAGTGAACTTCAGCAAAGTGATCTCTGGACGCTTTTCTATGCAGAAGCATTGGACTCTCCCTTTTCTACACCCTTGGGATGTTGTTTCCAACTTTTAAAAGGGAGGGGAAAGAGGAGAAGAAGGAAAGCAACCGAAAATTCTATACCACTCCCTTTTCCCCAAAGTCATCTGATTTCCCGAAAATAGAGAGAGACCTGTGCGCTCCCCCTGGCAGGCTGAGCTAGCAGGATTGTGCAACTATTTCTGGGAATTCCTCTTCCTGCCGAGAGCTGACAAGGCCAGCATCTCACCCGAGTGGGAAGGCTGGGAAGCGTCATCCCACAGATAGAGGGTGCTGCGATGTTGCGAATTAGAGCTCCCTTCCCCAGACCCCGCTTTGGGTGCATTTGGAGAAGGGTGTGCACAGAAAGAAAAAGCGAAAGATTAAAAAGAGAAGGGAAGAGAGGAGAAACCCAGACACGAACTAGGGAGAGAAGGTAAATATTGCAAATATTAGAAATGAGAAAGGAAAATATCCCTGAGCATTGCTGTCTGACAGCTGGAAGAGTCGGGACAAGCTGCTGTCCAACCCCAGGGTCTTAGAATGATTTTTGAGGTGCTGAGAAGAATAAATTAGGTACCTCGGGGGGGGGGGGGAGAGGGGGGAACACGTGTTTCTGGCTTAATTTGCTGTGTACCAGTGTAGTGTCTGGACACACTGATGGTCACATAGACAGAGTGTGAGTACTGGTGAGTACGAAGATAGAGATCATCTCTCCATTTTGTCAGTATGGAGCTTAAGCATCCCTTCTTAATGCTTGGGGTTGCTATATGCAGGAAGAGAGAGAGATACAAATTTGCTTTTGAAGCAAAACATTGATCTAGTCTCCACAAGCTGGGGTTTTAGGGTCTTTGACCTGCTTAGCAGACATGCAGAAGCACAGGCAACATTAATCAATCACACTGTTTTTTGTCCCAGATCGTAACTCCAAAGTCCAATTCATGAAAGTTTGCAGAAAGGAAGAACTGCTTTTTCCAGATGTGGTGAGTTATTAAATCTCCAAGGGGAACTCAAGTTTATTGCTAATCTCATTTTATAAATTAGTTGTTTTTCCTGATGCTGCACTGATTGTCAGATCTGAATGTATCTATAGCCCAAGCAGTTTCAAGAACAGGGCAATGAAATAGGGAATAGGACTTAAGACCCTTGTGCACAGCTCTTGCAGCATTACCACCTCTTACAGAGCTTGAGAGAACCAGAGAGCACCACTGGGGTTGTACTCCTGTGTGAAAAGTTACAGGAGAAAGACAATCCCCATACAGGCCCAGCACTGGCCATTGAAACTCCGGAGCCAGGATGCAGCTGCATGCTGTGTACAGCTAAAGACTAGCTTTTTCACTGGGAACTGTGCACGTTTGTGGACAGAGAAGACTTCTGCACTGCCATCTTCCTTCCTCTTTTTTCAGGTACCTTATCTTCTTCTGTCTCCCTGCCTGGGCTGATGCGGCCCCCATGTATGGAGAGATCTTGTCACCCAATTATCCCCAGCTGTATCCCAACGATGTGAAGAAATCTTGGGAAATCCAGGTCCCTTCGGGATATGGTATTCACCTTTATTTCACACATCTGGATCTTGAACCATCACAGAACTGCGAATATGACTTTGTGAAGGTATTGTCCCCATCCCTGAGTGAGAAAAGGACATGAAGACGGGCTAGAGCAGAGAACAGCAAAGCTGTGTACAAAGCTCAGGACTGGAAGAGGAGTTAAGCACATCCCTCATGTTCTGAGCTCCAAGAGGCCCAGAAAACTGAGTGTATCTCCACTCACAATCACTAAAGGATTTGGGTTTGCCTCATAATCATATGAGTGTTGTCTCCAACTGATTGTCCCATTTATGCCCCACCTCCCCATGTTTCTCCTATATTCATAGGAAAAGCCTTCTTAGGCATCTCTGACACTTCCCTGTTGCAAGGCATATTCTTACCCAGTGAACTGTAGATGTGAAAGGACCATTTTCCTAGGATAATGGTTGTCTGAGCCTGAAATTATTCAGAATTAATCCTTGAGTGGACATAGATGACTAATGCAATCAGAAATTGTTTGGAAAGGATGGAGGTTAGAAACAATCCATCTCTTATAGAGAGTGGGCACTCAGATAAAGTGCTGTAGTCCCTTAAACCATAGTTTTCTATGATCTATGCACCACAGACTTCTTAAAACTAGCTCTGCGCCATGTTATCCCATGAGATTTCCACACAGTCAGAAACAAGACCATCCTACCATGCCATATCTCTGTGTAAAAAGGGGCAATAAAATCAGGTGCAACACCAGAAGGAGACCTTCAAGGAGGACCAGGGTGGGACAGAAGGATGGACTTGCTCTGTAATAATGTGTCCTTTTGCAACAAACCAATGAACCTGTTGGACTGCTCTGCAGACTGTCAGGGATTGGTTTCACCATTTTGAATTACAGTGCTGATTTTTGTACAAATGGCCATGAGGAAGGATTGTTAACAGAGGGCTGTCTGGATTAATTTGCATCTGAAAAATTAAGGCAGGTATTTCACAGCTGGGAAGTCAGTAAGAGGGAGCACTGCTCAAGTATCTTACAAATACCATGAAACTGGTTGTCTAGGGGCTCCATTCAGCTGCACCCTAGCGCTTACAAGCTGAAAGACTCAAGTGTTGGTAATCACACATGTTCCAGGAGCAAGGTAAGAGGTCTCTGAATTCTTCTGCAGATCCTGGCTGGTGACCATGTTGAAGGCATTCTTTGTGGGCGGAAGAAACCTCGTGCCCCTGGCTCCTCAATTGTGGAGGAATTTCACGTCCCTTACAACACCCTCACTATCAGCTTCCAATCAGACTTTTCCAATGAGGAGCGTTTCACTGGTTTTGCAGCCTACTATGTTGCCGTAGGTAAGGTTAAAAGTCTCCTCTGAATCTTTGTAATGTGCAGGCCGGAGCGGGGAGAAAAGCTGACAGAAGGGTTTTCTTTACAAGAATCCTTATTTAAAAGAAAACCCGGCAGACAGAACTGTATTCCAATATGGCCAGTAGAAATACCATCTTAGAGATACTTTTTCCTTATTATCCTCTAATGTTTGCTTCACTTTCTAATCTTTCTCCTGCCCTCAGGGCCCTCTCCTAATTTTGGCTGATTCATCTTTTCATCCTTGCAGACTTGGATGAGTGCACGGATTTTGTGGAGGAGCCTTGCAGTCATTACTGTAATAATTACATTGGAGGTTACTTCTGCACCTGTCCACCTGATTATTTCCTCTATGAGGATAACAGAACTTGTGGAGGTGAGACATTTTACATGAGCTGTGGTCAAAAGCAAGAGTTAATTTAGGCCAAGTGAGATATTGTACTTGGAAGAATTTATCTATCAACCTTCTCAGCCATTTGTCACAGGTATATTTTGGGGGGAAAAAAAAAACAACATCCCAGTGCAAATCTGAACTGCAGTAGACTGTGATTTTGGAAATTTCTATTAACATATTCTTAACATTCTTATTTTTATTTTTGTGTCAAAAGAATTAAGGAACTACTAAATGACATTCTATAAAGACTGTGATGGAGACCTGTAGCATACTGCTATCTTTGAGTCTTTAAATCTCTGAGAAAACAGAGCAGTTTCATAAAGACACAAAAACTGGCCAAGGGCCTGCTTGGCTTGAATCAAAAAGTTGCAGGTCACAAATGGTGCATATTGCAAGGAGTGTAATATGAGGACCTGAGCGTGATGAAAGGAGCGTAAATTGCAGGTGGAGGGTAAAAAGGAATTAAAGTCTGGCTGATTGGATAGAGAGTGGACCTGGCTTCAATTTCTTGAAGAGATACAAGGTTGTCACATGGTTATTGCATGAAGCAGCTCATCAGCTGCTCACATGGACCCTTTCCTTTCTGAACCCTACTTGACAACGTTCCTTCCTTAATCCTAGTGAACTGCAGTGGAAATGTCTTCACTGAGCCCTCAGGGGAGATTGCCAGCCCCAACTATCCCAACCAGTACCCCGAGAACTCACGGTGTGAGTACCGAGTGGCTCTGAGTCCAGGCTACTTCGTGGTGCTGACCATACGCAGCGGCGACTTCGACGTGGAACCAGCTGACCCGAATGGGACTTGCCTCGACAGCTTAACAGTAGGTGTGGGGAGGGCGTCAGGGTGCTCCAGATCTCCCATCAAGCTCCTCGTGTCCAGAAAATTCTCTGACTGCTTAACTTTATTTTCAACTACGTTGCCTTTTGGAGTTCGTGAGAAATGTATTTGAATATGTATATACTGAGTATACAATTTACTATCTCTCTAAATACATTTGGTACTTTTAATTTATTCTTGTTTGTTATTTTCTCAGCTTGTCTCTGGAAAACAGCATTTTGGTCCCTATTGTGGCAGCAAATTCCCAGGTCCCCCTGAAATCAAAACAAGGAAAAACATTCTTGACATAATCTTCCAGACAGACCATGCTGTACAGCACAAAGGCTGGAAAATACGCTACTATGGGGACCGTGAGTAAACACTTGGGAATGTGTTCACTCTGCTGCTGAGTAGGGAGAGGGTTTGTCCCAGGTCAGATTCATGGTACAGTGGCATGTTAACATGCTCATTGCGGCTGATATCGAGTAAAAAGAGGATGGCTGTTTACTAGGGGAAAAAATCATTGGGAGAAAGAAGTTGGGAGCTGGAAGGAAAGTAAATCTTGAACTTGTTAATCACTGATTTCCACCTATTTCTTCAAAGCTGTAACCTGTCCCTCGAGTGTAATCCCCAACTCTGTTCTTGACCCAAAGAAGGACAAGTATATCTTAAATGACATTGTGAAGGTGACCTGTGTGGAAGGCTATGAAATCGTGAGGGTAAGTTACATAAAAAAGCGTGTGTCCCCTCTGTCCCTCTCAGCAACATCATGATGCCATTTCCCATCAGATCCTTGAGTACCTTTGGGAACTCAAGGTTTTTAACACAGCAGTAGTAAGTGGAAACCTCTTCCAGCCACTGCAGTATTTTAAGGAGACTCCATGGGAGTGCCTATATTAGATATAATTCATGTCCAGAGACTTACATGGATCATATGCTCTTTTTCCTAGCAACGAGATAGCATCACGAGTTTTCACTCCAGCTGTCAGGACAATGGCGAATGGAGCAACTCCCATTTGAGCTGTGTTCGTAAGTGACCTGTCTCTGTACTGTGGGAAGGAGACTAGAATGGAGTCTCTAGGCTACAGATCCCCTGTATCTCCAGATTAGGTGAATGCTGAAGGACTGGGTGGTGAGCATGCTAAGGGGACAGAGAAAGTGAGCACCCATGGCTGTGCAGGGATCAGAGAAGACAAATGGTTCCCCATCATACAGAATAATCATATTGTTGAGTGAGGATGCCCCTTTAATAATTTTTGGTTTGTTTCTACAGCTGTGAACTGTGGTGACCCCCCTCCTGTTGACAATGCTCAAGCCTTTTATGTCTCTGAACTCCATGAGCCTCTCTACAAAGCTGCTGTCCGATATCAGTGTGAGGCACCTTACTACACCCTAGAAAACAGAGGGGATGGTAAGTATTTCCTCTGCTACACAATCACATTTCTTTGATCAAAGGCCTAAGAAATGGTTCTGGTATTGTCATGGGACTAGGGTTATATCCCATCAGGTCAAGACTGGGAAGAAGTCATTATTGGTGTGGGGTTGCAGGCAGTAGTTTTGTGTTGCCTCTGTGTTTAATACACTCCAACAATGTCTGTACTTGGACTGTTGACCCTAAATGCTTTAACAAGTCCTCTCTCATTTGTCTTGTGAGTGAACCATGGAGGTTTGTGTCATATGTAGCACAGACTTCTGGTGGAAAAGTAAAGGACTCAAGAAATGTATTAGGTGAGGTCACTCTAAAAAAAGGGATAGAAGCACCCTGTCGGGGAGATAACAGCAATTTTTACCACGCTGTGCTTGTTTAGAAATGAGAAGGTTAATGCATCGTATACAGTAATGCTACTTACCCTCTCTGCATCTCGATTGTATCCTTATGGAAGTCCTTTTTTTCCTCATGTTTTCAAAGTGGTGTATCAGTGCTCAGCCAGTGGAGAATGGGTCAATGAAGAGACGGGAACAAAGCTACCAAAATGTGCCCCAGGTACTGTGTGTATATATATGTGGCCTATGAAGACCACTGCTTCTTTCATCCCTGTGTTTTTAAACTGTTGAGCCTGAAAGCACAGTTGATCCTTTTATGTTTGAGTCACATTGAACAGGGTATTTCTGAAAGCTGTGGGCCTCATAAGGCAGGAGAAAGAAACTGGAAACAGAAATGGGCACCATAATAAGACATCTGATATAATAAGACCTCTTCAAACATCAGTGTGTGTTTCTGCACCAGTTGCCCCACCTTCAAGTGTGCGCATTCTCAAGTTGTTCAGTGCTTTAGATCTCCATCTTCACTGAAGGTAGCAAAAAGACTGACAAGTCAAAAATATGTCTGACAATTCTGGGCCTTTCCATTTTCAGTCTCTCCCAGGCTACACTGCAGCACTATAGGGAAAGGCCTTTCACTACTCTGACTGGAAGTCATAGACTAATCCCTTAAGGTTTAATTGATCCTTCAGTATTCAGCTACAGTTACTACATCTTAAAGCTCAAGCAAGATCCTTGTCCTCCTCATTTCCCTGTAAATACTAGTTGTGACCTATATGACATAGAATATAAACATTGGTTACTCAGAATCAAAAATGATTTAGAGGACACAGGAAAGAGGGGAATATGGACTTTTTAGCAGCACCAAAGAACGCCCTGTTTGTAACTGCTAATTCTCCCATCTGGTTCCTCTCTTTTTTTTCTTTTCTTTTCTTTCCAGTCTGTGGGATACCTAGTAATCCCATCCGAGACAAAGGAAGGATTTTTGGAGGCACCCGTGCAGAAAAGGGCAACTTTCCCTGGCAGGTGTATTTCCATGACCCAAGAGCAAGTGGTGTACTCATCTCTGAAAGATGGGTAATGACTGCAGCCCATGTGCTGGAGGGATACGAAAAACCCACCATGTACGCTGGGGTAGTCGATGTTAGTAAAGACTCTCTGGACTATGATGCCGAACATCTGATCCCAGAAGCTTCATTCATCCATCCTGATTGGAAGGAGGAGCCCGTAGAAACCAGGACCGATTTTGATAATGATATTGCACTAGTGAAGCTGAGGGATCCTGTGAAGATGGGTCCAAACATCTCACCCCTCTGTCTTCCTGGTAAATCACCTGAATATGAGCTGCAAGAAGGGACTCTGGGCTACATTGCTGGATGGGGCCAGAGAGAGAGAGGAAAACTACCTAGGGATCTTTGGAAGGCCCAGATTCCCGTGGTGAACATGGACAGCTGCCGATCTGTGAAACCAGAGGGCTACGATGATTCTGTTGTTTACCTGTTCACCGACAATATGATCTGTGCCGGTGGGGGCAAGGACAGCTGTCATGGGGACAGTGGTGGAGCCTATGCTATCCAAGATCCTCTTAATGACACACGGTACTACGTCGCGGGGCTGATCTCCTGGGGACCAAAATGCGGTACCTTTGGTCTTTACACCAAGGTGGTGCGTTATCTGGACTGGATTAAAGAGACCATGAGCAAGCATGAGGATGAAGAAGCTTGGCAGAAATAGCTCTTTTTCAGCACAGTCACCCTTGGTAAGTGTGATGGCTACATGTTTGGGCTGGCTGTGATCCTGTTCGCTCTGTGTATATAATGGGCAATAGATAACACAATGTAACTCATTGTGTCTACGCTGGGCAGAGAGTCAGGAATATGTATCTGTTTCTCCCACTGTCCCCAAGTCTGGGAAGGGAAATTCTCTATCTTCTACTCATAATAGCTTAAGAGCAAGATGTTGTTCTGAATAAAGAACTTCCTTTCATTTTTTTCTGTCCTGCTTTTTCCCACTTGGAGATGACCTGGCCATGGCTCACCTAACAGATAGATTCCAGTGAAAACAAGAAAGAATAATTGTTGGTTCCCAAGATACACTCAGAGCTTGGTTTCTGATCTATGTATTTCCTGTACTGTTCAGAATATCTAACAGCATTAAAGAATGTCCAAACTGCCTTATGTGCGATGTGCTATATTGTGTTTATTGCCTTTCTTCTTCTCAGTCTAGACCTAGTTGTCCTTGAACTCCCTAAATTGTGTGTCTAGTCACATTCTGACCCACTATGCTACCAGCTTGCACCAAGATATAACATGTGCTACCTCACCTCTCTACCTAAGAGTCTTTATGAAGTTCTTCTGAGATCGTTGCATCTCACTGATCAACCATTACCAGCAATATGGACTTCAGAATCAAGTTAAATAGAACAGACATCTTCAAAATCCTTTCATTCACTGGTTCTCAGGCTTTATTTTTTCAAACTTTATTGAGTTAGATAAGAAATAAAATTTGATTTTTCTCCCTTGATTTATGGCAGGTAGTTGTTGTGGGAAAAGATTACCTGACATGTGTTAGAGGTATTTTCTGCTCCAGAAGATCCCATCTTACTCAATTCAGGACAGCAGAGGACTAGAAAATGAGAAATATGGCAGAATGGTCCAGGAGGAGGAGACAGGAAAAATACTTATTTAGCTGGGATTGCTATTCCTAGGAGGTTTTCCCATTCCTATAGGGATTTTTGGCAAATCATCTATTCTCCATGCCTCAGCTTCCTAAATTTTTCTATTCTCCTGCAAAACAAGAGATTGCCTTTCCCAAACCAGGGTTTATCTGTTGCTCCTATACAACCTTGTTTTTCCCTGCTCTTATTGCCTCTCATGCTCCCCTCTTGCCCATAGAGATGGGAAAAATCAACAGAATTCTGATTCATGGAAATCATGGATGAACTTCTATCACCTGTGCAATTTCACAGATAACTTCCTAGGGCATATTATCTCTAAAGCAAATGAGAGATACTGACATTTGAGAAGATCTGGAGCTGCATCTCACAGAAAACAGTGCAAGAAGGCAACTTTGGCTTTACCCCCAGAGTTCTGTCAAGCTCTTGCAGACTTCATTTCTCTCAGTGACTCTCAAGAAAAGGTAGATTATTCTGCAGTAGCAAAAGTAGACAAGGGCACAATTTCAGAGAATACCCACAACACAACAGAGATCACCTCTCTGAGTGAGCATCATTTTAGAGCTGCTGTCCTGCAGTTAAAGCTTTATTTCATATTATGTAAAAAATCCACCCTCAAATCCTGATCAGTAAAGGTTCCTGGGCTCTTTTCTCCATGAGATTGGTTGTTATCTTCCCTATCTTTTTGAATGTGGTATCACACAGACAACTTCTTTTCACCTCCCTTGAAGCCACCTGGGGTTTCAGACTGGGTAATCTATCTCGATCGGGGATGAACTTGCGATATGGCTCACGTGTTCGGAGATCAGGAACATTTATTTAGAAGTTGGAACCTTTTCTTAGAAGCAGCGTGGCTGCTTATATACTGTACTCAGTAACACATGCACAGATACAATTGGTTTAACCGTAACATAATGTAATGTAATGGCCAGTCTTCGCGAACGAAGAGCCGGGGAAGGTCCTTACCCGCATATGCAGATAAGGCCTTCGAGCCTGCG
>JAWWES010000001.1:26818799-26858460 GCA_035583135.1 Lophotriccus pileatus
CACATCCATGGATGTCCAGCAGCCCTGACTCAGCATTCTTGCCAGGAAACCCATTCTTGTGCCAAGCTATTACTGTCCGTGGTCACTACCTGACCAGGCACAAGTGTTCCACCTTCAACCTTTCAGCTACTCGGAGACCCCAGAACCAGCTGGGATCCCCACAGTAATATAACAGTATTTTTTGACAGGTGAGCAGCTGCCACAGGCCATTGTGGAACTGGAAACACTTTACTGGTAAGTAAAGCAATGCCTGTGTAAAGTCCAGAAGTTGCTTTCAGTGGTGGGCATATTCAGTTATCATCAAAGACAGAAAACCATTAATACACATGGTTTCTCCAGCAATTATTTTAATAATAATAGAATCTCAGTGATGCCAATGGGCAAACACACAATGTACTCAGCACAAACCACCGCATCATTCAAGACAGTCTTCTGCCCTGCAACCTGAGTACAAAAGTAGACCACAATAGTCTCACAATATTGTCAGCATTTCAAACAATAACGTTTGCTGTCATCAGATTTCCTGATATTATTAAGGCTTTATCCAGTAATAAGATTTGGAAAAACTAGAACACCCACAAAGGCATCCCACAAACTGCCAATGGTACAGCAATTTTGGTGAGTTTTGATGGTACCACCAAGAATTCATCAAACAGTATGGTGGCTTTCAGAAGTGCTCATGACGAAGGTTACATGGTTTTCCTGTTTGAAAAGCCTTTGGGCTTTCATCAGAAGCTTTGGATATGATTTGCTGTGTCTGGAAATTGATATGCTAGCAGTGATCCTTCAGCTAGTAGGACATCATCATCTAGACCTTATCCTCCTCTACTATCCCTTTGATCCAGTCCAAATAGCTGAGGATCTTGGTGTAGAAGCCATAACCTTGGGCACAGCCAATACCCCATGAAACTATACCAGTAGCCACCCAACGACCACTTTCCCTGTCTAACACTGTGAAGACGCTACCACTATCCCCCTGGCAGGCATCCTGTTTGCTTCTGAGGAAGCCAGCACAGAACATGTTCTCAGAGAAAACCATGGGGATGTCTTTCTTACTGTCCAGCCAACTCTGACACTTATCTCGAGCAACTGCTGGTAGGCTCACATACTTCAGTTCATTTGAGATGATGTTTTTATCCACACCAAAGCCGCTCACGTAGCCCATGTGCCCATCTGCGTAGAACGTGGTGTTGGTGGTATCCGGGAGACAGATGGGCAGTAGTGTAGGGCCCAGGGTTACTGGGTGTTTCAGCTCCAGCAGGGCTATGTCTCCATTGAAGTTATAGTCATCTTTAGGGCTGTAATCTGGGTGGATAAAGATCCTACGTACAGGGTGGTTACCCATCTTGTGGAGCTCTTCCACGTTGGTGTGGCCGAGGAAAACATCAGCCTCCTCTGCTATCTGGTCCAGGCTCACGTTGTTCCTTACTGCTCCTTTGGGGAAGATGGTGTGGGCAGCCGTCAGGATCCAGCGATCACCCAGGAGGGCACCACCCCCTCGTCCATTGATGCCAGTCAGAGCCTGCCAAGGAAAATTGCCTGTCCTTGCTGACAAGCCACCCAAGATCCGCTGGACTTTAATAATGGGATGGACCGGCTTCCCACACACTGTGGAGAAATATGAGGAGAAAACATGAAAAACATGACACCCTCTGTTTCCCTGGCTTGCCTCTCTGTTTCCCACACTGTTTGATTTCACCTTATTTTGGCTTCCTACATAGACTTCCCTGTCATCCCTCACTGATACCATTATCCTCATTCTCCTTCCTGCATGTTGTCCCAGTTTTGTACTAATTGTAAGCATGAGATGGTAAACACTAGACAAAGTCAGAGTTCTTACTGACCTGGCAAGCAGGCAGGAATCTTCGCCTGGCCATCTTGGTCCAGCCAGGTTCCCTCGGGAGAACAGGTGAATCTGTCTGTAGGATGAGAGAGAAGGAAATGAGATCCAGGCCTGCAGGATCTGGGGTGGGAAAATAATGGAATAGAATAGAATAGAATAGAATAGAATAGAATAGAATAGAATAGAATAGAATAGAATAGAATAGTTTTTAAAGGGTTCCTTTCTCCAAGGTGTCCCACATACTGCACTCAGCCCTTCCATGACAAAGCATCCTTTCCCAGGAAAAGCTATCTGTGGCATAGTATGGAATGTTTCTGTCTGTGTGTCTTTTAGCACCTCAGTTCCAGGGGGCCAGTAAAGTTCAGGCACTGCTTCTGTAGAAGAAAAGGCTGAAGGGCCATCTGAGGGAAGTCTTAACTTCACTCAGTCCACATGCGTACGAAGCACTGTTTTACCTAATTTATCCCAAAGAAATGAGAAGAAGTAAAGATGTGGATTTTAGATTCAAGTTTCTGGTCTTTGTAGTTCGCAGAGAGTAGGGCAAGTTTGTTTGTTTCAGAAATGGGAACAAGATGAGTCAGTTACTGTACATGCTCAGTATCTATTTCTGAGCCGATGTTGCAGGTTTGCTAAACTTGCATGTCACCTCTCAACACGAACTCCACTACCTCCAACACTCTTGCTTTTCTTAGAAAGTTTGTTCTGGTGACTAAAACTAATTTTTATACAATTTGTCTTAACACTGAAGTAAATGCTTCTAAGAAAGTGTTTGCTGTTCTCTTTCAAAATTGACTAAATCACGATGACTCCCCATCAGAATTTGGCTGATGCTGATATTTACTTGCTCCTATTTTTTTTTTTTTCTGATGAGACCGAGCTCTAACTCTATATGAAGTATTTTTTTTTTTGGTGGGGAGAAGGCTAATTTAGCAGTCAAGGCAAGGAAATCATGAACTCCTTGTGCTGTTCTTGGAATCCAAGGCCCTGCATCATCAAGTTATGGGTGTAAAAAGAAGGCATGTGAATGGCTTTGAACAGTGACTTAATTTTTCTGACCTGCTGCATAAAAACACATTTTTCTGTAAGATTTTATTTAGCTCTTAGATATCTCTGCAGCTGAAAAATATTCCAAAGTTCTAAACAGTGTTGTAGGGGAGCTGAGTGTGAGTTTATTTATTTGCATCTGTAGCAACCCATACTGATGTGGTGAGCTTTTTGAATTTTGATGATTCCTGGACACCATGCCTCAAATTTCAGAGAAAGAATGAAATCCACTAGAAAAGAATGAACCATGACTACAGCTGAGGGAAGAAGTCCTTCTGCAAATGTTAAGGGGAGCATGGAAGAGGGATGCAATGGACTCTGGGAAAGAAGCAGGGTGTGAATAGGCTGAGACAACAAGCCTCAGGAGTTATCTGCAGAGTCAAGGAAAAACTGTTGAGTCTTCACAGGAGAAAAGCATGAGCCCTAAGCCTGGGGAGAAGACACAGTTCTAAATGGAAACCTGAGAGGGCTCTTCAAACACAGGTTTCAGTGTCTATGTGGGACTGGGACTCACCACCGCCTGTTCCAGTGACGATGTGATAATACGGCTCATTGCATCGGTATGAGATAGTTGACTGGTACTTGTTGTTTGCAAGTTCATTAACATAGCTGAATGCTCCATTTTTCAGGATTTTAGGGCTGCCACAGTTCACAACTGTGAAAAAGGAAAAAAAGGAAAAAAAAAAAAGAGGTGACTCAGACAAAGTCATACTGCCTGCAGGTCTGGCTCAACCTGCATTGTGGCCATCATGCGAAGGACCAGTTAGGAGGGTTGGCAGAGAGAGATTGTTCCAAAACGGATCGCAAACTGGGATTGGATTGCAAACTGGGATTTTTTACTTTTAGGTGTTACAACGTTATTTCAAAATTTGAGTGATATTTTATGCATTTTTTTAAGGGGGAAAAAACATTTAAATTTTTTGCAAGTGAAAAAATGTAGGTCAGTGGTGGACCTTCCACAGGTCCTTCCAGCCAGCACATCCATGAGTCTGTGGCATGGATGAATTGAGTCATAGAGGTTGAACTTCCCGTTTTCCTGGAAGGGAAAATTCACAGTGGGGTACATAATCCCTGTTCTCAGATCACTCACTTTCACAGCGGGGCATGGATTGGTGCCATGTCCCATCAGCCTGGCAGACAGCAGTGAAGGACAGCAGCTTTCGGTTGCCCTACATGGGAGAGGAAAACAAGTGTTGTTTGACAGAGCCTTTCATTCCCTTCCCCACATTAAAATATTATTCTATCTGCCCATCTTTTCACTGCTGTCCAATATTTGCCCCTCTGAAGTCTGGTCCAGTTGCTGTCTTCTCCCTTTGATGCCTTCCCTCTATCCTGTATTTGCCACAGCCCACACATTCTTCATAGAGGCCAAGATACCAGCAGCCAGAAACTGCAAAACCATGACAAGTATGGGGTGCTACCCAGTGCTGGCAATAGGATGGCAAGGGAGGCAGGTAACATCTTCTGCTTCAAGTCTGATTTTATATCCTTCCAAAGAGGTATCTTTCTTTACTAATGTTTCCTGGGATCTTTGTTTCTCATCTTCTACCAGGGTTTCATGAAGCAGTAACTGCATGAGGAAGAGAGCTAGGAAAAGAGAAACTACTGGAAGAAAGCCAAGAGAAGCAAGGAAGAAACAGAAATTGCAAGAGGTTGTCATGAGTGAAGTCTCCAAAGAAAGTCTTAGTGAAAGGTGAAAGACACAAACTGAAGAGAAGCCAAAAGATGGCTGAAGGGAGTGGAGAAGGGATCTCACCTCCATCAGGTTATACCCAGTCTTGCAGCTGACAACGAAGTAGTCCTGAAATTGATACACAGGCTGCAGGTCTCTGATAATGGTAAACTGATCCCGTGGGACAGGCTGTGGACACCGTATTTCTGTGAGAGAGGGACAGCTTAAGCTGGGGTTAACAAACAGTGTCAGTAGGCTGTAGTAGCCTCTGAGGGAGAAGTCTCTTACTCTCCGAGGTGTAGTGGATCTTCCAGCCACGACTGAACCCCGACTCATCAGTGAGAAAGAGTATGTCCACCTCATTGCTGTTGGTTTCAATGATGCCAGGTGATTCCCTGCCACAGAATTCACCAATCTCTCTCCCTTGCGCTCGAATCTGATGAGAAAAACAGGTATCACAAGGACAGAAACACATAAGCTCTCTGGCCCAGTATCCCCATTTCAATCCAGATCAAGTTTACCAGAGTGCCTATGATGGTGAATAGGGCTGGTTGTCCGACCCATCTTTGCTATGTCTGCACTGACAGATCAGGACTGACCCACCACAAGCTCTGCTTCCCCTTTATCATGACAATCAGAGTTATCAACCCCTTCAAATTGTGAGATTAAATCAAAGGGAGATTAAACTGGAAGAAGGATGGGTATCTTTTTCTCTACTCACAGGGGCTTGTGACCCAGAATCTCTGACCTCAGGACAGTGGTAATTAAGTGCACTGAGGGAGGGACAAGGGCTCAGTCCTTCATGCTGGGGCATTCTCCTTATACTGATCCCATATTTCTCATCTGAATAGTAGCATCCACAGAATTCCTGTCCAAGTCTGGCAGCAGGGTTGGAAGCAGAGTTTGCTAATCTCCAGTACCTTGAGTTGGTCATAAGGACAGTGGACTTGCTGGTGTTCATCAATCTCAAAGGGTTCCAAGAACTTGAGGATGATAGACAGGCCCTTTTGCAGACGGATGCTGTAGTTACACCGCAGGTCTTCAGGATAGGGCTGGGGGTACTCAGGACTGCTCAGGTACCCAGATGCCTCTGTGAACAACTCACTGCTGCACGCCACTGATGAAGAGGAAGAAAGTGGAGGTCGCGTCATGGGACTGCGTCTTCTGTAGCCACCCTTCCTGGTTGAAGGGCTCCTTCTCTGGAACCCTCTAATCTTTTAGAATTTCTATTTACCTTGGCAGGAGTGGTGGTCACTCTGAAGCTTGTAGCCAGTGCGGCAAGAACAAAAGTAGCCACCCACATAGTTGTGACAGAAGTGCTGGCACTGAGGCCTTTCATCATTCTCAGCAGCATTATTAGGGTCACATTCATCCAGATCTGAAGACAAAGGAAATGCAGGGACAAGGGGAGGAAAGCATTAAACCTCTCTGCTCTACACTGGAAGTAGTTAGAGATCCAGATCCTTGCTTAAAGCTTTTCTTCATTTGCCTGGCAAGGAGGAAAACTAGTTGGAGCCACACAGGCTTTTCTTTCTGCCTGTTGAAGCCATTTCCTACTCACCCACAGCTCTGTAGTATGCCAGGAAGCCCCTGTAGGGAATCACTGTGCCATTGTCTTCATTGGAGAAATCAGAGCAAAATTCCAGGTGCATCCTGTTCCCCTTAGATACAAACTCCTTTCTTCCCGGGTGATTGCCCGTGGTTGACCCAAGCTGGCCACAATATCGGCCCAAGTCCTTCTTGTCTGCTTTGATCTGTCAAGGTTAAGGAGAAATCAGCCTTGTAAGATTGAGTCTGCTCCATGCATCCGTATTACCCAATCATGAGTTGCCAGTACCTGCTCCACCCATTTCTATCTTTAACTCCTTCCCTTTCCTTTGAGGGAAGCATCAGAGGAGGCCGGGTGAATGAAGAGCCATTGCACGTGGTGGCAACTAGACTCCCATCTCCATCCACCCCTTGGTGCAGGTATCTATGCACAAACCTTGACATAGTCATAGAAGCAGGATTTAGATGGTTCCAGGTCGAAGTATTTGAAGGTCAGCTTCACCACATAGCCTTTTGGGACCTGGATGTCCCAGATGCTGATGTTATTGTTTGGATACGGCTTGGGATAACTGGGGGATCTGATCTCCCCATAAAGCTTTCTTGGGACTGGACTGGAACTGATCACTCCAAAAAAGAGGAAGGCCCATGGGAGACAGGGAACATGCCTGTGAACATGACAAATAAATGATGACATTTCATAAAATTAGGACATTCAAAATCAGGGGAAACTTAAGTGACTGTCCACTGCCTAACAGAATGCAAACACAGGAGGACTAGTTGCAGGATCAACTTCCGGGTTGGATCAGTCAGGAACAAGGGGGACAGCTAAACTGAGGACACCAGCACCAGCAAGATTTCAGCAAGACATTGTGACCAAGCCAGATAGATTCGAAATTCATCAACCCAGGAAGCAGTGTGAAGAAGCGTGGGTGAATTCCCTGAGCAAGTTCTGCATGTTCCCAGAAGTTATGGGGCTATTTCTCATAGAACCAGGAGAAGTTTGGTTCCCTTTGGCCCTGGGCCAGCAGATCATTTCTGGTTATTGCTAGTTTAGGATTATCAGTGAGGATTTGAAGATCTCAAGCTTGGTTTGCCAAGAAGCATCCTGCCGAGAAACATCCTACCAGTGTCTTCTCAGCAGCCCTCTACCCAATCATGCCACGATCTCTCTTGGCCAAAAGTTTGGAGTTCAGTTTCTTTTTTCTCCTCATTCTGCAGATCCTCCCTCTTCCCCTCTGTGTTCCTCCGAAAGAAGCTCGCTGCCCAGATCTCAGGCAAACATCAGTCAGGAGGATTCTTCTACGTGCTAGCAAGGTTTTCAACGGAGGGACAGCGAGCAGCAGCTTAGCCCCCTTGACCTCTCCTCCTCCCTGGAAGGGTCTAACCCCCCGATCCCTGTTCGCAAGGCTGTGCCAGCGCGTCCCCCTCCACAGAGCCCCGACTCACATCTCGGTGCGCTCCTGCCCGGCCTGAGCTGCGGAGCGGCGGCCAGCGGGGCAGCCGGGGGGCGGGCAGGGCGGGGGGAGGAGGAGGAGGAGGAGGAGGGAGTGAGGCAGGAGCGGTGAATAGAAAGCCGGGCTGCGAACAGCCTGGCACCGGACCAGGTCCGCGGCGCCCGGCGTCTGCTGCCCTCTGCTGCCGGGCCCCGGTCCGCGAACACGGGGGTGCCGCGGGGGGGCTGCCCCGGACTGGCCACGCAGAGCCGAGATACCTGTTCTGGGCGAGGAGGCAGGAAAGCGATTGCTAGAGACCCCTCCGAGGGTTTGATCTGCAATCCAGCGGCTGCTCCGAGTTTGTTCCCCGCGAAAATATCCTCCTAGGAAGTCCACTCCCAACCCTTCAGGGCTGTTTTCTTTTATAGGAAGACCAGAAAATTTATAGTCTTCCCAAATTAAACTTAAAAAAAAAAAAATCAAACCATCAACGCCCCGAAATTTTCGCAATTCTGGCCTGCTGAAGAGCACGTCTGAGATTGTTTTGGGGCGGGAAGGGAACTGGAATCTTCTTCAAGGAAAGCAAAAAACCTCAAGCACTGGAGTTAAATAAATATTAAGAAAAATGAGAAAGTCTACAGAATTAAAGGCATTCTGAGAACAAATCCCTTTTCAAGGACACTTCTTCCTGTTTCTTCTGCAAGCATTTTTACAAGAAACAAGATAGAAAGATAAGGTTCTCTATTTAATGGGGAAATGAGAAAATATAGCTACTTACAAACCTATTTCAGGCTTTTAACAGTGTAGTGCCCAAGACATATACTGTGTGTACCCAGCTTTATGAAGTTCAAAATTTCATGGCTTTGAGACTTTTGGTGTAAGAGATAAAACACCATTTTAGTGTTTTTCCATGGGTGGCTTCAGAGAAGTTAGCAAGTGTCTTGCATTGAAATCACAAGAAATAATTCACAGCTACAAAAACATGTGGAATGAAGATGAAAACAGTGCTAAAAAGAATGAAGTAAGCATCTTTGGGATATTTATGGAAGTGTACTAGAGAACCTGCTCATCAAACATCTTTGAATTATTATCTGAAAAAGATCACATAAACATGTAATTAGTGCCTCTGTAATAACACCATATGCCCCCACGTATCAGACATAACATTCAGTGAGGGGCATTATTCCAGTACTTCTGATGTCCAAATATGTCCTCTGCATGATGAACACACTTGAGCAGGATCACTGCTGGGCTGTGTCATGCCAGAGTGGGTTCTGCTGGCTTACTGTCTCATGAGAAGGGAAGCGTTTACTCAGAAACCACATCTGGAAAGTAGCTAGGAGTTATTGGAAACTACTGTTTGAGAGATCTGGTATGAGCAGGACACCAGTGGGAAGAGTGTGCCCTGGCAATGCACAGACAGATGCCTGAGGATCATTTGTAAGGAAGCTGATAATTTCATTGTGTCCTTGACAAACAATCTTATGAGTGTCCTGTGACACTTTCAAGGCACATCTCCCATGTCTTCATTTCCTTCTTCCACCCCAACAATATAATCTGTGATAATAGGAGAGTTCTTCAGCTGGTAAAGCAAGGGTGATTAGCTGGGAATATGCCTAGCTGGAGCAGCCCACCTCTAAGACATATCCCACAAACCCATCTGATTTAGACAATAGAGCTGCATCCTCAGTCCTGCTCCAGTGCTCCCACTGGTGGTGTTCCCCTTCATATGCCCTGCGCAATCTTTGTGTTAGATAGGAGACAGGAAATATCCTGGTACCAAGTTTTCCTCGGGAGGAGGATGTCTGTGCTTTTCTGTGCTTAAGGGCAGAATTCATGTAGGACCACGGAATACATGTAGGAACAGGGAATTCTAACAGTAGTACCTGTTTGCAGCCTGCTTGACTCAGCTGGTGACAAGTGGTCTGGACAATAAATCCAGACAATATCAGAGTAAAGTAAAGAAACTCTAGATCTTCAGCATTGTCAAAGATGCCAACATCCTCTCACAGAGCATGACTCCTGCTTTGAATACAGTGTGTTGCAGGAAGTAATTAGAAAGAAATTTGCTCTACAGCTCAGAAGCAGTGAGATTATGCTCTAAAATGCAGACCAGACCCTTTCATCCACTGAGAAGAAGAGTTGGATACTTTATCCTCAGACCTGAAGCAAGGAGGACAGAGGAATACCTGTTTGGCCTCCTACAGCTACACCACCTACCCTACAGTACACCAGGGCCACAGACCCAGGCTCACCTGTAAACACTGAGTTGCTTTCCCAGGGCACTCTACCTTCAACCCCCTTGGCTGACTACCCAAAGTACCCAAAGTACCCAAAGGCTTGGTTTGAGCCATTTGGGGACACTGCCACTAGCCTTTGGGCTTGAGCTTCACACTGCCAAGTCTGTGCTGTCAAATGGCTCAGACAAATCACGCCACTCCTGCAGCTGATACGGAGAAGATGACCTAGACCAAAATAAGGTTCTTAAAAGACTCTTAAGAGTGGGTGATTCCCTTGATATGAGAGGGTGAGCAGCCACAGCATCTTGGTAATCTGTTTCTGTGTCTTCTAAATCAAGGAACAAAGCCAGGTGTAACACCCCAGGAGGTACACAGTTCTGCAGCATTACCACTCAGCAGGAGGCATGAATAAAGACAGTGTCCCCCCAGTATCACACCTCATCCCCTGCCTTGCGCTGGCATCCTCACTTTCCACAGGCTCATGTCTCAGCAATAGAGTGCTGTTGTGTAAAGTCACCATCTGACTTGATATCACACCTACAGAATGATTACAAAAGAAAAAACAGTGAATTACTAGTGCTGGTAGTTACTACCTGAAACTCTAGAAGAGGTTGGAGTACTATCCCTTATGATTATTATTACTGTGGACCACATCAAGTCTGTATTATCCTTATCTATGGCTCTGGCATAACCAGAAGAAGAGAGGCTATCATGGATATATGATAGCTGGCAACCAGTCAGAAGCAATCTACTCAGCATGGTTTACATGACAATTACATGAATGGTTGGCAGGCTGTGCAAGAGTCTGGCTGACCACCCAAAGGGAAGAGCTGTCTGCCATCCAACCAGAATGTACGCTCCAGCTTGTGGTCCAGGACCTGAAATTACTTAATTTCTTGTTGATCACACAGTCGGGAAGATACCAGCCTGGACATGGTGAAGTGAGCTTGGTATTGGGGATCAGAAGAAGCCCAGACGGGCTCTTGTGGTATGGAAGAGTGCGAAGAGGGCAACAGTTCAATCAGCTTCAGCTGCTGTTAGTCAAAACTCTGCCTTTTGCAACTTTGTGATACAACGAAGATCAGCCAGAGGCTCCTTGTTATAGAACGATGGGTTGAGGAGGTCTGCACAGAGCAGATAAATGACATGCTGGATGGCATGGCTATGATTGCTCACTGGTTTGATTGTGGCACTCTTGCCCTGTGGATATTGACAGGGTGCTCCCACCTTGTATGTCCTCAGAGACAACTGTGAAGAGCCAGAGGTTGACATTGTAGGCACAGCTGCAGAGCCCCAACCCTTTGCTTATCACATGTTCTGAAGTAATGCTTTTCTCATAACACTCAACTTTGCAGTGCCCTGAAAAGAAGCTCTTCAGAAAACACTATTTTTAAATGAGCTGCTGGAGGGGAAAAAAAAGCATTTTCTCAGCTTGAAAAGGGTCGGTATTTTCAAAATGTGCCAATCTCTTGCTTCTCTGTGGTGTCAGTAGCAATGCATTTTTGCGTCCCCACAATTCAATCTTTTGTTTGGGGGGCAGTCACAAGCATTGCTCAGAAACAACTGCATGTGGGCTTGTGCCTGCCCCATGAGGTGTCATCATTAAAGGACACTTCTCTCTTTGTCCCTGTTCTGGCTTTTTCAGGGTACTTCACCTCCTTTGTTTCTGCCCCTTGGTCTCTGATTCCAGACAGCTGTGAACCAGGGGAGCTGTGATGGTCATGGGGAGATGTCATCAAGAATGGCAGAGGCAGTGTTGGGGCTAGAGAGGGTAGCCGTGGTTTCTTACCCCAGAAAAAGAGCCCGAGCCTTCCTCACACATGGGTCCTTCTCAGGAGTGCAGTGAACATGGGTCTAGTTGCTCCAGCCCTCAGATTTCACAGCATTAAATAAGAATACCTGACTCTGACTGAGAAGTGTTTTCTACCCATCCAGATTGAGGATCTCAAGAAGTTGTGGCTGCCCCACGCCTGGAAGTGTTCATGGTCAGGTTGGAGGGGGTTTTAAGCAACCTTGTCTAAGCGGAAGGTGTCACAGAATCATTTAGGCTGGAAAAGACCTCCAAGATCATTGAGTGCAACTTTTGACCCATCACCACCTTGTCAACTAGATCATGGCACTAAGTGCTATGTCCAGTCTTTTCTTGAACATCTCCAGGGATGGTGACTCTACCACCTCGCTGGACAGTCTCTTCCAATGCTTGACAACCCCTTCCCTGAAATTCTTCCTGAATTTGTTCCTGCCCGTAGTGGGGGTGTTGGAACTAAATGATCTTTAAGGTCCCTTCCAACCCAAACCGTTCAATGATTCTATGATCCTGGAACCCCCATAAGAATGCGGCATCCCCAGAAGACAGCAGGTGTTGGTGGCTGCCGAAGAAGGGGCAGCCTGAGCCACCCGCCCCCACTCGGCCACCGACCCCCGCATCCCCGGGGGGGGAGTTGGGGCGCAACGCGGGGTTCGGCTGCGGCGGGGGCGGCAGGAGGAGCGCTGGAGCTGCGAGGGCCGGGCCGGCCGTGGGGCAGCCCCCGCGCCGCTCCTCCCCGACTGCTCTTATTCTGAAAGGAGCCTCCGTGCAGCCGGCGGCCCATCGCCATCCCCGCCCCGGCCCATCCCGCTCCCCGCCTCCCGCTCCCCGCCGGCCCGGCCCCGCCGTGACCCCCGGCCCGGCCCGGCCGCTGCTCGGCGGGGGGGCGAGGCACAAGAAAACACACTGCTGCGGGGGAACTCGGCTCGCTCGGGTCTTATTTCGTTTTCTTTTTCATACTGGGGAACGAGGGCTCCGTCCGGGCATCCCTCCGGGGATTGTCACTTCACCTTCTGGAAAACCTGGACGCAGATCTCATCTTCAGCAGTCATGCGCTGGGGAAAGCGGGGTAAAACAGGAGTTTAGGCTAGATCCTCTCCTCTCCCTCCCCAGCTGCCTCTGCTGCAGTCGTGCCAGCCCTCCTGCAACCTCCTGCAACCTCCTGAGGTTGGAGCCTCGAAGGCCATACGCTGCTGCACAGCCAACCCTCCCAAAACCTCAGCGGGTCCAGCTCCAGGGCAGGGAATGGACATTGCCTTTGTTGACCTGTTTAACTTTTGAGTTTAATTTTTAAATCCTGGAGGCGGATGTTTGTGTGAAGTAGTGACTGTCCCCAGGGACCTGGGGATGAAGTCTGAGAGGAGCTGGAAGGAAACTGCAGGGCTGGCTCAGAGCCCACAGCACCCGCACTGTGTTCCCCCCACCCGCTGCAATTAGGATCTATCAAGTTGCGCTGGACCTCTCCTCACCAGATGCAGCTTGTCCCCCTCCAGCCAGTGCCTCCAGCCTCGGTTCCTCTTCTCTCCTAGCTGCTCACACACCAGCTGATCCCCCTCCCAGGAGACAGTTGTCTGAAAAAAAGGAGGAAAGGAGAAGATACCATGCAGAGACAAGTGGATCTTGGCAATACAGGTTTCCAACGATGTCACTGGCTGTTCCTCTCAGACACAATTTCAAACGCAGTCCCTGATCTGATGTCTCTTTAGTGGCTCCTTGGGAGTGGTGCTCTCCGTGGGAGGTGAATGACCCTCTGGCTTCCAAGTGCAACAACAGAGTTCCACCAAGTGGGCTGACATGCTGTCTTTTCAGGGCTTTGCTCCAGAGGATAATATCCTCTGGGTCCCAAAGTACTGGGTTTCTGGCTCTGTAGTGATCATCCTCTTTGCTGTGAGCGATTTACTCACAGAACCACTTACTCCTGGACCTGCAGGGGCATGCCAGCTCTGGGCTGGGCTCTCATTTGGTTTTTGAATCAAAAGCTGAGCAAGCCCCTGAACTTCCTAGCACACCCCAGCCCCCTGTGAAACTGCACTGCTTGGGTTTCTCACCTGGCACTTGCGTCCATCCACAGGTCCCAAGTCTTCCTCAAACTGGACTCCCACATCAAAATCCATCACATAGTCCCTCAGGGAGGTGATGGTGCGGATGACCATGTGATCTCCCGTGTGAATGATCTCTTTGTCAGGCTTCAGCAGGCAAACCAGTTTTCGCAGGACCACGTTTATATCTGAAAGATCAAAGATAGAGAAGATGTGTGGATGACCTGGGCCCTTCCTCCAACAGAGCTCCTCCACTCTCTCAGCAAAGCTCCTCCACTCTTTTAGCCAGGGAGCACGAGCCATGGTACCTCCTTCCCCCTACCACCACAGCACAAAAGTGATGATCACAGACAGAAGGACCAGAGGGTTCCCAAATCCCTTCTTCCCCTTCCCGCCTCCTGACTTTTTGGAGATAGAGGGGAGCGTGATGCAGAGAAGGGAGCGTGGTGGGAAGGGTGACATTACCTAAAGCCCGCAGATAATTGTCCATATTCTCCTGGGAGACGAAGCGGTAATAGCCGGAGAGGTTGGGAGGCATCCCGGGGCAGAGGGACGGTGCGGACGAAAGAGCGCAAGGAGCAGGGCAAATGGGCAGCTGGTACAGAGCTGGCTCGCCGGGCTGCCCGGACCCTCTCCGGCGGGGAGGGGAGCTCTGCGGGGCGGCCCGACTCCCGGGCTCCCCGCCGCAGTAAGAGTCCCCACGCCGCGGGGCGCGGAAAGGGCCGGGACGGCCCCTGCTCCAGCATCTCCGCCTCGGCTGGGCAGGACGTAAGGATGGCAAGTCATCTCTTCACCCTCCGCCCTCCTCGTGGGCTGCTCGTATTAAACTCTGGGCTTCCAAGGAGCGGCAAGGAACCCTTCCCACCGGCCCTTTCTCATACCGTGACACCCGCGGCTGCGAGCTTCCTCGGAGCAGTGCCCCAGCCTGCGCACCGCCCCGCCCGGACACCCCGTCGAGGAGAGGCGGCGGCAGGCTGGCAGGTCCGCCCTGCCGAGCCCGTGCTCCGGATGGGCGGCGAGGTCCGGATGCGGTCTGCAGCCCCTCGCTCCCGCATCCCCCGATCCTCATACCCCCGCACGTCCCTTGGCAGCCGCCTCGGTTTTGAAGCCCCCCCCACCTCCCCAGGCAGGCGCCCCCAGCCCTCGCCCCTCTCCGCGCCCTGCCGGGACCGCAGTGGGAAGGCGCGGAGCGGCTCCCGCGCCCCGCCCCGCATCCCCATCCCGCAGCACCTGGCGCGGCGGCCCCGCGCATTGGCTGCCGCCCCCCGCCGGCCCGTGACGTCATGCTGCAGTGCGGGGCGGGGCCGGGCGGGGCGCGGAGCGCGGTGCGGGAGGTGCGGGAGGTGCCGGGGGTGCCGCCGTGCCTGCGCGCCGCCGCCGCGGGAGCGAGGGCGTGGGTCGCGCCGGGACCCGCCGCCGCCGCCGCGATGGGCGACCCTCGGCCCCGCGCCGCCGTCCTCCTCCCTCTGCTCTGCCTCTGCGCCGCGCTGCCCGGCAGCGCCTCCAACAAAGGTGAGCGGCCGAGCGCCGTGGGCACGGTCCCGGGCGGCGGCGCCCGCTCCGCTGGAACCCCTCGGTTGCCCCCCGCGCCGGGGCTCTGGAGGGACACGTTGGCCGCGGCTCGTTTGGCCGCCCCCGCGGTGGCGGTGAGGCTTTGCGCTGCCCGCCGCCTTCGCCCAACGTGTTTTTGTTGGGGCATCTCCGCGGTTCCCGGCGGCTTTGGCTTTCTTCGCCCCTTCGGGCGCCCTCATGCCATGCCATCCCCATTCTCTACTTTCTCCATCTGTCATCCTACCACCGCGTTTTTGTCCGTTCTTTCATCTCCTTCTAGTGTTCCCTTCGCATTTTCCCCTTTTCCATCCACTTGTCTTGCTTTTGTTTAGTTTTCACTGTGTGGATTTAGATTTCCTTCCCTTCCCTTGCATGCTGAGAGAGAATATGTTGTTTCTCCACAGACCCCTGCGGTCTCTAAAACGCATCTCCTATCTCCACCTTCCAATCTCAGTTCATCCATCTACAATCTGGCAATAGGAATTATTTTACAGTTGTGTGTTAAGGATGCAGGTTGCTTATATAAAAGAATATTTTATGTGATAAAGACAAAAGAAAGCCCAAACCACCCCAGTGCTACAGCTGTAACGTTCTGAATGCAGATGTTCTTTGAGCACATATAGTGATGGAGAAAGATGTAGATTTCTGGGTCTGTGGCTGTAGAGACAGAGATGAGAGATTTATCTGAGGGGAACCAGTGTATCAATAATCTGACAAGGTGGGGGAATCTGCAAACATTCAAGGTACTTGGGGGTCACCAGGAAATGTGACACCTTAGGGTGCTTCCCGTGCTTTGGAAGAGGTAGGACTACAGGGCGGGTGCGCCGCAGAGCTGTGTGTACACTGACATTGGCAGGGGCATTTGTTTGTACTGCTCTGGTTCCGTGGGGCCCGGTGGCAAGGAAAGGCCCCTTGTGCTCTGGATTCTCCCCCTCCTTTGTGAATTTGCACTTGGAAATATCTACCCACCTTTGGCAAATTTTTTTTAGATTTACGGGAGCTTTCTTGAAGCTGGTAGGAGTCTGTATCCTATAAATATTCCCAAAATGTTTTTCTATTCTCCAGCAACTCATTTCCTGAGAAATCAGATTGGTGATTCCCAAGTTGCAGGTGGATGCAGCAAAGGATTTATCTCTCTACCATCAGCTTGTTACCCCAGCAACAGGGCATATTTGGCATTTATAACTATGGATTTCCACCTCGGTGGTGTGGCGCATGGACTAGAGCCGTAGAGAATGGAAGCTGGAGGGGACAATGAAGGGGTAGGGGGAGACGTGGGCACTTGCATACAGGGAGGATTCCACCTGCATACTGAGCAGGATGGATGTTTCTCTGGGTTTCCTACGCAATGCTTTATAATCTCAATCAATACGGTGATGGAGAAGTGCCAACCCACACTCTTCGCTGCGTCTGCCCACTCTGCCCTGCTGGGGCACCCCACTCTGACCTGTCACCCTGCCTGCTGGCCCACCACCCACCTCTGGCAGCATCCCCTGGCCCCGGAGTGCAGAAATGCTTGGTTGTTCAGGATACTGCCCCTCTTGAGTCAACACATCAGGCCATGCCAATATGGCATTTCAGAGGACACTGTGCTGCAGAGAATGGATTCACATATTGGAAGTAGTGCCCTTGAGGGGAATGGCTCTGTATCCTACTCTCCACCAGCTCTAAGCCACGCTGTGCTCAAAGTATTGCTGGGTTGTAATAAATCTTGGTCTCCAGGGGGTGGGAGAGTGGGGGATTATCTGGGGATGGGGGTTGTAACTAGGCCATGTAATATAATCTCTAAGGCCCATTTGGCAGGGAGTGGGCATGGGGGAGGGGTTTTTAATTTGTAATGATTTTTTTTCTCTCTCCCCTCCCTTCCCTCCCCCCCACCCCTTTATTTCTCCCTTTTCCTGCCCCGGAGCCTCTGTGATAAAGATTAATTTGCTATTTCTGGGCCTGTGACATTTTTCAGAGCCTCCTGCTGGCTGCTGCCTCCATGCCAAGCCTGGCTGGGCTCCAGCCAACAGGATTAGCAAGGAGGGGCCAAGGGAATATGGTGCTCACCATGGAGTGGGGAAAGAAGGAGCAAGGGACTCTCAGAGAAGGTTATTATGTGCATAGGATGGCTGACTGGAAGTGTACCTGGGTATGTGTGTAGGTCCTGGGCCTTAGTCTAGAGGATGCCCACACAAGTGATAATGGCTGCATGCAAGACTTGTCCCCTGGGGACACCCCAAGGGAAGATGTAGCCTGGATCCTTTAATTATGGCTTCATTGAGGTAAAGGATTTAGCATTTGGAATATGTCTCCAGAGTCAGGCTACTTCTGCCTTTGGAGTTCACTTTTTTTTTAACTGCTCCAGCTTTCCTGGGCACCCATATGCCTCTCCATGTATTTCTGATAAGATAGCAATGAGGAGACCAGAAGGAACACGTTGTTTCTGATGAGTCTCTCAAGAGTAGAACTGAATAAAGATAACTTCTTCCTCCCAACCTATTTTAGACTTCTTTATTTCCACAGAAGAAGGTGGGGGAGGGGTGGTTGTTACTTGCCACTGGATGATATTCTGCTCATTTTCTACTGAATCTGCCATTGCTGGCTAATACATTCCTGTCCTCCATCCCTTGCCTGAAACCCACTTCAGCAAACAAGCACAAACCCTGGATTGAAGCTGAGTATCAGGGCATCGTCATGGAGAATGACAACACAGTCCTGCTCAACCCACCGCTGTTCGCTCTGGACAAAGACGCTCCACTGCGCTATGCAGGTAGGTGGATACCAGCTCTGGGAAGGGTGGGAGGTAGGGACAGACTTACAAAGAGGCAAAGACAGGGTGACATTCGTTCCTGTGCTGGATCCTAGCTCTCTCCAGGAAACGATCACCTCCAAACCTCGTTCCAAAGGAGGTCCCTAGTGAAGTCTGGAGGCAATTTGGGCACAGCTTGATTTAGGATGCTGTGAGCTGTTTCCTTAGGGAGAGAAATTGAGGGTGGAGTCAGCTACTTTTTGACGCAGTTCTGCTATTTCCAAAGATCACATGCACAGTGCTGTGTCTGTGAGCCCTGGAGAAAGCTGGTAGGGCACACTTGGTTGGCAGTGCTACATCCTCTCACAGTAAGCACAAATGCCTGTTACAACAGATGAGGTTTTACAAGGGTTTTATTCCTAATGCTTGCTTAGGCCATACCTGGAGCTTCCTCACACATCCTCTCTCAGCTTTGGGAGAGGAAAAGTGGTCCTTCTGAGCTGAATTTTAGGATTTAGGTGACCCTATCTGCAGTTTCCTGCGGTACTCTGCGCCTCCTGCGTGTGTGGGTGGATGAGACATCATGGATCTACATGCTCTGGCTGTCTATTTGCAGTATATGGCCTGTTTTACCTCACTGAGGGCTGCAAAGGAGAAATCAGGTGCTCCCTCGGGACTGTGGCTGTGTAGCACTAACACATGTAGTTTGAGCCTTGTAACCTCTAATCCTTCGTGATGCTGGTCAGCACTCCTTGTCAGGGGAGCAGTCTCCAGTAGATGGCAATCTGCACCATTAATGGCTGTAGGGGATGGCAGGAGGAACTCCTAGTGAACTAAAAATTGTTCAAAATGAAGGGTGATAATGAGGAAGAATGGAGAGTGCAAGTTAGAAAGGAAGAAAATATGGAAAAGGAAAGCAAGGGGTACAGTGTGCTCTCCTCAGTCGTTTTCTTTCTCTCCTTCTTCTCTGCTTTTGTGTGTGCCAGGTGAAATCTGTGGCTTCAGGATTCATGGGTCAGGGGTACCTTTTGAAGCTGTGATCCTGGACAAGGCTACAGGTGAGGGGCTGATCCGGGCCAAAGAACCAGTGGATTGTGAAGCACATAAGGAACACACATTCACCATCCAGGCTTATGACTGTGGAGAGGGACCTGATGGAGCAAATACCAAGAAATCACACAAGTAAGTTCATGCAGACATTGCTGCATGTTACAAAATGTTATCTGTCACAGGCACACAAAGGAAAGTTGCTGTGGAAACACTTTCTTTAGCAAGAAGTATTTTTTGCTATCTGTGATACTGTAACTCAACATGTTAAGAAGACCCAAAATAAAATAGTCCCTGACTGTCACATGACTGAATACACTAGAAATGAGAGCTTTCTGACAGTGGTGTCTAAGGGTGATGTTTTATATTGCTGTACATAGGCAGGAGGTCCAGACTGCATTATTATTCCTTTGCTCTTTCTGTGGGATTGGAAACCATTGTCCAAGCTCCTGCGTTGACAGCATTGCTGCATTGAAACCAAAGTCTCTTTCCTTGTTCTTGCTTCTGACAGCTGGAAATTAGAGTGGTCCACTTTAGGGGACTGACTTTGAAACTTGGGTGGTGTATGGCTCCTAGCAGCTCATCAGTTCTTGTTGGTGCCTCTCTGTGTCAGGGCCACAGTGCACGTTCGAGTAAACGATGTGAATGAGTTTGCTCCTGTCTTTGTGGAAAAGCTGTATCGCGTGGCAGTGACTGAGGGAAAGCTGTATGACCGCATCTTGCGTGTGGAGGCCATCGATGGAGACTGCTCGCCACAGTACAGCCAGATCTGCTACTATGAGATCCTGACCCCCAATATTCCCTTTCTGATTGACAACGATGGTAAGAATCCACACCCGCCACACACCACTCCCTCTTTCCTGCTTTGCTCCTTCTCTGCCAGTCCCATTTACAGGCAGAGCTGTGCTATGTGAATTTTCTAGCACTGCTGATATATCTGGGTGAAGAGATGCAGGAGCTGTTTTGTGAGGTGCTATAGTTTGTTACAGAGTGGCACTGGGCAGGGGGAATCAACCCCTTTTTTGGCTGTTTTTGTCATTGATCAAAAATAAGAGTGATTTTTAGAAGGAATATCTTTGAGAAGACTGTCTTTCCTCTCCCTTGATCTCTTTGTTTTGCTAACCAGGGAACATCGAGAACACAGAGAAGCTGCAGTACAGTGGAGATCGTGTCTACAAATTCACAGTGACAGCCTATGACTGTGGAAAGAAACGGGCTTCTGATGATGCTGAAGTGGAAATCCAGGTGAAACCCACCTGCAAGCCCAGCTGGCAGGGTATGAAACCTCCAAACACAGATATGTCCTCCCTTTGCTTTTGCTTAACTACCACTCAGTCTGGCTCATCGCAAATGTTTGTACATACACCTATAAATTTGTAAGCCCTTTTATATGGTTCAGTTTTGGCATCAACACATCCTCATCAGGGGATGCAGCAGACATCTAAGTCTGTTGCAAAGCCACAGGAAGGCAAATTCTAACACTGGAAAAGGAGTTCACAGTGATCCAAGGAATGATATGTGTTTCATAAGGTTCATAGGCTGTATTCAATGTAGATTGTTTCTGAGCTGCTCACCTTGAGGATGTTTGGCTTCTAGGGGTTTTTTGTGCCTGCAGGTTCACCTTAGTCTATAGAATTAAGGGGAAATTGACACAGCTAAACACCTGCTTTGCCTGATAAGAGAGGTTGACCAACCAAGCAGTGATGCCACATCAGTATAAGCTGTAGAAGCAGAGAACTTGGATTCTGTGCTTCTAGGAAACCTTCCCTTGCATTGATGCCAGCTGCATAAAGCTGTCTTTCCAATGTGAAAAGGGCCAAAACTCTGGACTACTTCATAGATGCCACTTGTATGTGTGCCAAGTGTTCTGGCCTTGGGTCCTTGGCAGTACCTAACCCCTCTCTTCCACTCCTTTTCCTTAGGCTGGAACAAGAGGATTGAGTACACCCCAGGTGCAGGCAGCCTCGCGCTCTTCCCCACCATTCACTTGGAGACATGTGATGAGCCCCTGTGGAACATCCAGGCCACGGTGGAGCTGCAGACAAACCACGTGGCCAAGGGCTGTGACCGGGATAATTACTCTGAGAAGTCACTGCGCAAACTCTGTGGTAAATTGGTTCTTTCCTGATCTGAGAGCAGCTGTGGCACAGCACCCTGCCCCTTCCTCTGCGGGGGTAGACACTGGTAGCTCTGTGCCTCACACAACAGAGATGGTGGGGGATGCATTGCTAACATCGGTCAGTGGAGCTGGGAGGACACCTAGCTTGCATGCTGCATTGAGGGGCAGTGGGCATTCCTGCCCATATTTCATAGAGTTGTGGAAAGGTGTGGGCTGGAAGGGACCTTAAAGATGATGTAGTTCCAATTACCCTGCTGTGGACAGCAACACTTTCCACTAGACCAGGTTGCTCAGAGTCCAACCTGGCCTTGAACACTTCTAGGGATAAGGCATACACAATTTACTTATTTTATAAGCGGCTACCTGTGCTTTCCTTGCTGGGAAGCCAGAGGTTTCTGTGCATTGCCCCAGTATACAGAGTCTGTTGGACCTCCCTCAGCATAGATGGAAAAGTCATAATCCTTCTCTAGGAGAAGGCCTATGGACAACTCCTCCTCTCTCTGTGCACTGGGACATTACAATGAGCCTTCTAGCACCCTCTTCATCTGTTCACCAGTTCTCAGTCTCCTTATTCTCCTGTGCCAACATTCTTGACTCCTTTCCTTCTTGGTAGGTGCTGCCTCAGGAGAGATTGACCTGCTGCCAGTGCCCAGCCCCACAGCAAACTGGACCGCGCGGCTCTCAGTGCACTACAGCCAGGACAGCAGCCTCATCTACTGGTTCAATGGCAGCCAGGCTGCCCAGGTGCCTGTGGTGAATGGGCCAAATGCCCGTGAGGGCCTGAGTGACCACTTCACCTTGTCTGTATGGATGAAGCATGCCGTGGTACCTGGCAAAGGCAGGCGGGAAGAGGAGACAGTGATCTGCAGTACAGTGCGGAGTGGTGAGACACTTCTCCTGGGGTGGTGACACTTCTGTCCTCTGCCTTTAATTTGTTAGAATGGATTGTCCCTGCAGGGAGAAATCTCTTGTGTTTGGGAGCAGAACCTGGGCAGGGGTCCCTCCTTAGGAACACAGCTTCTTTAGGTGTTTAGGTTTTTTCTGAAAGCGCTCAAACCCACTGTGAGAATACAGTGCTGAGTGCCAGTCGTGCAGGATAGAGTGGGCTGCTGAGTTCTGGCTAGTGATACTACCCAGAGGTGTGATGTGTAACTCCCTGTGCTTGTCCCTGGCAGAGGAGGGCTACTCGCACTACTCCCTTTCTGTGCATGGCTGCCGGATTGCTTTCCTCTACTGGCCATTGCTGGAAAGTGCAAGGCCTGTGAAATTCCTCTGGAAGCTTGAGCAGGTGAGGAATCATTTGCCTCTTCCCCATGTCCCTTCTCCTCTGCCCTTTGCTGATCCCTTCCTCTGCTGTTGGCCGTAGGTCTGCGATGATGAGTGGCACCATTATGCCCTCAACCTGGAGTTCCCCACTGTCACGCTCTACGTGGATGGCGTCTCTTATGACCCTGCCCTCATCCATGACAATGGCCTCATTCACCCGCCACGGCAGGAACCCTCGCTCATGATCGGAGCCTGCTGGACTGGTGAGTGCCCACTCCCCAAACCACGCTCCTCCCACGGGGGGTGAAAAAGGGGAGAAGACGTGAAAGAAACACCATCCAATACTAAATGGTGCTAGCCACATTGCAGCCAACTTGCTCCCTTGGCACCTAAGCCAATGTGGCTCCTTCCTTCCTTATGGACTAAGGTTATAACAGCTCAGGGAAAGGTGTCACTGGCAGCTTCATGGACAACAGCCATAGAATATGTAATGGATAACCAACTTTCAGGCAGAGGAGAGTTGAAACTCTGTACCTCATTCAGACACTGGCATTTCTATCAAAGCCTTTCACCAGAGAGCAGGCAGTACTATTTATGCTGCTGATTGTATTGATGGGGATTTCTGTGTCTTGAAGATCTATATGAAGAAGACACCAGTCATTCTGTACAGGAATTGTGTTGGAAGATAAAAATCAGGTTACGAACAAAGTTAGGCCACTACCAGATTAAAATCTGTTCTGTGGAGATGTAAGGCTGCATTTCCCAGGTCTTTTCAGGTCTCCTGCAAGACTGAAGCAGGACAGAATGAAAAGAATTTGCCTGCTGCTTGCCTTCACTCCGGCAGAAATTTCTAGCAAGATCAAATCTTTACTGTAGTGCTGCTTCTCCTTGGTCAGGGATCTTCCCACAGCTCTGTGCTCTCGATTGGCCTTCTGCAGACAACAAACACCTATCAACTTGGCATCTCGCTCTGGAGCTTTCTGAGTTTCAAACAGATGTTGAGATTATGGCTTGTTGTGAACATGGATAATTCCGAAAATAGATAACACTGGGAAATGATTTAAAAAACCCAAACACTGTATTTGCTCCTCTAAACAGTTACTCATCCTACAGTCTCACTATCTTCATGAGAGGGACTCTGCCCTCTGTCATCTGTGATGTGCTGTCTCTAAGATTCAAGGGTACAGTCTTTGGCACAGAGCTGTTTTTGTGGACTGGCCAATACAAGCACTTGTGTTGGTACTTTCCTGACCCTGTAACTACCATCTTCCAATGCCTTATTGCTTATCTGGATGTTGTCCTTTTGCAGAGGAGAAAAACAAAGAGAAAATGAAAGGAAGTGAGAACTCCACTGATACTATACAAGGTAGGGAAAAGAAAGAAGATGGTTCTCTTCCCCTCTTCACTGTGCCTGACTGTCACATCTTGCATGGTGCCTTCCTCATACAGCTTCCCCACCTTCCCCAGAGTCCTGCCACCTCCCACTGCCTTGGGAGGAACCCCCTTATTTGGCAGATTGGCCCTTGATACCTGTGGAGCATGAAAAGGCTGATGGAAGGACTGCAGCCTGCTTTGAGAGATAGAGTATGCTTTTCATGTGGAGAAAGAGTCCTCATGCCTGAATATTAAAGCTGCTCTATGAAGAACACAATAGCCATTAGAGACATCAGGAGATGTCACCTCATCCCTATCTATCTGTGGAATGTATAGTTTTTTTTACAAGCCCTCACAGGAAGCAGAGTGAGAAGGGGACAAGAAATTGTTTCCATCTGGCATTCAGCAGTATGGCAGAAACTTCTCTATGCTACCCACTGTTCACTGCCCTAGTCTTTCTGTTGGTTTGTTTTTCTCGCTTTCCCCCCATCTGGAATTCAAAAACTCGTCATCTCTCTTCTTCAGCATCCCGTCTTTTTTTTTTTTTTTTGTCTTTGCTTTTCCATGTCCTGTGCAACCCTCTGTCTCTCCCTATTTCCCTTAACATCTGTATATCTCTCATATTGTTGCTTTTTCCGTCTGGGCTTTTCCGTGCCTCATGCACCCCTCTGTCTCTCTGTACCTCCCTTACAGTGTAAGTCCCTCACACTGTTGCTTTAGTGGTTTTGCTCTCTTCCTTGCCATGTCTCTCACACCCTCCACCTCCCATGTTTCCCTCAGGAGATCCTCTGTCGATACACCACTACTTCCATGGTTACTTGGCTGGCTTCACTGTGCGCCCTGGTAGCTTGGAGAGCCGGGAGGTTATTGAATGCCTGTATGCCTGCCGTGAGGGGCTTGATTACAGTGACTTCAACAGTCTGGGCAAAGGGATGAAGGTATGCCCATCTGCCCAGCTTGCATGAGTTTCCTCCACTCTCCTCCCCTGCCTTGCTTCCTAGGACTTTGCCTGCTCCCCCACCTCTGACAACTCCTCACCTTTCTCCTTTGTGTCTCACTTAGCCTGGACTCTGGGCATTTGCCAAGGAACCATGAGTATTTTCTCTTCCACTTGTAGGTTCATGTGAACCCCTCTCAGTCCCTGCTCACCTTGGAGGGTGATGATGTGGAAACCTTCAACCATGCAATCCAGCACGTGGCTTACATGAATTCTCTGCGCTTCGCTACCCCTGGGGTCCGGCCTCTCAGGCTCACCACTGCTGTCAAGTGAGTGGACAAAGCAGCACCTCCAGCTAAGTTCAGCAAGAAGGTTACCTCTTTTTGGACTAAAGTTACATGCACTCACCTTGTATTTCTAATCGATAGTCCCAAAATGGATAAAAGTCTTCCTGAAAATAAACATTAAAGTATCCAATATCCAAATGGATACTGTAATACCGGTGTCTAGGGTCTATGCATAACTTCTGCTTTCACTCACAGTGTTCCAGGCTTCTGGTTTTAATTTTCTCTGTGGTGTGTTGATATGACCAAGCCACCTGAAACCCAGTGGTGTCACTCCTACCACACGTCTCTGTCTTGCACAGCAGGCTATAGGGAAGCTTTAGGAAGACTACTGGAAAAAGGATATTCCCTTCACTGGAAGTAATTGGCAGGAGGCATTGTTCGTAATGTTGTTGGTGGAAGCTTGAGCCAACTGATGCTTTCTACTGCGCTCCTTCAGGTGTTTCAGTGAAGAGTCCTGTGTCTCCATTCCTGATGTGGAAGGCTATGTTGTGGTGCTACAGCCTGATGCCCCCCAGATCCTGCTGAGTGGCAGTGCCCACTTTGCTCATCCTGCATCAGACTTTGAGTCTCCTGATGGGATCCCCCTGTTCCCCAACCTTCAGATCACCTGCTCTATTTCTCACCAGGTGGAGGCCAAGAAGGATGAGAACTGGCACGGTACCGGTGAGTATAGAGCAAGATGTAAAAGACAAACTGTAAAGACCTATGAGAGTTGCGGTCCTGCAGAGGAAGTAGAGCCCCTATAATTACATCTGAAAGAGAGAGTTTACAAATATAGAAGCAAGGCACATTGTCTGTCAATATGTAGGCTAATCGGCTCTTATCCCTTTCTGCTCCTCCCTGTACTTTTTCTATCCACTCAGTTCCTTTGCCTCACTCTCTCCTAATTCTTTCCCAGGCTGCTCATTCCTAATCCCTTTTACATTTTACCTACATTTCCCTTTATTGAATCCAGCACTGGATGAATGTCCTGCCTGTTACCCTCTCTACCCCTGCACTTAGTCTTCCTTCTTTCCTGCTTTCTTCCCTTATTTCTTGTCGCTTCCCTTCTCTTCCTGCATGATTTCTGTGAATTCCTCAGTCAGTTTCCTCACACCCTATAATACCTCATTCTTCAATTTCTCTCCATCATCCTCAGATTATTTCTCTGCACTCTATGCTCTATGTGTTCTTCCACTTCTTCCATATCTCCTTTGGAATTTTTGCTCCTGGTTTTCTGTTTAGAAGCTTTGCCTTTCCTCATGCAATGAGTTTCTCAACTTAGAGCAGATTGGTCTTAGCCCTGCTGAAGGCAGATAATTATTGAATGTGATTGCCATGTTAAAGAAGATAAGATCTCAACTATGGTAACCGGCAGTCATGAGACAGGGAAAAGCAGGCAGGGCTTGGGAATGTGTGAGCATTGTTCTTAATTTGCACATTGTCGTTGTCAACAGATTCCTTACAGCCAAGATGTGTTATCATGAACCAGTCTGATAATAGTATGTTGTTACAAAATAAAGTGACTTTATTATGTGCATAAATAATATCATTAGAACCATGGGGACTCCTGCAACAAGTAATTAGACTGACAGTGATTTTACTCAAGGTCAGTGCTAGCCAGAGAAGGAAAAGTAATTGCATATGATATGAGCACATTTAAGTAAGTGGGTACCGCTCTTGAGTAACTCCCGCCTTCACTGATGGCTGTCTGGCCGTGTCTTCTTTCCATTTGCATCTCAGTGACAGACACACGAATGTCAGATGAGATTGTGCACAACCTGGATGGCTGCGAGATCTCACTGGTAGGAGATGACTTGGACCCAGAGAGGGAATATCTGCTCCTGGATGGGGCACTGCTGCAGCAGCGGGGCCTGGAGCTTGTTAACACCTCTGCCTACCTGACCATCACAGGTACATCCTCTCCTTGGTCACAGCTGTCTAGTTATGTCTCTCTCACTCCCATCACTGGGAAGAACACTTAACCTGATGTAAGAAATGTGTTGGCATACTTTGAGGCACTCGGAGATTTGATGAACTCCTGGCTTTTGGAAGTCCCAGGCCATTTCCTTGGGGAGGTGGCTTCTCCTCTACCACTCACCCAGGCTTGTATCACTCCTCTGGACTTACTCCTTGGGGTTTGGTGTTCTCAGGTGTCAGCAACATTTTGCATCACGTGACCGAGGGACAACATCCCACCACTTTGTGGACTGGTACAACACTATTGTGCTCTCCAGAACTTAACAGGGCTGTTGCTCTTGGTCCTTCCTTCCCTTCCACTTGTTTTATCAATGCAAGTAGGGATCATGTCCTTAGCAGCGAGCTCCATCTCAGAGCCCTTCCTAAAATTAATGAACCCAGCATTGCCTTGGATTCCTCTATAGCTCCTAGTTGCTATAGGGTTATGATGCCAGATGACTTTGAAGCAGGAGCTTCCTAACCCCACACCAATTCTCTCTTCTTGTCTCAGGTGTGGAGAGCATTGCAGTTTACGAGGAAATACTTCGGCAGGTCTCGTACCACATCAACCACGGCGCTGCGCTTTATGAAAGGAAGTTTCACCTGTCCTGCACTGAGATGAATGGGCGCTACTCCAGCAATGAGTTTACTGTTGAGGTACAAGACCAATACATGCACATTTAGGTTCTTCTGCAGGCATGGAGAGGACATGGTGGATGGGAATGCACACAGCGTAGAATGTACCATGGACACAGGGCTGAGTCCTCTCACTCTGGTCTTTCTACAGGTGAATGTCCTCCACAACATGAACCGGGCTGCTCATCCTAATCATATTCTGAGTTCCCAGCAATTCGTGCACCGAGGCCATCATTTACCCCCAGAGCTGTCTGGGCACAGTTTGGCAAGCACCCATAACAACCCAAGTATGTAACACTATCTTCTGCGTTTATTCTTTCAGGTCAGGATGCTGATTTTCTGATATCCTGGCAGAACCTATAGCAGAGGATTCCTTTCAGGCTCCCTATACCCATTCTCATGTTCTCATTATACTGTCCTGTCCCACTTGTCATTAGCCAATGGACTGCAGTCTGTGTCAAATTGTATTTTAGAGCACGGTGCAACAATCCTCCTCTTGTGGTGTGTTGTTTTCTTGATGTAGAAGCAGCCTGAAATCTACACCTCAGAGGGTCTATAAAGAACCTCCATGAGCTGGATGATTTCATTTACACACCTTGTAAAGGTGCTGTGCATGCTTGTGTAATTTTATAAAGAAGCTTCAACAGCAGGAGGGAAATATGTGAGTCAAGACTGCCACTGCTGTAAAAAAAAGAGATGTGGTAGTCAGCAAGGCAGAAAAATATAGGAAATGGCACTACAAAGACAAGAGGAGGATTCTTGCCCCCAAAACAGAGAAGAAGCATGAAAGCTAGACTAGATGTTGGTTTGTGCTGGTAGCTCTGTGCCACAAGCATGAACACAGTCCAACTGGTTTCTTCTAGGCTGTGAAAGCACAGGACTTTTTAGACATTTTGGTCCCATGCTGTAGGGTACAAACAAGGCACCTTTAAGCTATCTTTTGCTGCAGCTTCCTGCAGCAGCTGATTCCAAGTTAGTCCAGTCCTGCAGCTGGCACTTCAGGGACAGCCTATGTATGCACCAGCCTTTGTCACTCCTCTCCCCAGCTCTGCCTGACGGCAGCAGAAAACTTGTCATTGCTGTACAGAGCCATAACAATCAGCAAGGGCCTGGATGGATTTTGCAGAGAAGGTGGATATCTGGGGAGTTAGGGCTCAGCCTACAGGCCTAGAACAAACAGGTGGAAGTTGGGTTAAGGGTCTTAGATAAATGTAAAGTTTTATCCTGTGGAGAAGCCAGGCTTTTACCATGGCACTAGGTAGAAAGTTATCATAGCCTTCTCATCTTCCCTCTGTGCCATGCAGGCATCTTTTGGATTCTTGCTTTCTCTACTGCTTGCACAGAAACAACACCCTCTGTAAATCATCCTCGAGCCCTTAAAGGCTTTCCTCAGCACACATTTCTCCCTCCCAAGAGGGGGATACAGATACCTGCTGTGCAACAGATTCTGGCGAATTCTGTAGATAAAGATGTGCGCAGTCTACAGGACAGGCCAGTATCAGAGAGTGCCTGGATCTACACATCCTGGAAAACCTCAGGAGAAAACACAGGACTTGAAGGCAGGAACTGCCTGTGCCCAGGGGAGCAGAAAAGTCAGGATATGTTCAGGCCTAGGCCAAAAACCCAAACTCTGCCCAGGAATCTCAGCTCCTGCATGTCAGGTTAGAAATGGATATTTCCGTGACTGACTCTTACCACACCTTCTCACTTTCTTTCTAAGTGGTCCCCAGTGCTGCCACTGTCATCATTGTGGTGTGTGTGGGCTTCCTGGCACTTATGGTGATCCTTGGCATCCTTCGCATCCACTCCCTGCACCAGCGGGGAGTGGGGCAAGAGGTCCCTGGGGCTGCTGAATCAGGGCACACCAGCACTGGAGGCAAAGAGAGCGACATGTTCTGGGACGACTCGGCCCTCACCATCATCGTCAACCCCATGGAGGTGAGGAGCAGCCACAGTGGTTGGGGCTGGGCAGGCAGCTCGGTTGTCAGATCCTTTCACTTATCGCATGTCTCACCTCCCCAGTCCTACCAGAGCTGTCAGGAGAGGGCAGCAGGAAGCATTGAGGGCAGAGCTGGTGAAGGCATGGAGGATGAGGAGGACAGTACCGACTCGGAGACACCCGACTCCCCGGACAGCAACGACGTGGATGATCGACACATCATTGGCAAAAGCAACGTCTCTCACCGCTACTAGGAGCTTTAAAACACCAGCCCAGTGGATCCCCCCCAAACCATATGGCTGGAAGGAGGAGGTGTCTTACTTTCAACTTCTTTCTTCCCCCACTGTGTACACATGTGCTCCTCCCTCATTTGTCCATTTCTGCCTCCCGTGTTCCTTCATCTTCTGCCATTCCTATTGTGGACATTCCCCACATTAATGACCCCCCATCTGGCTCTCTAGAAACATGTGTTAGGGCACTTACACATGATCGTGGCATGGTTCAAACTATGATCCAGATGTTGGAAAGAACAGAAATCTGAAAGGCAGAGCCAGCCATAGGGCTCAGAGTGGGGTCTCTCACAACCTCTACCCAGATATTATATATATATATATTGTATATTTTTTCAATGTTGTCATTTGAGGTTTATTCTCGTTTCATGCAAAAAAAAAAAAAAAAAGAAAAAAAACAACCAACAAACCACTGCAGCTTGTGTCGCTTTGTAAAATTGTCAATACTCCTAAACTAAAGGAATGAAGGTAAGAAAGATGAGGAAACAAAGTGGATTTTAAAATAAATGGATTTCAAATAAAATATTCAGGGCTTCTTCAGTTTTTCACTACAAGCAGGGACAGAAAAATGTAGCCTCTAATGTGAGACTGGAGGCTGTCCAGAGCACGTATTTACTGAAATTACTTATCTTGGGGAAGGGTTATATTTTTTAGCATATGTGATGAAACAAGAAAAACACATCACTCCTGACTGTACCCTCTGCCTTTTTGAGATTCAAAATACTCTTTGTAAACACAGTGTAGCCTTCCCCAGGACACAAGGCTAGGAACCCACAGAGGAACAGCAGGCACCTAAGCCTCTCACAGGCAAATATAGCACATGCACGAAAACTGAATTCCTGATTATGGAAAAAAATAAATAAGGCTCTTGCCATACACTTAGTGTATCGTCAATAGAAACAGGCCAAATCTCCTTAGCTTCATCCATCTTCCCACCTGATCTGCTTTTTTTACCAGCATGAAAAAGTATTTTTTCATATCAGGGGTTCCAGCTTGTATAACAGCTGGAACAGAGTATAACAGAGCACTTCTGAGGGAAGGAGGTGCCCTCCTCTTTCTGCTGAGAAGGGTGGGGATGGAAACACATCAGATACTGGGAAAGCACGGCTCTGAGCCCAGCAGTAGCATGGCTTTTTAGGGTAGTGCTCCACTGCAGGTTGTGCTTCTTCCCTTGATATACTTGGTCTGGTTTTTCAGACCTTGCAAGACAAAAGCAGGCTGTCAGCTGCCTGACACGTGTTGGGGCAATGGCAAACATTAAGGACCCAAAGGAAAATTCTGCAAGTTGTTGGCAGCCAAGGTTGAGAAATCCTCCTGAGGAGCAAGAAGGCAGCGCAGTAGGTGAAAGTGGAAGAGCCCCTCTGAGGGCATGAAAGGTTGCAGCACAAAATCTCTGCTTGCTGCACTTCTCAAATGCAGCTCCAGCCTGTCTTTATGCCCAGCTGTACCCATGTATGGTTGTTATTGGGTCCAAAAGAAGTGAAGATGCTGAGGCTAAGACACTTCTATGCTTTCTGCTTTGTTTCTTTCCCAGTAAGTTCCACGTCCTTGTTTCATCCAGGGTAATTACAACAGGCACTGTCAAACCTGACATCTTGATGCACTGGAATAATTCAAGTCTCCAGAAAGAAAAAAGGCTACGTTATGCACACTGGAGCAAAAAACTTGGCACAAAATAGTCTTATGTCCTGAGAATGCCTGACCTGTTCTGATCTGTGACCAGTTCTGATCTGTGACCAAAACCACCACGTCTCAGAGCACTGAGAAAGACCAGGTCTCAGGACCATGAGGTCCCTGTACGTCTACAGCAGCCTCAGCCAGGAGCTACAGCATGCTTAGAAGGTGGAAGAGGCAAAATGTACGATGACTTCATAGGTAGCCATTGTGATGGCTGCGTTTGGGATCTGGCGGATCAAGTGAGCCAGGAGCCCTCGGTATAAAGCCGAGGGTCCCTCTTCATGGACCACAAGCTGCACAGTCTGTATCAATGAACGGTATCGTGACCCTTCTTCTCGCAACCGTGTCCGAATGACCTCTGGAGAGACAGGAAGGGAAGCGACATATTAGCACATGGATCCTCCAGACACAGCATCTCCCATCAAGGGTAACAGAATTAAGGAGAGGGGATCACTGCACACTCACCATGTGGATATGCAATGCACGTAGCACATGTTTTAGAGACAGCAGCAGCACCCATTAGTCCAAAGAAATCATGGTTGTTTGGTGAAGGTGTGAGTGGTGGGGAATGGGAATGATGTCTGTTTCTCAGCTCCTGTTTCAGTGCTTCATAGATGACAAAGTGTATGACGGTCTCTGACACTCCAGCGTAGGAGGCAGTGACACCACGGTAAAATCCACGAAGGCCTTCAGTGCGGTACACGTGCTTGGCACACTGGAGAGCATTGCTGGCCAGCTCCCCCTTCGCCCTGCCAAGAGGAGAGAGGGTTAGAATGTCACACTGCTCCTCTGACCTAAAATGCTGTTGTGAACACAACCATAAGGCACTTCCCCAGTCTGTGACTGACCATGTTCTCTTGGCAAGTCACAGATCGCTCCCTACCCAACTCCACCCCCAAACTAGTCATAATGTGACATGGAGTGGCTCTGTATCGCTGGCCTGCTTTACCTGGCTTCCAGCTGCATCCTGGTTTTCACTAACCAAATAGGGTTGGTGAGTGTGGCCGAGCTCACGCCTAGAGAAAAGAAGAGGATGACAGGAATGAGAACCGGGATCACATTGATAGTTTGTGAAGAGGTGCTGATCTATCAGCTTCTGAACTCTGCTTGGCAAGCTGCAGGCATTTGCAATTTGAGAATGACCTTGAGAAGAGATATTTAGGGCAGGCTATTTGATTCTCCTCCCCTCTTCCAGTCATTGTCTGGTGGTAATTAGCCTCCAACAAACCCTACTACAGGCCCTGGTGCTACAAAGAGGCAGGAAGCAGCAAGCTAATTTTGCAAGAGTGGAGGATTTTGTTAGAAAACTGGGATATATCAAGAGAAAGATTCTGTGAGTGGTCTAAATTACACACTGCCTTCTCCCTCTCACAGCTGAATGGAGCTCTGATAGAAGCGGTAAAGAGTTTGAAGAGGTGAGCCCAAGAAGAATGAAGACTGAGAAAACACTTTGGTTACCCGAACTCACTTCTCCAGGTGTGGAGGGAGAAAATCTGAGAGAGAGAGCAGGACTGATGGGAGGAGCAAAAGAGAAGGAATGAAACCTGTTGACGCTTAGAGATCTAAGGACCCCTTGGCTCTGATTTGAGACAGAAAAGGCTCACCTGCACCGGCTGCTGCTAGTACGTGTACCTTCTTGGACTCGGGTACAAGGACAGCATTGAGCCTCTCCTTAATACCAGAATAGGCAGCAAAATACATAGCCCTGGTTGGAAAGAAATACAGAAGACGTTATAGCTCCTGTATGAAGAGCAGAGACACTGCTGTGGGTCTCACTCCAACTTTTCTTAGTCCCTGCACAGGTTTATCAGGTTTGTTTTGTGACATCAGACACCATTTAATCCAGACCCACAGCAATCATCTTAATACTATGATCTGAAGCTCCAGAAAACGTTTGTGTGAAGGGGTCCTGTGGCACATAAGCATAAGACTCAGACTGCTTTCAGAATGTGGAGCAATAGCTATCACAGAGGTCCCCTAAATACCGTACAAGCTGAGCCATTGCCACGCAGCAGTACTTACCGGGAAGGAGCAACCCCAGCAAGGTTTGGACCCAGACCTCGGAACAGGGATCGCAGGCCTTCCTTCTCAAGGATGGCCCTACAGAAGGAAATGAACAGAAAAATCAGCAGAATAACTAAGCTGGGGGCTCTCCTGTTTCTCCTCCTTCTTTGTTCTTCAGAATTTCTTGTAGCGTCCTCTCCTCACCTCCCATGTTATCCTTTTTCTGCCCTGCTCTCATTTTCTCTCCAACTACTTCTCTCTCCTTCAGTCATAGAATCATAAAATGGTTTGGGTTGGAAAAGACCTTAAAGATCATCACCTTAAAGATCACCCCCCTACCACGGGCAGGGACACCTTTCAGCAGCCATTTCTTCTCACTCTTGCTGACACCATCCTTCTGGGTCTGATCAAACCAGCAGCTCAGAAATTTCTCACAGTCTCCAAAGATGCCTTGTGGACTCAGAGTTCAAAGCACAGATCAGTGGTGAGAAGCAGATGTACCTGTGCTCTCATGAAACCTTCTGTCACACTCGCAGTATCCAGAACCTCAGCCCAAATGCTACTTCCATTTCTTTCTCTCTCTCCGCCTCTCAACCGCTTCAACTGATGGCCAGCCCTCCCCTCCCTGGTGCTAACGTGCACATTGCTCTATCCTACTCACCTCAGCAACTTGAGCACTCCAGGAGATGGTGGGGTGGGATTCATCAGCCTCATGCTCATCCCCGGCAGCTGTACCTCTGAGAGGCACAGAGGCCGCAGCGCCAGCTGGGATGACTGTAAACGTGTCTTCACCACCTCCAGGGGACAGGTCAGGATGGCTCCAGCTGTGCCACCACACCTAGGGCATAACACCACACTTAAGAATGACTTCTGTGCCATAATAGGGCAGTAATTCTGACCCTGCTTGTCCACAACTTCCCCCCTCTAGGAGAGGAGGTAGGCTAGGTACCCCAGCCTGCACCACACATGACCTCCTGCTCTGACACTGATTAACGTAGTGACAGCTGAGCTTGCCAGCCTCACTTTGAAACCTTACTCAGTATTTGAGACAAACAGTCCCAAGTCCATAGGGACTCAGCAGTCCCACCAAGAAAATATTTCTGCTGCCCAATGTCACAGCAATGCTTTCTGCTGAGATCACCAGGCACCATGCCTCACACCCCTCCACAGCCGCACTGGCTCTGAGAGGGGCAGCACAAAACTCTCCCACCCCTCAGCCTACATGTATCTTCAACTCATAATCCATTCACACTCCCAAATTTCCAGGGCCCTGTAAGCAAGATCTGTATTTTCTGCCAATAACCCGGCTCACCCCAAGCCTGACTTGCTTAATGACCAAGGACCCTGACCTTCAGCAGACAGAAGTTATTTTTGGAACTCGTGATCCATCACCATCAGTCTAGTCACACTGCAGGAAAGCTGGAAGGACACATATTCCCTTTTTCCCTTTCTACCACCACAAGTCAGATCTACCTCTTCAGATCCTTTGACTCTGCTCTAGAAGTTGTTTTCCTTAGAGGATGCTCAGTACCTGAAAGACCGCTTTGAGATGAATTTGCACGTAACAGCCATGCAAGAAGCTTCGACAAATGGACGATTGTTCACATGAGCTACAGCCAAAGCTGCTTTGTTTCACAAGAGATGGAGGCTTAAAAAAAAAAAAAAAGAAAAAAGCTTACTGTGCTCCAAAGAAAGAAAAGCCAACCAAAGAACTACAAGATACCAGGGGAGAGTCAGGTATATATCAACAGAATTACACGTGACCATACAGGACAGCAAATGGCTAGAGTTCTAAAGAATTCTTTTGAAAAAGTCTATACAGCTCAGCACACATATACATTGTTCTCCCAGGCTTTGCTCCTAGGGGTTAATTTATTATTGCCTACAGGTTAGGGAGTGGAAAAAAAAAAAAAAAAAGAGGCCTGGATGCCTATTGCAATGATATTCAAGAGCTGAAGATCTGACAACTAGAATATTACGCAGATAATGATGCCAGCAACTAGTATGCTATTCCATAACACTCATGCTGCTTTGTCAAGCCCTTGGCAGATCTATGCAGTGGTGATGAATCACAGAGCAGCCGATCAGCAGCAATTTCCCTCAGGAGATATGATGAGTGGTGGGAGTCTGGGAACACAACCCAAGAATTTAACTCCAGTTCAGAAGACCACACAAAGCAGAGCAGTAAACATTCTGGCTTAGATTCCCTGAATGAACAAGCTGATCAAGCACAGACTCTGAGACACAGCCTACACAGCAATCCAAGAGTTCTATGAGGCAAGGTCTCCTTTTATAAAGGTCATATTGATTCTTCCCATATAGACCATACTCACTCAGAGGTCCAACAGTCCTGTTATTTACCACAGTTTCCACTGATTTGTCTGATACAGGCTCCAGACTTACATGCCTGTTGTTTTCTTGATCAGAAGTGTAGTTTCCAGTTCAGGAGAAGATTAAGTATACTGGTGACAGATTAGGATGTCTAAAAGGTCTGAATAGAGCAGTTTCAACTTTTTATCTAAAAGCTGAGAAAACACTACAATAGGACAACATTTAGAGAAGCAATTGCTTGATATATCAAAGTTCTTCTCTCTAACAGTTCATAAGGAAGCACAACTCTATGTAATGTTCTTCTAATACCTCATTTCTTCAAAAAGTCCCTACCTGTGATGGTCAAGGTATGAGTTTGAACCCACACCTCCAGTATATATAAAAGTTTCCTGAGTTCAAGTTTCTCAAGCTACTGACACATATAGTGTGTGTCTGTCTTCAGAGAAGAATTATAAAAGCAATAATAAGAGTTTAAAACATTGTTACTCCTTAGCATGGTGATAATTTAATCAGCAGTAAGAGAGACTGAAGTGAATGGGGACCTCTGAGCCACTATGGCTCAACGGCGAGACTAAATAGGAGCAAAGAACACTCAAAGCTAAGGAAATGAGGTGTACCAAAACTAGAACAAATCTGAGCTATGTCATTTTACCATGAACTACATGATGATACAGCTGCTCACAGTGTATGAAAGGCATAGGTCTGTAAAATTCTTCTGTTTCAGGAGAAATGGAAAATTACATGACATTACTCTAGAAGCAGGAACAAAAGCAATTCCTGCAAAATATGATGAAGAGCAGCAGTTGACAAGCAGTACAACATGTACTCTCAGAGCAAAGCAGTGGCAAAAAGAACTAATTGAAGTAGGCAGGTAATTTTATCTTAGAAAATGGTACTTGCCTTAGATCTTGCTTTCACATTTTAAAAGGAAAACTGGAAAGTCTGAGGTGACAGAAAAAGAAGATTATTTGAGAAATACAAAAAAACACCATCAACATTTTTCCAGTGATCTGAAAAGTGTCTACGCACATCCACAGAGGATGTTTACAAGGTTTACTTGTAATTCTAAGTTTAGCTCTTACTTAGGCTAGCCAAAATTGAGATGGCTTGAAGATCTTAATTTAAAAATAACAATGTGAGGTCACACGACTCTATAGTTAAACCAGGCTTCTGTCTAGGCCATGGGCAAATAAAGGTCACCTGGAGAAGAGCAGGGGAAATTCTCATCTCCAGAACACTTGTCCCAGCTTCCTGCAATTTTCAGTTCAGGGATTTCCTCAGCCAGAAATGTTGCTTTGCTTTTAATAGCCTTCAACACATGCTTTTTCATTCATCTTTTTAAAATGCTTTCTGGACACAAAAATCCTTTAGCCCCAACTATCCTGTGGCCAGGAGTACCACAGTTTAGCCGCATGCTGTGTTAAGAATGATCTTTCATTAGTTTTGAATGAACCTCTCACAAGTTTCATTTGATGGTCCCCAGTTCTCGCACTAGAAGATAAGGGGAACAATTGTTCCTCATGAATAAGATCCTGTTTCATTAAGTAAAACAGTAATATTAACTATATATGGCAGCAATAAGATGAACTTCTCATTCATTTCTTGCTTTATTATCCTTTGGGTTTTAGTTGATTGTAATTCAAGGATTGTTGCTTAATAGAAGAAAATGGAAGAAAACAGACTGACAAAGTTCCACTAGTGACATTCTTCTCACTATACAAACTCTCATAGCTTTTCAGTAACCAAGATGGAAAATGAGGATGAGGAAAGGCTTAAAAAGAAAGCTAAGAAATAAGAATATATTGAGAAAGGCTAAGATGCAGTGACTATATAGTTCAAAGGAAAAATTAATAAAAGAGAATAACATATACAAAATAAAACTGGGAACAGAGAGGGCAAGTACATGTAAACAAAGATTGCCATAGTGTAACAACTGCATTAACTGCAGAAAACTGAAAATTTGCTAATTAAGAGCAATTAAACAATCGTGCGTTATTGCATGTGCTGTATCACAGGTTTCACTGTCACACGGACTCCAGCGGGCTTGTGGGATTTGGAAAGGCATTAGGTGGCTGCCTAAGCGAGGGACTTCTGCAGTTACTCAGCAAAGTCCAGAGGACCACAATTATCTTCTGCTTTAGGCATCATAAACTTGAAGCTCATTGTTTAGAGACTTGAAAGACAGAAAGGGGGAAACAGCACGTGAGAAGGGACTTGCTCAAGGGCACGCTTCTAATTCAGAGACGCACCCCTGGGATCCAACCACCTGACTCACCAGAATCAACCGCACTATTTAAAGCCAGAAAAGACACACAGGAATGCCAGCCATGCGATGCCGGAGAGCTGGCTGCCCTCCCAAACGCACGGATGCTCCACCATTTGCTCCGCTAGAGAGGCCTCGTGGCGCCTCTCCTTCCCCGCCGCCGTTCGGCTCCCCGGTTCCCTTGCCCCCCATCCCCGGCAAGCTCAGGCTGGATGAAACTCCACGTCCCGCAGCGAGGCTCCCCTTCTTTCCAAACCGCAGAGCCAGACATTCACCCCCGCGCTGCTGGGCCGCTCCGGCGCACCGAGCCCACGGGCGCCCCCGGCACGGCCAGCACGGCGCGGCCGCGGGGCAGGGGCAGGGGCAGCGCGGGGGCTCCTCTCCCGCGGCCCGTCCCCGGAGCAAAGCCCAGGGCCCGCCGGCCGCGCGTCCCGGGGCCACTCACCCTCCGGCGAGCAGGTGGAGCAGCGTGCTGTGCTGCTCCATGGCTCCGCTCCCTCTGCCCGCCCGCCGCCGCCACGGGAGCCCGCCGGGCCCGCCCGCAGCCCCGCATTGGCTCCGGGCCGGACGCGGGAGGAGCCCGCGGGAGGGGCGCTGGGTGAGGAGCAGGATTTCACTCCTTAAAGATTTCAGGGTGCTAATTCACACAGCTCGTTTTGCCCGGCCTCTCAAGCTCTTCCATTACAAAAAAAAAGAAAAAAAAAGAAAAAAGTGAAACGACATCCCCACGCACACCACCACCCCCAAGCCCCCAAACCCAAACTAACTAGTATTTGTTTTGCAAGTAGGGGAGCCGAGGCAGAGTGCCAAACTGTTGGGGTTTTTTTTTTGTTTTTGTTTTTGTTTTGTTTTGTCTTGTTTTGTTTTGGTTTGGTTTTTTTTGTGGTTTTTTTGTTTGTTTGTTTGTTTTTTAACACAGGGAAGTGATGGGGCAAGGAGCAGAACCAAGTCATTCCTGACTCCCATCGTCGCTCACGGGACTCACAGATGCTTCCTCAGATGTTTGGGTTCATATGAAAATAGGCCAGTGCTCTCCAGACAAAAAACCCCCACCCAAATTAGACCCACGATTTTGAAGTCTGAAGGATCAGTGTGTCAAAAATGGGGAATACTCAGGATCAAAGGATCCTCTGTTGCTTTTGCAAATGCACAGTTTCAGAGGGTGACAGAGTTCATCATCTTCCTTAAGAAAAGCAGAACGTACATCAACATCATGCTGTTGCCAAAAAGGCACACATCATATCAGTTTATGTGTTTAGGAGGATAGCCTGTAGGTCAGATGAAACAAGCTGTCAGATCAACTCTGTACTACTGTGACTTCACTCACAGCACCAAGTGACACAGGACTGAGTATCCAGTTTGGACACATGCTGCTACAACACAGAAAAACATGGAGAAGTGAACCCGCAGAGGGAATAACTGCATTGGCCATCTAAGCAGGAGGATTGCAAAAAAATGCAGTGTTTAGTCTAGAGAACAAAGAATTGAGGGAGACACAGCAACTGACTCCACTTAAGTACAAAGATACTTCAAAAGGGAAAAAAGTACCTTATGGACAAGAGCAGAACTGTCAGCTCATCAG